>OY755235.1:62532697-62912303 GCA_963576725.1 Azorinus chamasolen | reverse complement strand
TGTCTAGAGGTATCTGCTATTGATTACAGGGCCCTCTATGACTGAGTCAGTTTTCTATACTCTATTGTTTACTTTCTAAAATGGATGCAATATTCCACTTTCCATATTTCATTATAGCTATTTTGTCAATGAAGATTCAGTGGTGAAGTCGAGAATCAATTACAAGGTTAGAGAGGTTGCTGTTGCACTTATTTTGAAGGAATTCAGATACAGATATGTTACAGTAGATCTTGTCTTCACCCTTTCGCTGCCAAACTCTGTCGTCTGCTAACTTTGTCGTCTGCTACAAAGTTTCATTCTTTTGATTTTCTTCATTTTTGTTTCAAAAATATACACGTATTGTCGATAAGGTTTGACCTGGCACTGCATGAATATTCCGCCTTTTTCCGTAAGCTGTTTTTATCCTTCCAAACACACATGTGAAACACGCGTCTCTATCACACGATTTTTCATCGACGAAAGTCGGCGGAAATTGATGAGTGCCAGTTCAAACCTTACGGATATTAGTAACAGTAACAAACAGTTTGGATCCTGATGAGACGCCGAGTTACTCGGCGTCTCATCTGGATCAAAACTGTTTGCATAGGTAATCACATATCAGTGTAACGAAGTAAAGTGACCCCCATAGAATACTGACCCCCCCGGTCAGTATTTTTTAAATAATAGTGACCCCCCCGGTAATAGTATTGTGACCCCCCGGTCATAATATTACGACCCCTGCACTAGAAGAAAACTGACCCCTTACGAAGAATTGCGACCCCCCATAGAATAGTGACTCCCTGTCTTTGTTTCAACAAAACATACGCCCGCACGCACGCACGCACACACACACACAACACGCATGAACATAAACAATTACACACACGAACGCATGTACGCACACATACCGGTACACATATGAATGCACGCACGCACATATACCGATACTTACACATACACTTCGAAAACACTCTCATACATGTAAGCACACAAACACTCACGCACACACTCACACGCACGTAGGAACACATGTATATATGAAGAGATCACTTAATGAATTGTAAAATGTTGTATTGACTTCTATCTGACACTTTACAAAACGTAAATAGCTGTTAAATTTCAATAATCTAAGTTCTAACTTAAAATTTCATGGATGGAACATTGTGTCAGTCACTGTAAAACTAACCAAAACTTCATTTGGCAGTGGATTTTTGTATGGTCAATGCTGTGTGCAATGCCATATATCATATCCATATTTTGAATACATTTGTAATTTATCATCTATTGAAATTAATTGAAATAAGTCTCATCGAAGTGAGGCAACATAAGTGTTCGACATCATGCCTTTTGAATTATTTAGCGAAGTGGGAAATAGTATTTTTTTTGTTGTTGTTTGCTTCGTCTACCACCACCACCACCGTCACTACTACTACTACTACTACTACTACTACTACTATAATTACCGCTACTACTACTACTACCACTACTACAACTACTACTACTACTATTAATCCCACAACTACACATACTACTCCTCCTACTACTACTCCTATACCTCCTCCTATTACCTACCTACCTTCACACATACCCAATAAAAAACCCGCCCACCCAAAACCCAGCCACCCACTCAAGCACAAACCCAACCACCCACAAACCCATCCACCTACTACTGCCGCTGCTGCTGCTACAACTGCTACTATTACTATTCCTACTTCCTAGTACTACTTCTGCTATTGCCTACTACATTCCACCTATACTACTTCCACTACCTATACTACTGCTACTACTACCTATACTACTACTATTTTAAATACTACTATCTACCTACCTACCTACCCTACCCTACCATACCCTACCTACCTACCTAGTGACCGCACGGTCATAGTATTTTGAGCCCTTTTTATCACTGATCAATGTGCACAACGTTCATTAGAACAAATGTATTATTTAGAAAGGGGGCACTTTTACTGAAGAATATCGACCCTGGTCAATATTCTTAAAAAAGGGCAACCCCCGGTCATAGTGCTTTTTAATCTATCTCCAGTATAATTAAAGAAAGTTAAACTTTACTCGAAAAAAATTAACCTTGGTCATTATTATTATAGATGAAGTGACCCCCGGTCATAGCAATTTGAGCAGCGTTTATTATATCATGACTAAAGCGCGCACTGCTAATTGAACCCAAGTATTTTGTTCATAGGGGTCACATTTTCTGAAAGAAAATCGACCCCCGGTCAGTATCTTATAAAACAATATCGACCCCCGGTCATAGTGCTTTGACACACGTTCGTGATATGTTGACCAACTCCCGCGAACTTAATCTAACGCCAGTATAATTTAGGAAAGAGTTTAACTTTACTCGATTTTATTTAACGTTGGTCATAATTCTTACAGATGTAGTGACCTCCGGTCATAGCAATTTCAGCCGTGTTTATACTGTAATGATTTAAGCGCAATCCTAATTGAACCCAAGTATTTTGTGCATAGGGGGTCACATTTTCTGAAGAATATCGACCCCCGGTCAGTATTTTTAAAAAAATAGCGACCCCCGGTCATAGCACTTAGACGCACGTTCATGATATGTTGAACAGTTCCCGCGACTTTAATCTACCTCCTGTATAATTTAAAGAAAGGGTTTAACTTTACTCGTAAACTATTTAACTTTGGTCATAATTATTACAGATGTCATGATCCCCGGTGGAGTTTCAATTTCAGCCCTGTTTATCATATCATGGCTAATGCGCGCCTTGCTAATTGAACCCAAGTATTTTGTACACAGGGGGTCACATTTTCTGAAGAATATCGACCCCCGGTCAGTATTTTTTAAAAAATAGCGACCCCGGTCATAGTACTTTGACACACGTTCATGATATGTTGACCAACTCCTGCCAACTTAATCTACCTCTGGTATAATTTAAGATAGAGTTTAACTTTACTCGATTTTATTTAACCTGTGTCATAATTCTTACAGATGAAGTGACACCCGGTCATAGCAATTTCAGCCGTGGTTATCCTATCATCACTAAAGTGCGCAATACTGATTGAACCGAAGTATTTTGTACATATGTGTCATCTTTTCTGAAGAATATCAACCCCCGGCCGGTATTTTTTTTAAAAAAAATAGCGACCCCCGGTCATAGTGCTTTGACACACGTTCATGATATGTTTAACAGTTATCGCGACTTTAATATACCTCCTGTATAATTTAAAGAAAGGGTTTAACTTTACTCGATTTTTATTTAACCTTGGTCATAATTCTTACATATGTAGTGGCCCATAAGTATTTTATACATAGTGGGTCACATTTTCTGAAGAATATCGACCCCGGCCAGTATGTTGTTAAAAATAGCGAATCCGTCATAACTGTATGATTCACGTTCATGATATGTTAAACAACTCTCGTAAACTTAATCTACCTCCAGTATGTATTTTTCCTAAAAAAGGTGGTTCACGTTAATCGAAAACTGCCCTTTCTTTTGTCATAATTCTTGTAGATGTAGTGACCCCGGTCATTGCATTTTGACCGTGTTTATTATATTAGACTAATACGCACAATGTTAATTGAACCCAAGTATTGTGTACATAGGGGGTCACATTTTCTGAAGAATATTGACCCCCGGTCAGTATTTTTTTAAAAATAGCGACCCCGGTCATAGTGCATTGACACACATTCATGATATGTTGAACAACTCCTTGAAACTCAAATCTATCTCCAATATAATTTAAGGAAAGGGTTTAACTTTACTCGAAAAATATTTAACCTTGGTTATAATTCTTACATATGTAGCGACCCCCTTTCATATATCATTTTTAGCCCCGTAATAAATATAATGACTAATGCTGCCCAATGCTAATTGAACTCAAGTATGTTGTAGAAAGGATGGGTGTCATATTTTTCTGAAGATTATCAAACCCCGGTCAGTATTTTTTAAACAATAGTGATCCTCGGTCATAATGCTTTGGCCCACCTTCGTGATATTTTGAACAACACCAGCAACTTTAATTTGCCTCAAGTATACTTTAAAGAAAGGGTTTCTTGTATTTCGAAAAAATATTTAACCTTGGTCATAATTGTTGCAGATATTGTGCCCCCTAGTAATATCATTTTGAGCCCTGTTCAATATAGCATGACCAATGCGCGCAATGGACATCAAGTAATACGACTTGTAATCATTGTTCGTACAGAATAGCACACACACGCACGCAAGCAGGCACGCACGCACACGCGCGCGCATGCACTCACACGCACATGCACGTACACAATCGCTTATAAATAAACACCATTCCTCACGCATTCACACACCCCTACACAACATCGGAATACACATCGATAGAGAATTGTGTCAATTATTGTCGAAGAGATGCTGTTGATTTTCTTATATAAAAAGCCAAGCACGTGTGACATATACCATAGCAATATAGTGTGTACATTTGTAACAGGCCATTGTCCTCTGCAGATAATAAAACGATGTTTTAAACGAGCTTTGTAGAAAACCACACAGCAAAGATTTGTTGCGTGTTTATTTTTGTCTAAAAGGACGAGTTTAATAGATCCAATAAATCACGAACACGAATCTTATATTCTATTCATAACATAACCTAGAGAAGATAGTTTTCCTTATGTGTTCGTCACCTATTTGTGGCTGCCTAGTAAGTCAAATGTATGACATCGAAAATATCAGCACCTGTTGAGTTTCAAAACAGTTTGCCAATCAGACTGAGGTTAATCGTCAACTTTTATCCTTTTATATTCAATTGAACTTAATATGCGTTTGTGTTCGTTTATATAGGGAATTATTACTCAAGGGTACAAAATAAAATACACAAGTAGTAGTATTTGCCTTTATAAAAAGAACAGTTTACTTACTGTAAAGATTTAAAATCATGATTTGACAAGTAAGGTCGGTCGCTGTTAGAAGTATAGAACCATTAATAGATCGCACAGAAAAGGTTGTTATACTCAAAATGCATTGTAAATGTCCCCTTAAAATAAGTTATATTACCACTACTTCTACTAATACAACTACTACTTCACACCCACTGTCACTCATCTGCTAGTGTCAACATTTTTCAAAATATTGACAGTTTCTAAATAATAAAGTGTTTCCGTTAAATTTCGTTTAACCCCCCCCCCCCCACACACACACACACACACGCTACCACACCCACACACCCACACATACCCACCCACCCGATGCTGCAGCAACAAAAAAAAACTGAAGCCGCAACAATATTAGGTATTCAAGTATTTGCAATGGTTACTAATTTTTTAGTAATAATTGGGGCGGGGGTCAATATTTTATAGATATATCGCGGAGGGGGTCACTATTTTTCAGAGGGGAGTCGATATTTTTCAGAAAGGGGTCGCTTTTTCTGAAGAATAGTGACCGGGGGGTCAGTATTCTATGGGGGTCACTTTACTTCGTTACACCGGCATTGGCAGCGAAAGGGTTAAGTGGTCATTTATTCATTAAACATACTTAGGATACTTAAAACAGGTGGTTGCTTAATACAGGGCAAAAATAATGCATTAAGATACCACCTGCCTTACCGACCCATAATTAGGCTTCTTTTTCATGGATGCTTAATTAAGATATTTGTTATATACTGTAAAGTAGCTCGATATCACCATTTAGAGTATACATATTTATGTTGACTAGAGCGAGACCAGGTGTCGACACAAGAAGATAAATGAATGTACTTTTAAGAAAACAAAGCAGATGATATTTTTGCAGACGAACCTTATTTGATATTGAAAGGTTAAAGTAGTGTGTGGTGTGAGCTGCACGTTTTAATCGCCTGTTTGATTGTCAGCTATTTCCTATATGTAAGTGGTTAGTCTACACAAGGCATGTGTACTTCAAATGGTGATATCGAACTACTTTCGGTTTGCTTTAACCATGTTTGTGAACTGAATTGTAGATGATAGTTGTGGATTAACATTAAATACAATTGTTCGGACTGGTCAGTTATGGACTATTTTACAATACAGTTTGATCCACACTATGTATAGTAAGTCGATGAAAGCACTATTACATGTACCTCATCCAGTCACCTACACCCGAACGGCGGAGGGCAGCATGCTAAAGGAATTATGAGTATTAGGTCACACATGACAGTGCATATTCAACTAACTAGATGGACTGCCAGTCTCAGGTACAGAGGAAATTTTGTATGGTATTTCAAACTTTATTAAATTATTATGCAATCAGAATTGGTGGTGGTGGGGTGGGAGAATGGAGTAGAAGGGGAGGGGAACTTTGTCCATTCCTCCGTCTGTCCAGCATGCTTCATTTCTGGAGCGCTGACAGTCTGCTCTAGATCTACTGAATGGAGATCGGTGACAATTCATAGACTGATACATGATATATATGAGGAAGTGCATGGAAAGCTGGCAGGCCTATTACATTTGCATTAACTCTTTACTCCTTTTCAAACAGGGTACTGTAGACCTAGATAGGACAGTACCTGTAGGGGCTGTCTAGTCAGAGTCAGCTATGTTGGCTTAGCCCCTTCATATAGGCCTAAACATATTTTCACGCATTTGTAAATAGAGTAGACTCCGATCTGACGGCTCATATAGGATCAGGGTCTGCTTGGGTTGCTTATGGAATTTGAAAGATATGTTTCTTTACTTTTTAAAATGATTGCAATGTTCCACCTTCCATATTACATGTTTGTTCTTGAATATTCAGTAGGTATTGGAATTTGAAATAAACATAGGACAGGAAAAGGGTTAATATGCAATAATATGTAGATCTGATTCTATACTTTATGTCGGTCCAAACTGGCAAGTGTTCATGAACTATTGTAAAATTGAGCAGCTCATACAGGATTTAATTATTTCTTACATATATACGTAAATATTACAAATATACATTGCCTAAATCATAAGTAGAAAAGTCTGAACATAGATTTAAATGAGCGTCATCAATGTATATAAAGGGACCGTCACACCATGCCGTTCTGTCAACGTTCTCTGAACATTTCGATCGTTCAATGTTTGAGCGTTCTAGAGTGAGGAAGACGCATCTGGCTTGTGATAAACGTGTACCTAACGCATGACTAGCGTGTGTCTTACGCGCGAGAAGCGTGTAACAGCGACCAAGCAAGATACCCCTGAAAACCATTAGCGTGTGCTGACGTGCCACTGGCGCACAGCGATCGATTTGTGAACGTTATACGAGCGTTCTGAGCGTGTGCCTAACGTGTGAATAACGATAGAAAAGTTCCTCAGCGTTTAAAATCAAACGTTGGAGAACGCTGGTCTCAGTGAGAACTTTTGTGCATGTTCAAAACTTTTTTTCCGGACCAGCGTTCTCCGCCGATTCCCAGCGATCACCTTCGTTCACTAGCGTTCACAACGTTCACACAACGCTCTTCTGGCGCTATCCCAGCGACTATGGGCGACTACCAACGTTTACCCAAACGCCAGAGAACGCTGACCAGAACGTCATGGTGTGACGGGTCCATTAGTGGCTATGCATTTGTTACATATCATGCTGTTATGTTAATACGAGAGTTCTTTGTTACTCCTTATGCACTTAAATTCCATCTGTAACTAATTTCATATGTTTCCGCTCTAAAAGTAAACTTTTATTCTGTTTTATTTAATCACACCTTTGCAAACAGAGTAGACCCAGATCAGACAGCTTTTGTAAGAGCCGTCTAATCAGTATGTTCAGTTTACACATAACTTATGCCTCCCCTATTTATGGGGAGGTCGGTTGTTTTTGCCAGAGTTGTATGTCTGTCCGTCCGTCTGTCCGCCTATCTGTCACAAACTTCAGAGGATTGTCCACCAGCATACGTTGTTGTGCAACTGGGATTATTTTAGTTGTCTCCCCTGATGACCTTGGAGTTATTGCCCCTGATGACTAAAATTAGACAAACTGTGTGCCACGCGTAGCTCTGAAACCGCAAGGGATAGAGTCATCAAACTTCACAGGAATGTTGCTTAGCGTGGGTTGTTGCGCATCTAGGGTGTTTGAATAGTCTGCCCCTGATAGTTATTGATAATTGTTTAGTTATTGTCCCTGGTATAATAACTTATGATTAGAGAAACATTTTGTCACACGTATCTCTGAAACCAATAGGGCTAGAGTCACCACACTTCACAGGAATGTTGACCAAAATGTGTTGTTTTACACTTGGGATTTTTGAATTGTCTCACCTGATGACTTTAGAGTTATTGGCCCTGATGACTTAAAATTAGACAAACTTTACCTTGTGTCACGCGTATCTCTGAAACGCTAGGACTAGAGTCACCAAACGTCACAGGAATTTTGTCCAGCATGAGGTGTTGTGCACCTGGGATTTTTTAATTGTCTCTCCCTGATAATTGTTTACATCTTACCCCTGACATGATAACTTAAAATTAGAGAAACTTTGTGTCGCATATATCAAACCAGTAGGGCTAGATTCACCAAACTTCACAGGAATGTTGACCAGCATGAGTTGTTGTACACCTGGTTTGTTGAAATGGTCTCCCCTGATAACTTTGGAGTTATCTTTTAAATTCCACTAGCAAATAGAGCAGACCATGATCAGATGGCTCCGATATTTGGGTCTATTTTGTTTGCAAATGTGTGAAAACATGTTTATATGAAGGAGAGGTTTAACACTTGAAATGTTTTGCCATGCCATCATATCTATGTTATTTCATAGGCAATTAGAATAATCCATGATCAGATGGCACCTACAGGAGTAGTCTGATCTTTGTCTATTGTGTAAGCAAAGACTTTAAAAAGACAGGGCAACATTTCTCCAGCAAACTCTATATTGTGACCACTCTTTAAAATCGTCTCAAAGAGATCATTCTAATGAGTGGTCTAATATACGCATCTTATCTGCACCCTGAAAGACATTTAAAGACTTAGTTTGACATGGGGTTTCCCAGCATTTATCAATTATTTATCATCCAATACAAATCATTTATTTGTTGTAGAGAGAGGATGGATGCAGCCCCATTCTATTTGTTTTTTCTACTGTTCCAACTGATTACTTGCAAACCCAACATCCTGATATTTGTTGCGGATGACATGGGATATGGTGATTTGGGTTGCTATGGAAATACATCTGTGGACACACCTAATATTGACGGAATTGCACGTTATGGGGTGAAGCTGACCCAGCACCTTGCAGCAGCCAGTGTTTGCACACCTAGCAGAACAGCATTGCTCACTGGACGGTACCCAATCAGATCAGGTTGCAAACACGTAACATATTTACCCATAATAATAACCAATTTGCCCTATCCACTATTTCAGCACTGCTTTTGGGTAACATGACATGAAACCTACCAAACAGTGTAGATTCTGATGATCGTGCCCCATCTGGTACTGAGTCAGATATGAAACATTTTAATACTTATATACCCTGCAGTAAAATAATAATGTCTGCAGGAATCTGGAGTTGGTGTAATTATAAAAACATGTACAACAAAACCTCTCTATGACGGTCACTAAATTACATCAAGTATTTTGTGTTAAAGGCAGGTGGTTGCTTAAAGCAAGGTGAAAGTAAAACAGAACGTTCCTATAGGAGGGTTCTGTTTTACTCCCACCTTACTTTAAGCAGCCACCTGCCCTAATATGCCAACTAATTAACAAAATTTAGTAGCCGTTCTATAGAGGTATTACTGTACTTCTGATTTGATCTAGCTTTTAACCCATTCCCTCATATTGATGCCTATTGACACCTCTGTAAAAGCAACATTTTGAAATGATTGTGATAAATAGAGCATTTCGTCGACGTTCTTCTAAAATGTCTAATATCGATTATGGCGAGAAAACTTTTTTTCGTTTCATCTGAAAGAGTGGGAAATTCTGCATCATCCAGTGAGTCTCTAGTTTTTGTAGCCAATCAGGCGGCAAAGTTATGTCACGTGATTTTATATCGTATAATTATTGGTTAATATTTTTGTTCTTCAAAAATGTCGTTTGTAGAGGAGAGCTGCTGCGAATTCAGGTGGTGTTGTCATTCAGACTAATATTTTCCCAATTAAACGTAGGAATTGAAGGTACATATGCCTTCTGTGATAAAGCAGCGTAATTAATGTACGATAATCATCTTTTATTTTTAAGAATTCGAAAGAAACATTGACATTCCAAGCTGTCGTATAACAAAGTGCATGTCAGGTTTCAAATTCGTAAATGTTGTATCCGTCGTATAATACCTCTAAACAACAATATTCAAGTTCTTAAAGGTCGTATATTGCCGCATAAAAAATCTAAGGGCCACAGACACAGAAACATAAGGGACACAGACACATAAGTGACGTGCATAAACAGGTGAAAATGTTTCCTTATGATGTGTGCCGATTTTGAGAATCGATCGTAACTTAACAAACACAGAAATGAATATGTTTTTTTCGTTTTTCTCAAAACAAGCAAAATTGACATACGACATTGTAGAAGAGCGTCGACGATTTGCTCCTAATTGGAGCAAATGATCTCTTTATCACAATAGTTTGAAAACTACACAATTCTAAAATTTTCCTTTCCTCGATTAAATGCTCCTTTTCAGTAGATTTATTTAAAGAGGTAGGGTCTTAAAATAGCCTACGAGAGAATGGGTTAAGAAATTATTGACCTGGTGTCAAACAGGGTAGATCTAGGTCCTGATAAGATACTAAGTTACTCAGCATCCCATCTGATTCCAAGCGGAGACTTTGTAAAAACTCCTTTAAACTTCTTTGCAATGCAATCTGAACTCACTTTGTTTATATGCTTAATAGTTTATGTATGTGAATAATTTATGATATTCCATGTCCTCTTATTGTGCTGTACATAATACTGTGTGATAGTGTGTTATCTCTTTACTCCATGACTATTCATGTGCGAAATATGATGACATTATGAATATTAATCAGCGGTATTTGAACGAAAAGAGTTTTGGTTATTGCAGAAACTGAAGAATCAAATCTCGTTTAATGAACAAACAAAGCAGAGCATGGTCAGACAGCTCATACAGGATCTTTCTGATCTGCATCTACTCTGATTGCAATGGTGTTAAAAGGCATATCTATGGAGTTCAGGGGAATTCCTATACATTGTACATTTAAGGATGCATGTAGACTTTGTTTTCAGCTTATTAACCCCTAGAATATCAGATCCAGATCAGAAACTTTTCAGGATCTATACTTTCTGCCATTTGAAATCATAGTCATTAAGATTCATCCATTTATACTATTGTTTGACTCATTTGTAAACGATAATGATGTTTCCTATTTGGAAGTTCAACATTTAATGGGTTATAACTTAAAATCATTTGTATGTGCACTTTCAGATGTCATTCGTGTGCGTTTCATTTCAGGCATGGTCAGTACTGGTGCCATTAAAGTGATCACATGGATGTCCTCAAGGTCAGGACTGCCGGCCTCAGAGGTCACCTTTGCTGAACTGACCCGTCAAGCAGGCTACAGGAATGGATACATAGGTGAATCAATTGTTACATTCAATATGACATGGCAGAGATTCTTTAACCCTTCGCTTGCTGTTCACGTCAATATACCTACCTGTAAATAATGAAGACCCAAATGAGACAGCTCCTACAGGAGCTGTCTCATCAGGGTCTGCACTATTTACAAATTGATTGTGCAACCAATGCACTCCGCAGCAGTGATTGCACAGACATATACCTTCGCTTGCTGTTCACGTAAATATACCTACTTGTAAATAATGAAGACCCAAATGAGACAGCTCCTACAGGAGCTGTCTCATCAGGGTCTGCACTATTTACAAATTGATTGTGCAACCAATGCACTCCACAGCAGTGATTGCACAGAGATATACTTGTACACAGTGAAGATATATGTAATTATACAACAGGGCATGGGTAAAGAAGGAGAAATGTATTTTAAAATTCAGCAAGAGAAGGGTTAATCATTGCCTTAAAGAATATTCAAGTAATAAATAATGACATCATTAATATTAAACTTTAGCCTGCTGATAAATTAATTTTACAGATTTTTTCTCATGCTACATTTTCCAAAATTCAAGCCACAAGCAATATGTCTACCAAAATGAAATCAAGGCGTCAAACAGTTTGGATTCTGATGAGACGCTGAGTTCCTCTGCGTCTCATCTGGATCCAAACTGTTTGCATAGGTATTCACCAATCCACCTATAGCAGGCTTAAGATCAATTATATTAATTGTTATAATAGTGCATGGAGACAAGAAATGTGGCCATTGCAGAAACCATAGAATCATATCTTTATTATATCATAAGCAAACAGAGAAGACCTTGATCAGACAGCTCAAATATGAGACAGGCGTATTTATGGAGTAAAGGGTTAAATGTCCACTTCATAATAGGGAATAAACATGGTGGCCCTAATACTTCCCTTATGAATAGTCATGCAAGGAATATTACATGTACTGAGATGAAGTTTTATAATATAAACACTAGAACTTCTGAACTTACAGAAACTGTAGAATCAGATCTATTATATTCTATAAACAAACAGAGCAGAGCCTGTTCAGATGAAACATTTCTGTATCCATTTCCTATCATATCAATTATTCTTATTAATATCTATGTTGTCATTATTTCTTGCATGTGTATTCATAGAGTAAATGGTTGAATTGATTAAAGTCAATAATGGATAGAATCTGGTATGATTACTCATCAAGTAAATTTAGGTTACATTAATTGGTAGAACACACATTTCTAATGAATTGCACACAGTTAAGTTTTTCTTTGAGGTTCTTTGTTTTTAGAAGTTCAAAATAAATCTTGGTCATCTTGGCCTTTCTATGCCTCTGTAAAAGTCACCTGTTGAAACCATTGTGATAAATAGACAATTTGCTCCTATAGGAGTAAATGTTCTATTTATCACAATGGTTTCAAACTACACATTTTCTAAAATTTTCCTTTTCTCTAGTTAATGCTCCTTTTCGGTAGATTTAGTCAAAGTAGTTGGATCTAAAAATAGCCTATGAGGGAATGGGTTAAACAGTTTGGATCCTGATGAGACAATGAGTTACACCACATCTCATCTGTATCCTAAACTGTTTGTTTACATTATCATGATTTTGCCACTAACATTTAAAGACTAAAACTGTAAAGACACAGATAAGTTGCAGCAATGAATGTGGTGTATGATTAGGATCCACAGTGTTTGATGTTGTAGCTGGCTATAATCTGTACCAGTCAACTGCTCATAACAAACAATGAGCCATCTGATTTGAGTGTATTCTGTTTGCAAAGGTATAAAAAAGCACCTATATCAGGTAAATGGTTAATTTAGCCACGTTTAATTATCTGCTGCGATTCTGAAAGTTAACTTGTCATTTCTCATCAAAAATGCAAGAAGTTGCTGATGGGATACTGAGTTACCCAGCGCATTAGTTGGGTCCAAACTGTTTGTATGGATACAAATTTTTACAAATGTGCTACAGCTATGAAAGGAATGAATAAATTGTCCATGTGTCTCATTCAGGGAAATGGCATCTGGGTGATAACAGTGATCATTGTGGTGACCATATGAGTCATCCGCTGAAACAGGGTTTTGATTATTTCTATGGTGTACTCTTGACCAACTTGGAGGACTTTGGTGAAGAAGGGACCAAAGTTATACTAAACTACCGACCTTCCTGGTACTGGGACTTACTGGCTGTGTGGGCTGTTATGGTGCTGTCTGTTTTCTCGCTATACAGACGGAGATATATGTCTACTGCGCAGCTAGCCTGCTTTCTTCTGGTATGGACAACTGGTGTGGGCATACCCTACTTTCTCATGGACAATATGGTGCTGTTAAGCAGTATGATACATAGAAATTACAATCTTGTTGAACAGCCAATAAGATTAGCTGGCTTGAGTCAAAGACTTGCAACAGAAGGTGTGGAGTTTGTAGAAGAAAGTGCAAAATCAAAACAGCCATTTCTACTGGTCATGTCCTGGATACACATGCATGTATTCATACGCACAGCAAAGCATTTTGAGGGTCAGAGCAGATATGGTCGCTATGGAGATGCATTAAAGGAACTTGACTGGTCAGTGGGAGAAGTATTAGATTCACTGAAGAGAATGGACATGTTAGACAACACTCTTGTGTACTTCACATCTGATAATGGTGGTCATTTAGAGCTGGGCACCGATGGGGGCTATAACGGCAACCTAAAAGGTAAACACAGTAGAACCGCTCTACAATCTCTCTACTGTTTGCCATTGCATTAAATGTCACTAATTTTTTATATGCCCCACATCAAAGGCTGGCAGGGGCATATTGTTTTTGACCTGCCTGTTAGTTCCTTGTTCTGCTAGTTTGTGGACAACTTTAACGTTGACGATAATTCTGTAGCCATTACACATACATACTTCAAACATTTTTGAGAGGTGACTTGTTAAGTTCAAGGTCATATACCAATGTCAAAGTTCAAATTACGGGTCAAATTTATATTAAGTTTGCATAGGTCATATATCAAGGTTAAAGGTCACATTATGGGTCAAATTTATATTGGCATATATATGAATTAAATCTATTTATATTCCTTATGGGTTGGGTCTCCCATGAATATTTATCAAGTAGAGGGATAACACAATGCGAGTCTATAGCTGTAAGTTTAATTTGCCCCAACTTGCAATTTTAACCTTTTGAACTATTCTTATACCTTTGCAAACAATGTTGACCCAGATGAGACCCTAGTATCTCTTCATCTAATCAGGAATATAACGTTAGATACTGTTATGTTTATGATAAGAACATTTAAAAGAAATAGACATTGGAAGAAAGAACAAACCATCATTTTCTATGAAGAGTTTTTGTTCAGCATGCTAACGTGAATGTGTCTAAATTTTGGATGTTTATCTACGAGTGTAGATTAGAGCAGTGAAGCAAACAGCGCAGACAAAGTTAAGGTTTTCTGGAATTCTCTTTTCTGTAATGTTACCTTTTTCCTCATTAATATGCATGAAAGAAATGTTTATTAGCTTATTTGTATAGTGGTATTACAGGATGTCTGGGTACTGTAGAATTATACCTATATCATTCCAAATAATGCAAACAGAGTTACAGGAGTCATCTGATCTGGATCAGTTTGCTATTAAAGGCGCGAAAAGGTGTTAATGTCAGGGAAATGGTTAAACTGATTGCATACGTCACTGATGAGGGGAACCACCCACGAACAGATTGATATTTGAACTGCTCGAAAATTTATATACACTAATTTCCCGAATTATTCAAATGCCCAATATCTGCCTTTCATGGTTTTGTTAAGCTGAATAAGTTAATTTGGCACCATTTGTATAGCTTTGAATTAGACTGACAAAGTAGCAAATAGTGTAGAACCTGAACTAACTGAGAAGTTTGATGTGGGTCTATACTATTTGCCTAAGTGCGTCTGTCCACATTATTAGGGTAATTATGATATTTGAAAAAAATTGATATCTGCCATGACAGATCAAAGTGTGGTAATCAAATCGAGGGCTTGGTGGAAAACTATTCTAACTCCTTCACTAAAGTGAAGGAGTTAGAATAGTTTTGCACCAAGCCCTCGAAATGCATTATCAAGATGAGTAAGATAACAAATCTAATCCTTTCCTTCACATAATCGCCTTTTCACACAGAGTAGACCCAGATCAGATGGCTCCTATAGGAGCCGTCTGATCAGGGTCTGCTCTGTTTGCTTATGACATTATAATAGAGCTGACTCTACAGTTTTTACCAATACCAAAATATCGTGTGTACATATGCCATTATTAAAATTTCACAAATAAATACTCATGATGTCATTATTTCTTACACCAATATGCAAACAGGGAAAGGGTTAAAATACATGTGCTTACTAAGTAGACAATAATCAAGAAAAGGCTATTTAGGACTCAAAAATTCCAGGTATTGTAAATAAAAGTTCTGTAAGCTATGTATAGTTTTTAAGATATATTTATACGCATCTACTGTTAAGTAAGTAGATTGCTTTTAATAAACTGCTTATAATTACTGCACAGAGTGAAATGTAGGGTTTGCTCCTCTTAGATCCAAATGAATGGAAATAATCTTTAATAAGGTTGTTACTCTATGTGAATAACAAAACTGCAGAATGTTTAGTCTTTAACCTTTAGCCTGCTATGGACGGATGAGTGAATACCTATGCAAACAGTTTGGATCCAGATGAGACGCCGAGTAACTCGGCATATCATCAGGATCCAAACTGTTTGACACCCTAATTGGATTTTGCTAGACAAACTGATTGCATTGTATAACTTGAAATTTGAAACAGTAGTAGGTGAAATATTCTGTAAAAATAATTTGCTCAGCAGGCTAAAGGTAAAAAATATATTAGTAAAACCTGTATATTTACTCATATAGAGAGGTTCTAAAGATGAAAAATCTTTCTGTTTATTTATATATGTAATACAAAAAGATGACCCACAACTAATTGGTGACACAATATAGGAATTTATCTGATTCTGATCTCTATGCCTTGTAGCTTAATCCAACCATTGTAAAGTGACTAATGTAAAGAAATTAAATTGAAGGCATTTAAGCTGGGTAGTGGTCTAAACCGAAATTCTAGTAGAGAAGAATCTAGATTATTTTAAGCAGGTGGTAATGCAGGGTGGAAGTCATGCAGAAAGCTCCTAGAAGAGATCTCTGTGTGTCTTTCACCCTGCATTACCACCTGCTTAAAATTATCTAGGACAGATATTTATACTAAATTTAACCCTTCGCTTGCTATTCACGTCAATATACCTACCTTTAAATAGTGAAGACCCAGATGAGACAGCTCTTGCAAGAGCTGTCTCATCAGGGTCTGCACTGTTTACAAGTTGATTGTGCAACCACTGCACTCCACAGCAGTGATTGCACAGCGAAATACTTGTACACAGTGAAGATATATACAACAGGGCATGGGTAAAGAAGGAGAAATGTATTTTAAAATTCAGCAAGCGAAGGGTTAATGTCTGGTATAGAGGAATTTTACAGTACATGGGTATGTGTTTAGTACCACAGATAGGTTTTGGCAAGTTCACTATTTACTGCACTGTCCCACCTTTTTATGCCTTTGCAAACAGTGGACATCCAGATCAGACAACTCCTAATTAACCCTTCGCTTGCTGATTTTTAAAATACATTTCTCCTTCTTTACCCTTGCCTTGGTGTATAATTACATATATCTTCACTGTGTACAAGTATTTCGCTGCGCGATCACTGCTGTGGAGTGCTCTGGTTGCACAATCAATTTGTAAATAGTGCAGACCCTGATGAGACAGCTCCTGCAGGAGCTGTCTCATCTGGGTCTTCACTATTTACAGGTAGGTATATTGACGCGATTAGCAAACGAAGGGTTAACTCTCGGATAAGGATTTGCACTGCTTGTACTCAGAATCTAGCAAAGAGAATACCTGTAGATATCTAGATCACACAGTACCTATAGGAACTGTCTGATCTGGATCTACACTCTTTGCAATAGGCATGAAAAGTGTATCTATGGCGTAAAGGGTTAATATTCTGTTATAAATATGTTGGTGTCTGTAGGTGGAAAGAGTCACGGTGCACCAGATGGCGGCATTAGGGTGCCTGGTATAATACAGTGGCCAGGGGTTATACCACCTAACACCTCCTCTGATGAGCCTACCTCTCAAATGGACATATTTAATCTAGTAGTGTCTGCAGCAGGAGCTAAGCTTCCCAAGAACAAAACTGTGGACGGGAGAGACATTCTGCCTTTGCTGAAAGGGGACCAAAGTGTTTCACCGCAAGAATTTTTGTTTCATTACTGCGGAAATAAAGTTCATGCTGTGAGATACAGACCAAGACAAGGTAAGCTGCAGTCTAAAAGTCTGTGTTTATCTTTTACCTTATGAGTATTTAAATACAAACATTCATGACACAATCAATATTTATTAGCTATTTTTATACTGGTTTTTGAACACAGAATGTTGTTTTTTTGCTATGGTAGAAACAATAGAATAAAATCTGTATCATTCCATAAGCAAACAGAGCAGACCCTGATCAGATAGCTTCCATTGGCCATTTGATCTGCATCTAGGCTGTTTACAAAGACACTTTAGAGGTATATCTATTAAGTAAAGAGTTAATTCTTGGCAGCCTTAGTAAATGTCTGCGAAAAGTGTCATCTGGTACAATTTTCAAAGTTAGTTTTTCGGAAATACAGTGTAATCAGTAGCAAATACCTTAGATCCTGCATGATATTCTGAGTTACTTGGCATTTCATCAGAATCAAAACTAGTTGCCTAAGTTATCACAACATGGCTGTTAATGTACAGATAATTTAGTAATGGAAACTTTTCTATCACAATTACAGACTGGATTTCATTTGGAGGTATTATAGATCTACAAAATATTGCATATAGAGTCATACAAATGAGGATCATGAAATAATATTTTTCTTTTTCTAGGTACATCAACATGGAAAGTAGTCACGCATGAGCCAAATCTAGTATCAGGCACCAAACTGTGTGGTTTTGTTTGTGACTGTAACAGTGCTATTCCTCTCAAGACACCACTGTTATACGACATGACTGTAGACCCAGGGGAGAATACTCCAATAGATATAGACTCCAATATATATAATGAACTAGTTCCCCTGATGCTGAATGCTATTAGAGAGCATCAACATACTATAGAGCCTGTGGAGAACCAGTTTTCATTCTGGAGACTTATGCCCAGATTGCATTGGCAGCCTTGTTGTAATGGGGTCTTCCCATTTGGCTGCAGATGTACTGATGTCAAATATCCCAACTAAATAACTCCTTGCTGCTGCATATTGATTAAGCCTTTCAACTATAAGTAGCTTAGGTCTGCAAAAATGTTATTTGTTGAATTGTTACTGTTCTAAAAGAATAATTTCTATCCAGTGTTGTGTCAGTTACTTTATCAGTTAAAATACTGATTTTTTTAAAAACACGGGCGTGTTGGAATCTGCATGCGATGCTCATATTGCACAAATGAATGTAAAGGTTTCATTTAAAGTAATACAAACTGTCATACAAAACAAGGTATATTTCATGTATATTTCAAATGTACTGACGTTTATAATTATATATATATGAGCCAGGCACTTGATATTGAATTAATATCATGACATAAATTTGATGTTTAATCAACATTGAATATTGTCTGTGCCTACTTGGATTACTATTATTTAAACATTAACCGTTGATATCAAAGAGATGTACATTTGCAAACAGAGTAGACCCAGATCAGACAGCTCCCATAGGAGCCTTCTGATCAGAGTCTTCCCTGTTTGCTGATGAAATAATACCAATCTATTTTTCATAGTTTCTGCCTTGGTCATGATGTCATTATAGAAAATCAAGCTAATTAATATTCATACAGTAATTATTTCTAGTAGGAGTTCTCATCGAGTAAAGGGTTGAATAATAACCACTTACATTAATATACCTCACTATTATTCATTAGCCCTAAACTTTGTATATACATGTACGTCTACAAACACAGTAAACCCATATCAGATGACTCCTGTAGGAGCCGTCTGACCAGGGTCTGCTCTTTTGTTTATGTAATTATTGAAATGTGATTATGAAATTTCTGCTGGGGTAAAAATCCCTGTTATAAATAAAACTTCAGACAGCTAATAAATATTCATGGTGCCATTTTTTCTTACATGTATATTGAACAGGTTTGGGGTTTATTGGTACAACAGATAGGTTCTCATGTGTCTATATATTGGTAGAGCGCTATGTCTCTTTGAAAATTTATTTGTTATGCCAACAAACAAAATGTCTCAGTTGTCTGGCAATTCTACCTCATCTAGACCAAACAACAGATACAGCAAACTGGTATTTCATGGAATAAACTTGGTGTTATTTGTTTCATAATATACTTCATGTGCCAAGAAAAGATAATTGGCACGAGATATTCATCAGTATTCATCTTGGTTTTATTCTTTTCAAAAGTTGGATGGAGTTTACTTAACCCTTTCCCCGTTCTATATTTAGCTCAGATTTCAACACCTCCTGAATATTCATGCCAAAAAGAGTTCTAATGAAATATGGAAAGTTGAACATTGTAGCCATTTTAGAAAGTAAAGAAACAGATATTTCAATTTCCACTAGCAAACAGAGCAGATCGTGATCAGACGGCTCTTATTGGAGCTGTCTGGACTGGGTCTACTCTGCTTGCAGGAGCTGTCTCATCTGGGTCTTCACTATTTACAGGTAGGTATATTGACGCGATTAGCAAACGAAGGGTTAACTCTCGGATAAGGATTTGCACTACTTGTACTCAGAATCTAGCAAAGAGAATACCTGTAGATATCTAGATCACACAGTACCTATAGGAACTGTCTGATCTGGATCTACACTCTTTGCAATAGGCATGAAAAGTGTATCTATGGCGTAAAGGGTTAATATTCTGTTATAAATATGTTGGTGTCTGTAGGTGGAAAGAGTCACGGTGCACCAGATGGCGGCATTAGGGTGCCTGGTATAATACAGTGGCCAGGGGTTATACCACCTAACACCTCCTCTGATGAGCCTACCTCTCAAATGGACATATTTAATCTAGTAGTGTCTGCAGCAGGAGCTAAGCTTCCCAAGAACAAAACTGTGGACGGGAGAGACATTCTGCCTTTGCTGAAAGGGGACCAAAGTGTTTCACCGCAAGAATTTTTGTTTCATTACTGCGGAAATAAAGTTCATGCTGTGAGATACAGACCAAGACAAGGTAAGCTGCAGTCTAAAAGTCTGTGTTTATCTTTTACCTTATGAGTATTTAAATACAAACATTCATGACACAATCAATATTTATTAGCTATTTTTATACTGGTTTTTGAACACAGAATGTTGTTTTTTTGCTATGGTAGAAACAATAGAATAAAATCTGTATCATTCCATAAGCAAACAGAGCAGACCCTGATCAGATAGCTTCCATTGGCCATATGATCTGCATCTAGGCTGTTTACAAAGACACTTTAGAGGTATATCTATTAAGTAAAGAGTTAATTCTTGGCAGCCTTAGTAAATGTCTGCGAAAAGTGTCATCTGGTACAATTTTCAAAGTTAGTTTTTCGGAAATACAGTGTAATCAGTAGCAAATACCTTAGATCCTGCATGATATTCTGAGTTACTTGGCATTTCATCAGAATCAAAACTAGTTGCCTAAGTTATCACAACATGGCTGTTAATGTACAGATAATTTAGTAATGGAAACTTTTCTATCACAATTACAGACTGGATTTCATTTGGAGGTATTATAGATCTACAAAATATTGCATATAGAGTCATACAAATGAGGATCATGAAATAATATTTTTCTTTTTCTAGGTACATCAACATGGAAAGTAGTCACGCATGAGCCAAATCTAGTATCAGGCACCAAACTGTGTGGTTTTGTTTGTGACTGTAACAGTGCTATTCCTCTCAAGACACCACTGTTATACGACATGACTGTAGACCCAGGGGAGAATACTCCAATAGATATAGACTCCAATATATATAATGAACTAGTTCCCCTGATGCTGAATGCTATTAGAGAGCATCAACATACTATAGAGCCTGTGGAGAACCAGTTTTCATTCTGGAGACTTATGCCCAGATTGCATTGGCAGCCTTGTTGTAATGGGGTCTTCCCATTTGGCTGCAGATGTACTGATGTCAAATATCCCAACTAAATAACTCCTTGCTGCTGCATATTGATTAAGCCTTTCAACTATAAGTAGCTTAGGTCTGCAAAAATGTTATTTGTTGAATTGTTACTGTTCTAAAAGAATAATTTCTATCCAGTGTTGTGTCAGTTACTTTATCAGTTAAAATACTGATTTTTTTAAAAACACGGGCGTGTTGGAATCTGCATGCGATGCTCATATTGCACAAATGAATGTAAAGGTTTCATGTAAAGTAATACAAACTGTCATACAAAACAAGGTATATTTCATGTATATTTCAAATGTACTGACGTTTATAATTATATATATATGAGCCAGGCACTTGATATTGAATTAATATCATGACATAAATTTGATGTTTAATCAACATTGAATATTGTCTGTGCCTACTTGGATTACTATTATTTAAACATTAACCGTTGATATCAAAGAGATGTACATTTGCAAACAGAGTAGACCCAGATCAGACAGCTCCCATAGGAGCCTTCTGATCAGAGTCTTCCCTGTTTGCTGATGAAATAATACCAATCTATTTTTCATAGTTTCTGCCTTGGTCATGATGTCATTATAGAAAATCAAGCTAATTAATATTCATACAGTAATTATTTCTAGTAGGAGTTCTCATCGAGTAAAGGGTTGAATAATAACCACTTACATTAATATACCTCACTATTATTCATTAGCCCTAAACTTTGTATATACATGTACGTCTACAAACACAGTAAACCCATATCAGATGACTCCTGTAGGAGCCGTCTGACCAGGGTCTGCTCTTTTGTTTATGTAATTATTGAAATGTGATTATGAAATTTCTGCTGGGGTAAAAATCCCTGTTATAAATAAAACTTCAGACAGCTAATAAATATTCATGGTGCCATTTTTTCTTACATGTATATTGAACAGGTTTGGGGTTTATTGGTACAACAGATAGGTTCTCATGTGTCTATATATTGGTAGAGCGCTATGTCTCTTTGAAAATTTATTTGTTATGCCAACAAACAAAATGTCTCAGTTGTCTGGCAATTCTACCTCATCTAGACCAAACAACAGATACAGCAAACTGGTATTTCATGGAATAAACTTGGTGTTATTTGTTTCATAATATACTTCATGTGCCAAGAAAAGATAATTGGCACGAGATATTCATCAGTATTCATCTTGGTTTTATTCTTTTCAAAAGTTGGATGGAGTTTACTTAACCCTTTCCCCGTTCTATATTTAGCTCAGATTTCAACACCTCCTGAATATTCATGCCAAAAAGAGTTCTAATGAAATATGGAAAGTTGAACATTGTAGCCATTTTAGAAAGTAAAGAAACAGATATTTCAATTTCCACTAGCAAACAGAGCAGATCGTGATCAGACGGCTCTTATTGGAGCTGTCTGGACTGGGTCTACTCTGCTTGCAGGAGCTGTCTCATCTGGGTCTTCACTATTTACAGGTAGGTATATTGACGCGATTAGCAAACGAAGGGTTAACTCTCGGATAAGGATTTGCACTACTTGTACTCAGAATCTAGCAAAGAGAATACCTGTAGATATCTAGATCACACAGTACCTATAGGAACTGTCTGATCTGGATCTACACTCTTTGCAATAGGCATGAAAAGTGTATCTATGGCGTAAAGGGTTAATATTCTGTTATAAATATGTTGGTGTCTGTAGGTGGAAAGAGTCACGGTGCACCAGATGGCGGCATTAGGGTGCCTGGTATAATACAGTGGCCAGGGGTTATACCACCTAACACCTCCTCTGATGAGCCTACCTCTCAAATGGACATATTTAATCTAGTAGTGTCTGCAGCAGGAGCTAAGCTTCCCAAGAACAAAACTGTGGACGGGAGAGACATTCTGCCTTTGCTGAAAGGGGACCAAAGTGTTTCACCGCAAGAATTTTTGTTTCATTACTGCGGAAATAAAGTTCATGCTGTGAGATACAGACCAAGACAAGGTAAGCTGCAGTCTAAAAGTCTGTGTTTATCTTTTACCTTATGAGTATTTAAATACAAACATTCATGACACAATCAATATTTATTAGCTATTTTTATACTGGTTTTTGAACACAGAATGTTGTTTTTTTGCTATGGTAGAAACAATAGAATAAAATCTGTATCATTCCATAAGCAAACAGAGCAGACCCTGATCAGATAGCTTCCATTGGCCATATGATCTGCATCTAGGCTGTTTACAAAGACACTTTAGAGGTATATCTATTAAGTAAAGAGTTAATTCTTGGCAGCCTTAGTAAATGTCTGCGAAAAGTGTCATCTGGTACAATTTTCAAAGTTAGTTTTTCGGAAATACAGTGTAATCAGTAGCAAATACCTTAGATCCTGCATGATATTCTGAGTTACTTGGCATTTCATCAGAATCAAAACTAGTTGCCTAAGTTATCACAACATGGCTGTTAATGTACAGATAATTTAGTAATGGAAACTTTTCTATCACAATTACAGACTGGATTTCATTTGGAGGTATTATAGATCTACAAAATATTGCATATAGAGTCATACAAATGAGGATCATGAAATAATATTTTTCTTTTTCTAGGTACATCAACATGGAAAGTAGTCACGCATGAGCCAAATCTAGTATCAGGCACCAAACTGTGTGGTTTTGTTTGTGACTGTAACAGTGCTATTCCTCTCAAGACACCACTGTTATACGACATGACTGTAGACCCAGGGGAGAATACTCCAATAGATATAGACTCCAATATATATAATGAACTAGTTCCCCTGATGCTGAATGCTATTAGAGAGCATCAACATACTATAGAGCCTGTGGAGAACCAGTTTTCATTCTGGAGACTTATGCCCAGATTGCATTGGCAGCCTTGTTGTAATGGGGTCTTCCCATTTGGCTGCAGATGTACTGATGTCAAATATCCCAACTAAATAACTCCTTGCTGCTGCATATTGATTAAGCCTTTCAACTATAAGTAGCTTAGGTCTGCAAAAATGTTATTTGTTGAATTGTTACTGTTCTAAAAGAATAATTTCTATCCAGTGTTGTGTCAGTTACTTTATCAGTTAAAATACTGATTTTTTTAAAAACACGGGCGTGTTGGAATCTGCATGCGATGCTCATATTGCACAAATGAATGTAAAGGTTTCATGTAAAGTAATACAAACTGTCACACAAAACAAGGTATATTTCATGTATATTTCAAATGTACTGACGTTTATAATTATATATATATGAGCCAGGCACTTGATATTGAATTAATATCATGACATAAATTTGATGTTTAATCAACATTGAATATTGTCTGTGCCTACTTGGATTACTATTATTTAAACATTAACCGTTGATATCAAAGAGATGTACATTTGCAAACAGAGTAGACCCAGATCAGACAGCTCCCATAGGAGCCTTCTGATCAGAGTCTTCCCTGTTTGCTGATGAAATAATACCAATCTATTTTTCATAGTTTCTGCCTTGGTCATGATGTCATTATAGAAAATCAAGCTAATTAATATTCATACAGTAATTATTTCTAGTAGGAGTTCTCATCGAGTAAAGGGTTGAATAATAACCACTTACATTAATATACCTCACTATTATTCATTAGCCCTAAACTTTGTATATACATGTACGTCTACAAACACAGTAAACCCATATCAGATGACTCCTGTAGGAGCCGTCTGACCAGGGTCTGCTCTTTTGTTTATGTAATTATTGAAATGTGATTATGAAATTTCTGCTGGGGTAAAAATCCCTGTTATAAATAAAACTTCAGACAGCTAATAAATATTCATGGTGCCATTTTTTCTTACATGTATATTGAACAGGTTTGGGGTTTATTGGTACAACAGATAGGTTCTCATGTGTCTATATATTGGTAGAGCGCTATGTCTCTTTGAAAATTTATTTGTTATGCCAACAAACAAAATGTCTCAGTTGTCTGGCAATTCTACCTCATCTAGACCAAACAACAGATACAGCAAACTGGTATTTCATGGAATAAACTTGGTGTTATTTGTTTCATAATATACTTCATGTGCCAAGAAAAGATAATTGGCACGAGATATTCATCAGTATTCATCTTGGTTTTATTCTTTTCAAAAGTTGGATGGAGTTTACTTAACCCTTTCCCCGTTCTATATTTAGCTCAGATTTCAACACCTCCTGAATATTCATGCCAAAAAGAGTTCTAATGAAATATGGAAAGTTGAACATTGTAGCCATTTTAGAAAGTAAAGAAACAGATATTTCAATTTCCACTAGCAAACAGAGCAGATCGTGATCAGACGGCTCTTATTGGAGCTGTCTGGACTGGGTCTACTCTGCTTGCAGGAGCTGTCTCATCTGGGTCTTCACTATTTACAGGTAGGTATATTGACGCGATTAGCAAACGAAGGGTTAACTCTCGGATAAGGATTTGCACTGCTTGTACTCAGAATCTAGCAAAGAGAATACCTGTAGATATCTAGATCACACAGTACCTATAGGAACTGTCTGATCTGGATCTACACTCTTTGCAATAGGCATGAAAAGTGTATCTATGGCGTAAAGGGTTAATATTCTGTTATAAATATGTTGGTGTCTGTAGGTGGAAAGAGTCACGGTGCACCAGATGGCGGCATTAGGGTGCCTGGTATAATACAGTGGCCAGGGGTTATACCACCTAACACCTCCTCTGATGAGCCTACCTCTCAAATGGACATATTTAATCTAGTAGTGTCTGCAGCAGGAGCTAAGCTTCCCAAGAACAAAACTGTGGACGGGAGAGACATTCTGCCTTTGCTGAAAGGGGACCAAAGTGTTTCACCGCAAGAATTTTTGTTTCATTACTGCGGAAATAAAGTTCATGCTGTGAGATACAGACCAAGACAAGGTAAGCTGCAGTCTAAAAGTCTGTGTTTATCTTTTACCTTATGAGTATTTAAATACAAACATTCATGACACAATCAATATTTATTAGCTATTTTTATACTGTTTTTTGAACACAGAATGTTGTTTTTTTGCTATGGTAGAAACAATAGAATAAAATCTGTATCATTCCATAAGCAAACAGAGCAGACCCTGATCAGATAGCTTCCATTGGCCATTTGATCTGCATCTAGGCTGTTTACAAAGACACTTTAGAGGTATATCTATTAAGTAAAGAGTTAATTCTTGGCAGCCTTAGTAAATGTCTGCGAAAAGTGTCATCTGGTACAATTTTCAAAGTTAGTTTTTCGGAAATACAGTGTAATCAGTAGCAAATACCTTAGATCCTGCATGATATTCTGAGTTACTTGGCATTTCATCAGAATCAAAACTAGTTGCCTAAGTTATCACAACATGGCTGTTAATGTACAGATAATTTAGTAATGGAAACTTTTCTATCAAAATTACAGACTGGATTTCATTTGGAGGCATTGTAGTTCTACAAAATATTGCATATTGAGTCATACAACTGAGCATCATGAAATAATATGTTTTTCTTTTTCTAGGTACATCAACATGGAAAGTAGTCACCCATGGGCCAAATCTAGTATCAGGCACCAAACTGTGTGGTTTTGTTTGTGACTGTAACAGTGCTATTCCTCTCAAGACACCACTGTTATACGACATGACTGTAGACCCAGGGGAGAATACTCCAATAGATATAGACTCCAATATATATAATGAACTAGTTCCCCTGATGCTGAATTCTATTAGAGAGCATCAACATACTATAGAGCCTGTGGAGAACCAGTTTTCATTCTGGAGACTGATTGCCCAGATTGCACTGGCAGCCTTGTTGTAATGGGGTCTTCCCATTTGGCTGCAGATGTACTGATGTCAAATATCCCAACTAAATAACTCCTTGCTGCTGCATATTCATTAAGCCTTTCAACTATAAATAGCTTAGGTCTGCAAAAAATGTTATTTGTTGAATTGTTACTGTTCTAAAAGAATAATTTCTATCCATTGTTGTGTCAGTTACTTTATCACTTGATAATGAATTAATATCATGAATAAATTTGATGTTTAATCAACATTGAATATTGTCTGTGCCTACTTGGATTGCTATTATTTAAACATTAACCGTTGATATCAAAGAGATGTACATTTGCAAACAGAGTAGACCCAGATCAGACAGCTCCCATAGGAACCTTCTGATCAGAGTCTTTCCTGTTTGCTGATGAAATAACACCAATCTATTTTTCATAGTTTCTGCCTTGGTCATGATGTCATTATAGAAAATCAAGCTAATTAATATTCATACAGTAATTATTTCTAGCAGGAGTTCTCAACGAGTAAAGGGTGGAATAACCACTTACATTAACATACCTCACTATTATTCATTAGCCCTAAACTTTGTATATACAGTAAAACCCCGCTAATGCGACCACCAAAAAGGGGCATAATTCTGGGTGACAGAGGCAGGTGGTAGCTTAATGCAGTACGAAAATTATGCAGAGAGCTTTCCGCATAACTTTCGTCCTGCATTAAGCAACCACCTGCTTTAAACGGCACCAGTGGCTGTTTATTAAGTGGTCGCATTAGCGGGGTTTCACTGTACGTCTACAAACACAGTAAATCCATATCAGATGACTCCTATAGGAGCCATCTGACCAGGGTCTGCTCTTATGTTTATGTAATTATTGAAATGTGATTATGAAATTTCTGCTGGGGTAAAAATCCCTGTTATAAATAAAACTTCAGACAGCTTTTAAATATTCATGGTGCCATTTTTCTTACATGTATATTGAACAGGTTTGGGGTTTATTGGTACAACAGATAGGTTCTCATGTGTCTATATATTGGTAGAGCGCTATGTCTCTTTGAAAATTTATTTGTTATGCCAACAAACAAAATATCTCAGTTGTCTGGCAATTCTATTTCATCTAGACCAAACAACAGATACAGCAAACTGGTATTTCACGGAATAAACTTGGTGTTATTTGTTTCATAATATACTTCATGTGCCAAGAAAAGATAATTGGCACGAGATATTCATCAGTATTCATCTTGGTTTTAATCTTTCCAAAGTGGGATGGAGTTTACTTAACCCTTTCCCCTTTCTATATTTAGTCCAGTTTTCAACACCTACTGAATATTCATGCCAAAAGAGTTATAATGAAATATGGAAGGTGGACCATTATAGCCATTTTAGAAAGTAAAGAAACATATAGTTCAATTTCCACTAGCAAACAGAGCAGATCGTGATCAGACGGCTCTTATTGGAGCTGTCTGGACTGGGTCTACTCTGCTTGCATGTGCGTGAAAAGATCTTAATATGGAGGAAAGGGTTAAGTGTAGTTAACATGCATTGTCTATAGGAATGAATACAATGTCCATTTATTAACAATGCGCAAACATACAGAGTGTTTTATGACACCATCAATATTTAATTTCATAGTTATCTGTGAGACATCTTTTTATACCCCCACAAACGAAGTTTGTCCGCCCGTCTGTTCGTCTGTCCCTTGTCCGGATCATAACTTCCAAAGGATAAAAGCTATTGACTTCAAACTTTATACAGATAGATCACATTGATCTGGGAGAGCTCTGATCTGGGTCTACAATGTTTGCAAATGACTGTACGTGTGTGTTCCGATTTGAAAGGGCTACGACTGTCGCACTTGTGACAGAGGACAAGTTTCCTAGCTAGCCAATTGTTCATTTGCACTAAAAGTAGTTTTAACCTTTTACGTCATGAATGTATAGTTAACCCTTTACGTCATGAATGTATATTTAACCATTTACGTCATGAATGTATAGTTAACCCTTTACGTCATGAATGTATATTTTTAAACCCTTTACGTCATGAGTGTATATTTAACCATTTACGTCATGAATGTATATTTAACCCTTTACGTCATGAATGTTCATGTAATTCTATGATAATGTCATATGAACAAGGAATGTTTTGGCCATGGCAAAAACTGTAGAATCAGATCTATAGAATTCCATAAGTAAACAAAGTAAACTGTGATCAGACGACTCGTTCATGATCTAGGTCTACTCTGTTTGCAAAGGCGTTAAAATGTATATCTATGGATATAAGTGTAAGAATTTCTTTAATATCTAAGCAATCCAAAAGTTACAGCTTTTGAATTTGATTGTGTAAGGTACTCTAGCATTTAACTGCAGCGAACTTTCTCATAAAGTTGGTAAGAAGTCTTCAAATATAAATAGTAACATTTGTAATTTGATGCGTTTTTGAAGGTTACATTATTGTATGTAGATGAAGCATAGAATAAAGATCTATTTTGAATTGAAGTGCTGAAGTGTTTAACAGTTTATGTGAGAAAAGAAGAAAGCATTCCCAGCAATATCGAATGTTTTGTGCAAAATTATGTATCACAATTAGAATTCTTCAAATAATGCCAAATTTAATCAGTTTAAAATATCTAAGTTACTCTGTCTTCCCGTATCCATAAATCTTTCAATCTGTCTTGTCAGCCTTTTCACCAGTTAATTGGTCCATTTGTCACATATGTATTTGTTGATAAAGTAACTGCAACAGTACAGTGAAACCTCTCTATAACGGCCACTAAATTACATCAAGTATTTCTTTTGTTAAAGGCAGGTGGCTGATTAAAGCAAGGTGAAAGTAGAACAGAACGCTCCTATAGGAGCGTTCTGTTTTACTTTCACCTTGCTTTAAGCATCCACCTGCCCTAAATACCAACTAATTAACACAATTTAGTGGCCGTTATAGAGATATTTTCTGTATTTTACCTAATGTCTGAGGAGTATGCTTATAATATGTACACAGTTACAATAGAACTTGTTTTAAGTGGCCATCACACAAAAGGTCTAATTATGGGTTTGTAAGGCAGATGGTAGCTTAGTGCAGGTCTAAAGTAATGCAGTATGTTTCTATGGGAGCTTTCTGCATTACGTTTGCCCTGCATTAAGCAACTGCCTACTTTTTAAGACTTTTATGTTCAATAAATGAATGGCCGCTTATGACAAGTTTTACTTTACAGTAAAGTTACAGTCTTTATGATAGGCTTTACCGTAATTACATGTAAGTCAGGACACCCATGTCCTATGGACACATTTCTAATGTTTCCATACCCCAGGTAAATGAATGCTTATTGGATTATATTGGAATCATTCTGTTGGATATCATACAGTAAAATCCTGTAATCCCCGTAAACCGTAATTCTAGTAAAGAAGAATTAAGATTATTTTAGGCAGGTGTTGCTTAATGCACGGTGAAGGTCATCCAGAAAGCTCATATAGGACGTTCATCCTGCATTAAGCTGCCACCTGTCTCCAAATTTCGAAGGGTTTTAGTGTACAGTAAAACCCCTCTAAACCGGACATAACATTTAGTATAAATATTGGTCTTGGAGACAGGTGGCAGCTTAATGCAGGGTGAAAGTCATTCAGAAAGCTCCTCTAGGAGCTTTCTGAATGACTTTCACCCTGCATTAAGCAGCCACCTGCATAAAACGTTCTAAATTATTCTGTACTGGAATTCCGGTTTAGAGAGGTTTTAGTGTATATATAATTTATGATGTAAACTACATCTACAGTTTGTTCACTATAACTCCGATCTTGAGAAAGTATTTACTGAGTATTAAACAGGTTAATATTCATGATGACAGAAGTTCTCACATGAATATTCATGAAGTAACGGATCTCTCCACTGTATAGAGATGCTATGTCTACAGTACAGGAAACAAGGCACTAATGTCATTGGCAAATTGTGAGGACCAAGAAGATATGGCTAGCAGAAGAGTTCTCTCATCAGGGGCTACATTGTCATGGTAGACTTTTCTTTAAATATTCCTTGATATTCACTGTACGTTTGATTTGTTTAAAGTTTTGAATAATCCATCTGGACATTCACCATTCAACATGTTACCCCCACCCCACCTTAGACTACTTCTAGACCCAACCTCTTTGAATAACTCCACCGAAAAGGAACATTTACTAGAGAAAAAAAACCTTTTAGAATTGTGTAATTTTTAAACCATTGTGATAAATAGAGCATTTACTCCTATTTATCGAATTGGTTTCAAACAATTACTTTTACATGGGCGTCAAAAGGCGTCAGTAGGTGGGAATGTGTGGCGTTTTTATTTCTTCAAAAGGGGGCTTAATGAGTATCATGCTTGCTTTTCTATTTTCACTTTCTCTTAAGCATTATATGATCTATACATAGTAAAGCAAACATTCTATAGAACATCTCTTTAATGAGTAAACATAAATGCTACTAAGAGCAGATGGTTGCTTAATGCAGAATGAAAGAGCAATGGCATAATCTCCCATGAGAACCTTCTGCATAACTTCCGTCCTACATTAAGATATCACATGTATTAAACACTGTGAATTAGCCTTCATTTAGTGGCTGTTTTAACGAGATTTTACCTTATGTGCAAATAGTACGAGTTGTCTTATCTTGGACATTATACATGTGCACGGTGTTGTATGTAGGGTACGTATTAGGCACAGTCAGTGAATGCTCCACGTTGTTTTTCTTTCAAAACACACAAATAGAGGCACACAATCTGGACACATACAGTGTCAAACAATCTGGACACATACAGTGTCAAACATACAGTGTCAAACAGTCTGGACACATACAGTGTCAAACGGTATGGATACATATAGTGTCAAACAATCTGGACACATACAGTGTCAAACAGTCTGGACACATACAGTGTCAAACAATCTGGACACATACAGTGTCACACAGTCTGGACACATTACAGTGTCACACAGTCTGGACACATACAGTGTCAAACAGTCTGGACACATACAGTGTCAAACATACAGTGTCAAACAGTCTGAACACATACAGTGTCAAACATACAGTGTCAAACAGTCTGGACACATACAGTGTCAAACGGTCTGGACACATACAGTGTCAAACAGTCTGGACACATACAGTGTCAAACGGTCTGGACACATACAGTGTCAAACAATCTGGACACATACAGTGTCAAACAGTCTGGACACATACAGTGTCAAACAATCTGGACACATACAGTGTCACACAGTCTGGACACATACAGTGTCAAACAGTCTGGACACATACAGTGTCAAACAATCTGGACACATACAGTGTCACACAGTCTGGACACATACAGTGTCAAACAGTCTGGACACATACAGTGTCAAACAGTCTGGATGTCGACGTTTGATCTGGATCCAAACTTTCTCCAAACTTTAGAACTAGGCCGCCTCGTAAATTGTCATTCAAATAGTTTTGCACCATGCCCTTGGAATGTGTTCAGTGATTCATGCTTCAAATATTAAATCACCATTCACCTACACGAGGAATGAACTCCGTTTCTTTCAAATGTAAAGAGAATTTTAATCGTTCTATATTGTAATTGCTACTCTACTAGCTCCATTGATTTTTTCCGTCTCTCAGATTTCCAGTGCGGAATGCGTCTGTTCTGTTTGTGCTGACAGGTGGGATAGTGGGGGATACGTTGTAGTTCCAGGTGTGCATTGTAGCAGACAGACTCGGATACCAGTCCGAGGCTTGGTAAAATTCTGAAAGTAAGAAATCCTTCGACATCAAACGGAGCAATGTGAAAAGAGTGGCAGACTCAGTTTTATAAAGTCTGTTCATGATCAGTTGTTAAAAGAGCAATACTACTCACGCCCCTAGCACCGGCGGAAGCAGTATTCAATTTTAAAAACTAAATACATTGCAACATGATCCCGAAGGACAAGATAACAACACTGAAAATGAAGTACGTGGCGACCTTTTACGACCGCCACACAAACACTTAACACCTGCTGTTGTGAAGTACTTACATTCCGAAAGCAGGGCCGAGTTCTTTCGTAAGCAAAATTAGCAACGTGAAAAGAGAAAATATTGACGACTCTGTAAAAGTCACACTTTTGAAACCATTGTCAGAAATAGAGCATTTGCTCCTATGGACCAAATGCTTTATTTGTCACAATGATTTAAAAAGTTCACAATTCTAAACCTATTATTTTCTATAAAATGGTCCTTTTCGATAGATCTATTCACAGAGGTTTGGTCTAAAAATAGCCTATGAGGGAATGGCTTAAGCAGACATATGTTGCCGACGACACATTATAACGTGGCAGCGATATAGTTAAATGCTGTTACATTCAGTTCAACTTCTACAATGGCCTCTCAAAATAGATTTTGGTAGTCCTTCATTCTATCGTTTCAATGTATTGTCGTCTGCAACATGTGTCGTCTGGTACATTTTTTAGTTTTGTTTTTCGTTATGTATCTTGAGCCCCGTAATCGCAGCATTAAACAGTTTAGATCTTTAAAAAGATGTATTTTGACGCATTTGCAAAAAATGGACCCATTCCTCATGTACAGTCATCATTATTTCCTACATAAATATTTATGCCTTTTCACGCCTTTGTAAACAGGATATACCCAGACCAGGGTCTGCTCTGTATGCTTATATTATAATATCGATCTGATTATACAGTTTCAGCCTGATCCAAATTCTCCATGCAGTGTTGAAATGCTATTTTAAACAACAATATAATTGCTATTACTATTAAGGGTGTAATTATGTTTTACATGTATATTAAACAGGTAAATGCTTATATTGATCATGCTCCTATTTATGGACACTAGACATAAATGGGTTAAAGAGAGAAACGTTACATGTGGAAACAAAACAAGGCAGTATAGTACAAATATGTAGAAATTCAACCATTCGAATGCGGGACACGCATGCACTGGTATTCACAAACAGTGTATACCCAGATCAGAGGGCTCCTCTAGGAGCCGTTTGATCAGGGTCTGCACTGTTTGCCATTCAAAATCCTTTAGCAAGTTAAAGTATTTGATACCGAGTGGGCTGTATAGTTAAACACTGATGCGCTGTTCCACTTGGAACCTTCAGCGTTGAAAGGGTCAAGTATCTAGAAACCCCCAAGAACACGCCTGGAATTGGAACACATGCAATTGCCAACGTAACTGAGGACACATGCTGATTTCAATCAAGTTTTTCCTTCTATAACCCACTTGTCATAACTTTATCCCGGTCTTGGCAACTGACGGAAAACTAAATGCATTTTCAGGAGGATTACGAAAAATTGCCTCACAGCGTGGGATAGTCACGCACATGCTGGTTGGTAATCCAGAGCATATTGCAATCAAATCGTTATGTTTAACCTTTATCCTGCGGATCGAGACACGACTTGCATTTACAAGCAGCTTGGATCCAGATCAGACGCCTAGTAACTTGGTGTCTCACCAGGATCCAAGCTGGTTGACACTCAGTCAAACTTTAACGAATGTCACAATGTTGAACGCATCGTGAGTTAGAGCAGATCGGAGATAGAGCAGTACCATATTTACGACAGTATAAGGATTAATGCTTGGTGCACCGGGGTACTTTACCGTTCGGTAGCCACCCCCTTAACAATTTCTTACATGTAAACATGTTTTCACGCATTTGCAAACGAAGTAGACCCAGCTAAGACGGCTCCTGTAGGAGCAATCTGCTCAGAGTCTGCTCTGTTTGCATATGGAATTTATTAGACCTGTTTCTTTAGTTTCTAAATTGATTACACTGTTTTACCTTCTATTTTGTCCATGCATATTCAGTAGTTATCGAAATTTGGAATTTAAGAACAGGTAACGGGTTAATACAACTGTATGAGGTCGATTTCAGTGTCAAATTTCAACGAAGTATCTGTTACAATAGTTGCCTCGTCCGCCTGTACGTGCTCGATTTCCACAGCAAACCTAAGCACCAATCCATTGAAAGTAATGCAACATGGTGTGTGTTTGACATATTGATGGTATTGTGCCAGCCACATAGCTCATGGTGACCTTGAACTTTGAAATATCGGAGGCTAAGATATCGGGTATCCGCGAAACTGCCATACCGCTATGGTGTGCATTTAGTATTGTAACAGTTGATATAAGTTATGTACTATTTAACATCTCGAAATTTTATTTTCCACTACAGTAGAACCTGTGTAAAGCAGTCATAAAAGACGTATAAGTATAGGTCAGTTGGACAGGTGGTAGCTTAACCCTTCGCTTGCTATTCACGTCAATATACCTACCTGTAAATAGTGAAGACCCAGATGAGACAGCTCCTGCAGGAGCTGTCTCATCAGGGTCTGCACTATTTACAAGTTGATTGTGCAACCAGTGCACTCCACAGCAGTGGTTGCACAGCGAAATACTTGTACACAGTGAAGATATATGTAATTATACAACAGGGCATGGGTAAAGAAGGAGAAATGTATTTTAAAATTCAGCAAGCGAAGTGTTAATCCAGGGCAAAAGTTATGCAGGAACGCTCTGCATTACTTTTACGATGCATTAAAGCAACCAAATGATTTTTAAAGATCCATGTGTTAAATAAATGAATGACCGCTTAGAACAGATTCTACTGGGCGTACTACAAATGAAACAACCAGTAGCCGTATCTACTATTAATGTATGTATGTGGGTGCGACCAGATACTGTGACAGAATGTTCACTGATCATATGTTTGGATGTCAATATGAATTATCTAGTGCAGACAGAGTAGAAGCCATATTTGTTTAATTATAGTCATTGATAGAAGGCGCGGGTGCTAAGCTAGAATGGCCGTGAGACCCGGATATTGTGGTTTAACCCTAACCCTTACTTGTTGTTACAAGGGTGTTCTTGACAGGTCCCCATCAATTTACACGCAAAACCTTTGTAACTCGGTGCCTCATCAGGACCGTGACTGTATGTAATTCTTATTAGGTGATTTGAAAATTGTATTGAAGGCATTTTATGTGTTGACATTTAAATCAGGCGAAACTATTTGAAGACGAAAGTTAGTTGGCGCCAAATAATAGTTTATTCGAATGAATTCGAACAGAACAGGCATTTGCATCTTAAAAAATATTAACAAAGGTCACTGGACATTGGCCATTCATATTGCCACCGCCCGAAGTTAAAATTTATTATGTTAACAAACTTTGGCTTTGTTGGAAGTTTTTCACTAAAGGATGCATTATTTGAATGTTTTTGTAATTAACAATGAACATGATTCATAATGTCGAAATACGTTTAGGAACAGAAGTAGCTAATTGCCTGAAGCTAAGCGTGGCCTGACTCGCATTTGCAAACAGCTTTGATCCAGATTAGTAACTCGGCACCTCATCAGCATCCAAACTGCTTGGCACATAGTCAACAGTTTCTAAAACGTATATGTATAAATAAGAAGTAAGTAAAATTTTCCATTCATAGTTTTGGAATCCTTAGTGTGATTTGGATTAATAATATCACAGTTATAGTACACTATGCATCAAGACCGACAAAAATTTCAAACTACAGAACTTAAATGAATCAACATTGATTGTCTATAAACTGGAGCGTCTCGGTTATTTTTATAAAATGCATGATCAATTAACAAAAATGACCGACGAGGATGGGATTCGAACCCACGCGGGGAGACCCCAATGGATTAGCAGTCCATCGCCTTAACCACTCGGCCACCTCGTCTTATCAACACATTAAATGTGTACACGAAACAGTTTCAGTTTATCTATTTCGAATAAGCACAGATATTAGGCTACTGTTTTTGTATTCTTTGTGAAGCATTAGAATACAAAGGTGGCGTTCCACAGCCTAACCCATGGTACCCTCGCCGGCCTGACAAAATAGTGCAAATTACTGACCTGCATTCGATGGAAACAAGGGGTGTTTAATAACGTGGCATCCGGAACCAATCGTTGTATATTATATCTGACATGAAAATGCTTCGTAACATAAGCTTCGGCTTAGTATGTGCAAAAATCAACAAAACCGACAAAATATAGCAATGTGTAAGAAGGGCGCACGAATATACAAATATCAGTCACATGAAGAAATCACGTGATCATAACATGAATGAAAATATTCAATGAATAAAGAAGCGCGCGTCGGATGACCTTATGCGCCCATAACTGCGAGTGGTCAGTGTGATAATACGCATAGTGGGAAACGGCTGAAGTGTCAGCTGCAACTGTATCATCAATTGGATACAGTCTTAATGCCTTCCCTTATAGATACGCAATTCCATGCCAAAGCGAACTTATTCGATATCAGATTGATACCATGCAAAGAATACTGCAGCGTTTACAACGCTTTGATTTTATATCAATACCGTGTTGAAGAATTTCTCTGGTTAGAATTTAGATATAAGCTTTTTAAGAAAACAAATCGGCTACCCCTTTATAGTTATGAAAGAATAAATCATTACCTATTATTCACAGTGTCTTGGCCATCTCGATAGTGGGATCCTTGCTGTCTGACAATCGGTCAATAGTTTCTCAAAAGCTTGCTCAAACTGAAAGTAATCAAACTTGCGCGTGATTAGAGCAGACAGTTATTGTTTTCACAGCTGGTTAAGGGTTTATATATCATAGATACTATTAAAGATAGTACGCTACAATGGAGCATACCGCGCAGTTTATACTAATGATTTCCCACGTTCTTAACCACTTGAGTGCGGGGCCCACGTATACTGATATTTGCAAACAGTGTACACCCGCGAGCTCCCACAGGAGCCCTCTGTTCCGAATCTGCACTGTTTGTCATTATAATTCATTTAACAAAGTTTTTAGTTTTTCAGCACAATAAGAGTTAAACAACAGTAGGTAGTCTGATTTCGATTAATGATATCACAGTTATAGTAAAACATGCATTTTAGATTGATATCAAGATCGACAAACGTTCAATCAACAGAACCTAAATGAATCAACATCGATTGCCTATGAACTGGAGCGCCCCGGTTATTTTGATGCATGATCAATTAACAAAAAGTGACCGACGAGGATGGGATTCGAACCCACGCGGGGAGACCCCAATGGATTAGCAGTCCATCGCCTTAACCACTCGGCCACCTCGTCTTATCAATACAATAATTGTGTACACGAAACAGTTTCAGTTTATCTATTTCGAATAAGCACATATATTACTGTTATCAATTCCGTGTTGAAGAATGTTTCTGGTTAGAATTTAGACCTAAGCTTTATAATATGTATATGTCGCATTGGTACCCCGTTATACGTATGAAAGAATAAATCTCTATATATAGCTGACATGCAAGAAAGGGCAAATTCTGAAAGGGACCTCTTAGGGCCCGCTATTCGTAAAACATGCAATTATCTACGCCAATTTCCCATTGTTCAGAGTTCTCTTAACGACACACATACTTGTAAAGCATAAATCTAACCATCAATCAACATGGTAATGCGGGCCTCAATATTTGCTTTGTGTATTATGTGACAAGGCAAGGTAGCCGAGTGGTTAAGGCGATGGACTGCTAATCCATCGGGGTCTCCCCGCGTGTGTTCGAATCCCATCCTCGTCGATTGTTTTGGCTTAAAATCTCATACAGAGCAACACGGCACTAGAATAGTGGATTCATTTAGGTTCTTGACATACAATTGAACTGCGCGCATTACAATTATTACATCAACTTTGACTAGACTATGTGTTATTATCGGTAAGGTTTGAACTGGCACTCATCACTTTCTGCCGACTTTCGTCGTTGAAAAATCGTGATAGTGACGCATGTTTCACGTATGTGTTCGGAAGGATAAAACAGCTTACGGAAAAAGGAGGAATATTCATGCAGTGCCAGGTCAAACCTTATCGACAATATATGGCAATTAGCTGTTTCTGTAAACAAACACATTTCGACATTATAGATCAAGAGTCTCCGAGATAATTCACAGATCTCTAAACCATGCGTTCAGTTTAGTATAATTATCGGTCTTAGGAAACGGTGGTCGTTTAATGCAGTTTGCGAATGCTTCTTTACTTTCTAAAATAGCTACAATGTTCCGCCTTTCATATTTCATTATACCTATTTTTCTCGAAAGAAGTTCATCAGGATAGTATATTCTTTGTTCTATGTATATTCTAGTGACTTATCCGAAATTTAGTTTTACCTTTGTGACAGTTTCGGTACTCCATTGGAGAACCGTCATCAGACTGTGTCTTCCGCGGGAGCATGACGTCACAGGGCGGGTTTACAACTGGACTGGTTCCCAGTAGTAAACAAAGGCATGTAAATAGGGCATATTAAAAAATGGCGCAAGTAGTATCAGTGATGTCATTATTTCGTATATAAATATTTATGGTGTAAAGTGTTAGTTAGCCTATAGGCGATATTGGTATACAATTTACCAATAGAAAATATAAATATAAAATGTATATGTAATAAATCTATTGCGAAAATGTACAATCATGGTTAACCCTTCGCTTGCTGAATTTTAAAATACAGTTCTCCTTCTTTACCCATGCCCTGTTGTATAATTACATATATATTCACTGTGTACACGTATTTCGCTGTGCAATCACTGCTGTGGAGTGCACTGGTTGCACAATCAATTTGTAAATAGTGCAGACCCTGATGAGACAGCTCCTGCAGGAGCTGTCTCATCTGGGTCTTCACTATTTACAGGTACGTATATTGACGTGATTAGCAAGCGAAGGGTTAATTTTTCCATGTCCGTTTCAGTTTCTGCAACTGGACAGTTATAAGCATAGGGTTGCACTTTAGCAGTAGCGCGTGATGTACTTCATTGTTACACATATTTCCGTTTAGTTGTTGAAAGTAGGAATTTATACAGATTCACTAGATGTTGACGAGTGATATTCGTAAACAAGCTCGAGAAATCAAAGATGCGATGAAAAACAGATCACATACTTAATCGTGAACAGCTATTAATAAACCGTAACATAAACACATTTTCGGTTATACATATTATTCACTGTAGATTAAAGAGACCAGGCCACGCATAGATCATGACATATACATTGCAGTAATCAATGGAATGTCTAACATGTTCCTGTTCCTATAATGGTGACTAGCGGTTAAGATAAAACATTTTGTATGCGAGTGACTTAATTTCTTTCGTTCTTACGAATGTGAACTTGAAAATAAAAATCAGCCAGGAGATGTCGGACAAAAACAAACAGCTACCATCAAAACACACTCGCACGTACACACACATGCACCCACACACACACACACGTACTCACACATTCACACACACGTACTCACACACGCACATACACATGCTACGACACTGTCATGGATGTGGTGGGTTTTAGGGCTCTGCGACACTGCATAATTCATATAGCACCAGAATGCATCGAATCATAATAAATAAAATGCGCGAACGCACACAGACAGACACAGATGCACATACACAGATATAGACACACACAAACACAGACAAATAGACAAACTTTAAAATGAGGTGAGAAGACAGGATAAACACATAAATGTGGGAAGAAAATAGGAATAGAAGGTATCAGGGGTATGACAGAAAGACAAAATATACATCATCCGACACCCTCCTTCGGTCTTCGGAATCGAGAGTTCGTCATCATCGAGTACTGCTCGTATATACTCCCAGTCGTCACACAAGCCAGGAGGAAAGTGTGGTGATCGATCGCAGAGATATCGACCACCAACATGCAGTGTTTTGCAATATTATATTATTAGTTTTCAAGAATGTGTTTATTTTTAACGTTGATTAAACTGATAAAATGCGAACCATGACGCAACATGATCAACAAGACAGTATTTCTTTGAACCGTAACAGATGAAAGTGTGAAAATCGTTACATGCGTAAATATTTGTCATCGGCGTAGTCTGCTATCTCTTTTAAACTAAAAAACACAATTAACCCGTACAATCATATAAACCTTTTGACACAATCAGATCGGACTGCTCATTTAGGAGCCGTATGACCAAGGCCTGCTCTGTTTGGTTATGGAGTTTTACAGTTTCTACCAAACTATACTGTGTTTATAAATCGTTATAAAAATATTCAATAAATATTCAAGATGTCATATAAAAATACTCAATGTATATTCACGAGGGAAATGGTTAGACACGACAGTTGTAGAAACTCAATAATCGTTTTACTGCATCGCCAACGGTGGTTATATGTGTGATAAAATGCACGGTCAATAGATACATCAGTAATTTAATCAGGTAAAACGCCTGTTTGCAAATAATTATTGGAACAATATCGTTCCCCATCTGGTATTGCTGCGGGGTCTGACATTCACAGGAACTGGAAAAGACAATCTGATTTACAATATTATAAGTGAGGGGCGATATACGGCGTGAAGGGTTTTGTATGTCACATATCTCGTTCAGTGACACAAAAATAAGTCTTAATATACGCAATGCACTTGAAACAAATACAGTGAAATGCGACAGCCCAAAGGAGGTCTGATTCTGTGTGGTATAGGCAGGTGGTCTATAGGAACTTTCTGCATTATTTTCATCCTGCATTAAGCAGTCTCCTACATGTAAAGACAACCGTGTTTATTCATTAGATAGGGGTTCTACTGTAGGCAATTAATCATCGGGATAACATTGTCAAAAAAACTGATGAACCGTGGTATTCTAGATATTTCATAACAAAATCATGAAATGTGACACAGTCAAATAGTCTAGACCTATATCAAAGGGTTCCTGGAGGAGTTCTCTGGTCTCGTACTGCACCGTTTGATTCATCAATTATATTGATACGTTTTCAAACATTCACGCAAACAAAGCATTTCTAAGTTTTCCATTGGTCGTTGGTAATCGTGCAACAACTCTTAGACACATCGCACAACGGTCGTGGGTAGTCTTTGGTGATCGCAAACAAGTCGGTAAGGTATGGGTAGTAATCACGCACCAGTTATAGGTTATCGTACGACTATCGCTCAGCTTACTAAAGACTATTAACCCATTCTATCATAGACTAATTTAGAAGCAATCACTTTGATTAAATCTACTGAAAAGGAGCATTTACTAGAAAAATAGGATCATGTTAGAATTGTGTAGTTTTGACGTATTGTGATGAAATGGACATTTGCGTCTTTTGAGCAATGTTCTTTTTATCAACTGGTTTCCAAAAGTATAAGGCGTCCAATTGCGTCAATATGAGGGAATGTGTTAACCTTTCGCTTGCTATTCCCGTCAATATACCTACATGTAAATAGTGAAGACCCAGATGAGACAGCTCCTGCAGGAGCTGTCTCATCAGGGTCTGCACTATTTACAAGTTGATTGTGCAACCGGTGCACTCCACAGCAGTGATTTCGCGAAATATGTGTACACAGTGAAGGTATATGTAATTATACAACAGGGCATGGGTAAAGAAGGAGAAATGTATTTTTAAATTCAGCAAGCGAAGGGTTAAATACCTATACATGTAGCATGTAATGATGGAAGAAGCTCATGGTCGTTGAAGATTCTGTAAGAGCACTATGTAACTATCGACATACAACCAAAGACTATTTAAAAATAAAGTTCGTACAAGTGTCGGTAACTCATTCAGTCGGTTGTATGACTGCTAAAGATTGGGCAATACTTCCCGAGACTATCGATTATTATTCATGACTTGTAGTATTCCAAAGGTCCAGACAAGATGCCTAATTTAAAACAGTTTTCAAGAACAACTCCCTTATTTCTCCACCGACCCCTATGTCGAGACCACTCTTCAAGACGATTCTACAGAGTGGTCGAAACATAGTGTTTGATGGAGAAATGACAATTTTAACCCTTCTCTTGCTGAATTTTAAAATACATTTCTCCTTCTTTACCCATGCCCTGTTGTATAATTATATATATCTTCACTGTGTACAAATGTACAAGTATTTCGCTGTGCAATCACTGCTGTGCAGTGCACTGGTTACACAATCAACTTGTAAATAGTGCAGACCCTGATGAGACAGCTCCTGCAGGAGCTGTCTCATCTGGATCTTCACTATTTACAGGTCGGTATATTGACGCGAATAGCAAGCGAAGGCATACTATCCGAGTACGCACGTGTATCTGTTGCTCTGGTTACGACATTGAGTTCGCATAAGCTGTCGCATCCAGTCGCAAGCCTTAGTGTCACTTAAGCCTTATACTACCAATATCATTTATTACTTAACCCTACATATGATAAAAAAAAAGTCTGCTTAACTCCTGATATGTTACAATTTACATTCCATTCGTTTAAAACATTCCCAACCTTTTTACCGAGTGTCAAACAATGTGGATCCTGATGAGACGCCGAGCTACTCGGAATCTTATCTATATCCATTCTGTTTGAAAATACCAGATAGTTCGCATTCTCATGGGAATGGTTTACGTAAGGTGGCATTGTAAACATCTATCACCTTTCCTGAAGTCGGAGCAGATTCTGATTTTGCGAACTAGAAGATAATCTATGAGTATGATTCTTGATCTATGTACACACATTTAATCTTTGGATTAATCCTACGTGAAAAAGCAATTAACCTTTATTCTGCTGTATATTTAGATCTTGCGCATGATGTATTACTTTCGATTAGATAAAGATTTTGAAAAACTTTGACCATGTGTCCACCAGCTTTTGGGAAAGTATGGGCCAAGTGTCAAACAGCTTGATTCCTAATGAGACGCCGAGTTACTCGGTGTCTCACTTGCGTTCAAGCTGTTTGCAAATAAGATTAATGTCGCTGTTAGAGAGTTAAGGTAAAGATAAACCAGCAATTGCGAAGATCAAGATAATTCCTTTTTGCTCACGACACTGACGTTGTTCTGTAAGAGATAGCAATACTGGATACATGATTTGGCTAGAGACTGAGATGTTCGTTGATAAGATAAGCATTGCTAGCCTACAGTAAAACCTCTCTATAACGGCCACTAAATCACATCAAGCAGTTTGAATTAAAGGCAGGTGGCTGCTTAAAGCAAGGTGAAAGTAAAACAGAACGTTCCTATAGGAGCGTTCTGTTTAACTTTCACCTTGCTTTAAACAACCACCTGCCCTTAGTACCAATTAATAAACACAATTTAGTGGCCGTTGTAGAGAGGTTTTACTGTATATGTACGATGACATTAACCCCTCTCGTACTATCACGACCTGAGTCGCATTTTCATACAGCTTGGATGCGGATGTGACGCCGAGTAGCCGGACTCCTCATCAGGATTTAAACTATTTGAAAATTGGTCAAACGTTTCTCGAAAACTTTGTCGTAACTCTTGATCAATAGTTCCTCAAATACTTGATCAAATCGAAAGTTCAGTAAAACTCCTCTAAACAGGACGTTTAGTTTAGTATACATATCGGTATTGGAGACAAGTGGCAGCTTAATGCAGGGTGACAGGCATGTGGATAGCTCCTTTAGAAACTTTCTGCATGAATTGCACCTTGTATTTAGCTGCCAACTGCATAGATGTATCTAAATTCTTCTCAACTAGAATTCCGGTTTAGAGGGTTTTACTGTAGTCATATTGCATAAGATTCAAACTTAAGTTTACAGTGTAGTAGGGTATAACGCCCTTTCTTCCAAGAACATTTACAAACAGACTGAATTAAGACGAGACATCAGGATCATCACCATCCGAGCTGTTTGCAGTTATGTTAATTTTGACTACAGCTTGAAACTTGATTACTCGGCCTCTCATATGTATCTAAGCTGTTTTCAAATGCGAATAGATCTGTTTGCAATTCCGTCTATAATTTATCATAAACATGAACGAATCGAAAGTGAATAAAACTTGCAAAATATTGGACTTTAAGAGCGTATGCATACTTGTTTAATTGACAATTTTAACAATCGTCTTTACGCTTAAAGTAGGTCCACGTATATAAGCACAACGGAGGTGCCCTCTGATCTCGGTCTACATTGTTTTCAAATACCAGTCCACTAATCAAGATACTTTTGTAAGAATGGTACTGTGGATGTTTTGTTAGTTATTCATAATACGTTTGTATATACTTCACGAAGCACATTCTAAGATGAACTATTTGGCAAGTACCTAACAGCTGCCATTGTGACACTGTTAACTCCTATCCCGCTACCCGCGGCCTGACTCGCAGTTGCAAACAACGTGGATCCAGATGAGATGCCGAGAAACTCGGCGTCTCTCCAGGATCCAAGCTGTTTGACACTTGGTTAAAAGTTTCTCAAAATTTGATCGAATTGGAAGTAGTGAAACTTGCACTACAGTAAAATATGTCCTGAGCGGCCATTCATCTATTGCTCACACGACTCTTAAAAAGCAGCTTGTTGTTTAACACATTACTTCATAGGCTATTTTTAGATACAACCTCTTTGAATAAATCTACCGAAAAGGAGCATTAACTAGAGAAAAGGAAAATATTTAGAATTCTGTAGTTTGAAACCATTGTAATAAATAGAGCAGTTGCTCCTAAAGGAGCAAATGCTCTATTAAATTTTATCACAATGACTTCACAAAGTGACTTTTACAGAGTCGTCAAAAGTCGTCGATATGAGGGAAAGGGTTAATGCAAGTCATTAGTAATGCAAAATGTTTGCATTACTTGTGACCTAAATTAAAACCCTCCGCTTGCTATTCATGTCAATATACCTACTTGTAAATAGTGAAAGCTCCTGCAGGAGCTCTCTCATCATGGTCTGCACTATTTACAAATTGATTGTGCAACCAGTGCACTCCACAGCAGTGATTGCACAGCGAAATACTTGTACACAGTGAAGATATATGTAATTATACAACAGGGCATGGGTAAAGAAGGAGAAATGTTTTTTAAAATTCAGCAAGAGAAGGGTTAGGATACTACCTTCCTTACAGGCAAATAATTAGACCTCTTTTTATCGTTGCTTACGACAAGTTCTACTGTATTTCAACAAGGGTCAGTACATGTATATCACGGACTAAAATACACTTGGTCTTAGTTTGACCTTTAACTCCATGATTTTTTAAAGAAATAATAACATCACAAATATCAATTAGATGAATGTTTAAAATGGCATGTTATATCAGAGCCTGACCAGACGGCTCCTACGGTCTGATCTTGGTCTACTCAATTTTCAACGACGTTAAAAGGCGTATTCATGGCGTAGAGGGTTAAGCGTCATACTCAATGTAATGACAATGATTTGAATGTGTTGTATCAAATAGTTGAAATTATGAACATTGAACATCTAAATGATTTGTTTGGTTTGATAAAATATAGAACTTTTTTTATATACATGTATATAGATATCCGAGTTTCTGTGTTAATGTACAAAGTTATTGTCTTTTCAGTTTCATGTGAGGATATTCATGGATGCATGCAATCAATGTGTATTATTTGCGTATCCGTATGTGTGGAAGAAGACTATAGCCGTTACTGCGCTGAAAAAAACAATGTCTCCCCAAAATATGAGTCTTATACATGTTTAACTATTTCCGATTTCAGAAAATATTGACCGAATGACAAACAGCTCGAATCTTGATGAGACGCCGGGGAATTCTGGATCCAAGTTGTAAGCAAATGCGAGACAGGTCCGAGTGTTACTTGGTATTTCATTCGGATCCTCAATTTGGATTCTAATGAGTGGCCGACATGCTCCGCTTGCCATCTGGATCCAAACTATTTCCAAATATACCCGGTAATAAAACTAGAGCCCATAGCTTGCAATAGTTTAAATAACAGCAAGCCAATAAGTTTCGACAATGCTGACGAACAACATATCTCACATCAATAACACACTACAGTAAAGCCTCGATAGTATGATCACTCAAACGAAGTGTGGATTTTGAATGTCTGGATTATGGAATTTCAGCTTAATGCAGAACACCATTGATACAGAAGGCTACTGTAACGAACTTTCTGTCCCACGTTTGCCCTGCATTGAGCAATCCCCATTTGCTTTTACAGTTTCCTATGTTAACCCTTTCCCTCGTATAAACGCCCGTAGGAGCCGTCTGATCAGGGTCTGCTCTGTTTGCTTCTGAAATAATATAGATCTGACTTTACAGTGACCAACAGGATGAAAAACAAATTCTGTTTCCACGTTCCATTTTATTGATTCTGTCCACGAATATTAATGAGGTGATAATCCCTGAATAAGTACTAAACAGGGAAAGTGTTAATAAAGCATGTTTTCCTTCTGGCAAGACTCTATGGTAGTTTCTGTACTATTGTGTCAAGGTCTAGTGTCTATCTTTTGGCTTCAATGAAACAAAGTTATCCACAAGAAGGTGTACACGAACCAACATCTCATAATAATGGATCACAGATGTACGCAGAATTATACACAATGCACCCAAGATATAATGTGCAAACAGGAGTTTGTTTCGCGACAATAATTATGTTGTTTATTATATCTCTATTGCGTTACAATATTTACAGGGAGTGTTAGTGCCAATGCAGTTGTAATGTTTATATTGCTATCTAAATCCAATGATTGCCATAATGTATGCCATATGATAGCACCCAACATAGATTCCGAAAAGTATCATTTTAACAACCTTTGGTGAAAGTTAAAAAATGAGATAGCAGAAAAAATCAAGAAAAGAGCCCGTGGATCAAACGTTCACCAATCGGATGTATGGATGCTGGTGGAGGAGTTAAACATGGTTGTTTTACGGTTGAACAACCATATAATAAAAAAAAACCACTCAAAACCGGAATTCTAGAAGAGAAGAATGTGGATACTTTTAGGCAGGTGGCGGCTTAATACATGTGGAAAGTCAAGCAGAAAGCTCCTGGTGGAGCTCTAGGCATGACTTCCAGCCTGCATTAATCTGCCACCTGTCTCCAAGACCAATATTCATACTAAATTGTCCGGTTTTTAAAGAGTTTATTGTAACTCCTAATTTAGGCGTGTTAAATTAAAATGTCATTATTTACAATAATTGCTGACGTAGTGCTCTCTCTCGAGAGAGTTTACTAAGGATATGACTAGACCAGTATTCTCGGTAAGGTTTGACGTGTACAGTAGATTGCCTAAACACAACTGTTTGATTACATCACGTATATGCTGTAAATCTATTTTGTCTAAGAAAAGTTCCACTGTACACAATCCACACACATTGTTTTCGTGGTCAGCATGCGTCCACCTGCCCAAAAGAATTTTAAAAATATCTTATCTTAAAAACAAATGTATGTAAAAGGCAACTATTGTGGGGCTCGAACCCACGGCACTAATATCGGTATTGCTGTGATTAAACCACTGTGCTATCAACGCTTGTATTACAAGCTACATTTAAAAACTTATAACGTACTAGCGTCATTGTATAGTGACGCATGTTTCAAGCTTACGGAAAAAGGGCGGAATATTCATACAGTGCCAGGTCAAACCTTATCGACAATAATGAACAATGTCAATACAGTGTATGAGTAACCATGGATGGGCGCTCGAGGTCACAGTCGTAACCTGTATCCGTGACTTAAGCAGTGGCCAACTGTGAACACAAACATTCGAACTGGTGCAATACTTTGACTTTTTCCGATTCGATCAAGTTTGAAAAACTATTAACCAGGAGTCAATTAGCTCGTATCCTGATGAGACGCAGAATTGCTTGGCACCTCATCTCGGTCCAAGCTGTTTAGATTTGCAAGTCATGTCGCTGATAGCGGGATACGGGTTAACCCTTTACTCCATAGATACGCCTTTTTCGCGGTTGCAAGCATAGTAGACCCCCTATAATAGCCTTCTGATCTGGATGTGCTCTGTTTGCTCATGGACTACCACACATGTCCTGATTCTTTCTGTATTTTAAAGCCGTTTTAAAATATTCTAATACAGTCACATTATATTTTACGTGAATATTCATGGAGTAAAGGGCAATGCATGAATATGCAGCCTGTATTGCTTTTAGAACAAAAGACCACCTGGAAATACTGAAAACTTAATGTGTGCATAAAGTATTGCACAATTTCTGGATTTAATTGTCCTTTGAACACAGCACGGTCTTCGCTCCTTATGTTTAATGAGAGGTATTAATCATAATGAACAGTATAAGATCAGTATGATAACATTTTCCTCATGAACGAATGACATTATGACTATTTATAGGATAATGCGTATAATAATGATGTATGAATAAATGAGTGAGTTTTGGCCATGCCAGAAAATTTAAAATCAAAGCTATGCAAATCAAAGACGAGGTGGCCGAGTGGTTAAGGCGATGGACTGCTAATCCATTGGGGTCTCCCCGCGTGGGTTCGAATCTCATCCTCGTCGTAATTTTTTCTTCGAAACAGAAACTGACTGGTAATTATATTTTAGCGTCTTATGAGCTTCCTAAATTATATATGCCTCGTGGTGCATCTTATAGTGGAGCGATGTTGTCCTATCGGTGCGTTACTGTACAAGACAGGTATGTAAGTCACGTGACCTTCGGGTGCGTCACTTATCATGTACATTATCATAGTATACTACATGTAACCCAATATTTGCCAAACGCGTACCATTTTCCAGAGTTCATTTCTGTAATTAAATTTTTACCTCTGGTTTTAGAATGGGCGAATCGACTACATCTCAAACAAATTATATGAAAAAAGGTTTTTATTATTAAAAGTTTATCGAATTTGTTGGAATTGGACTCGTAAAGACGTGTTCTTTTTGTTGATTTTTTTTCTTGAGTTTATGAAGCTATGTAGTTGTGAAGCATATAATATTATAATACCTATACATGTGGGCTGGTATCTCTTTGTATGTTTAGTGATCATATAGACCATGAATAAATGCTACTTGCTACAATTGTCTGTTTTTTTGGACTTTGTAACATAGCGATGACTACAGTAGAGCCTCTCTAACGTGACCAGCAAAAATGGGCATATTTCACAGTGGCAGAGGCAGGTGGTAGCTTAATGCAGGACGAAAGGTATGCAGACAGCTCCTGTAGGAGCATTCTGCATAAATTTCGTCCTGTATTAAGCAAACACCTGCTTATATAGACAAGTATGTTTATTCATTAAGTGGTCGCATTAGAGGGGTTCTACTGTATATGTAATTGAGAATATTTGAAACACCAACCTTCGATGTCTGCCTTTAGGGGAAACTAGACACAAACTATTAATTTTGTCACCCTTTACAAAACCAGCAGATCCAGTTCAGACAGCTTTTGTAGGAATCGACTGATCAGAGTCTGCTGTTTGCTTATGCAAATACAGTAGAATCTATCTAATGCGACCTGCAAAAATGGGCAGAGGCAGGTGGTACATGTAGCTTAATGCAGGACTTTCGTCCTGCATTAAGAAACCACCTGCTTATACAGACAGGTATGATTATTAATTAAGTGGTCGGATTAGAGGGGTTCTACTGTATATAGAACTCATTATACGGGTACTGTTATGGCCAAAAGGCTCTTGTTCGTATTCCATTATTTCTTACACGAATGTTATTCATGAAGTAAAGGGTTCATTGTCTAGTTACGTGTAATGTAATTTTATCCGACGAAATTACTTGTAAATAGACTGTAAAACAATCAATATAAAGTAATTACACTATCATCTCATAAAACGTAATGAAGTTGTTTAATCATTTATCACGATGGCTGCGATCAAAAGTCTCCGACTGGATAATGTTTAGGAAATGTATTCAGCGTATGATTAGATCGCTTCAGCAAGAACTATGAGATTTCAATAGAGTTAGATAATTACATTCTATGTAAATGAATAAATGAATGGTATATTCGAACTAAAGATGAACGGTATTTAAACATTTACTCATTATATACGCATTTAAAGCCATTGCAAACAGAATGGACCCAGATCAGACGGCTCCTAGAGGATCTGCTCTGTTTGCAGTTTTTACCGTGACCAAAAAGTCTGGGTTCATTCGCAATTTTATCATTATTATTATCATTTTTTTTAAATATTAGCAAATTAATAATCATAATGTCATTAAAAAGTGATGAATATTCATTAAGTAAAGGTTAATGACTGTATATTACAGTGTGTTAGATCTGCAAATCTTCCTCACGTATGTTATGAATCTTTGGTTTGTAAGATTGCCTTTTGTTAATGAAATTCATTCGTTCAGTAGTTTGTAACCTACAAACATACATTAATGCTGCACAGAGCAACAGATAAATGTGCGTACTCGGTTACAAAAAACAGTCATTCCTCCATCAAACCCTAAGTTGTGACCACTCTTTAAAATCGTCTCGAAGATAGAAATAAAGCAGTTATTTTTAACATATCTTAATTTACGTATCTTTTCTGGTTCTCTGTAAATTTGTAGAATGGCAATTATTCGTTGGTAAAAACATACCATATACCGTACTTTACAGTTGTCTTAGCATGCTTAAGTGATTTGTGAATGTAATTTATTAAGTAGTTCTACTAAATCAAATTCCGATGTGTGCCTTTAAGCTCAGATGAATTGAACTTTAATATTCGATACGTGTCAGGGTTAACAGGTCATCTGATAGAGACACCATTTAACCAATCTGCATACAGAGTAGACATAGGACGCAAGATTCGTTAATGTGTCAAATGGCCTAAGCGGACATTAAAACAAATACAATGAGAATGCTGAAAACGTCAAGAGAAGATTCCGTTAAACCAAATGTTCAGCAATCAGTTGTATTGATTTTGGAGGATGAGTTATCAATCATGATTGTCTTAACCCTTCGCTTGCTATTCACGTCAATATACGTGCCTGTAAATAGTGAAGACCCAGATGAGACAGCTCCTGCAGGAGCTGTCTCATCAGGGTCTGCACTATTTACAAGTTGATTGTGCAACCAGTGCACTCCACAGCAGTGATTTTACAGCGAAATACGTGTACACAGTGAAGATATATGTAATTATACCACAGGGCATGGGTAAAGAAAGGGAAATGTATTTTAAAATTCAGCAAGCGAAGGGTTAAGCGACCATTCATTTATTGAACATACGAGTCTTAACGGCAAATGGTTGCTTAATGCTCAACAATAATGCTGAAAGATCTAATAGGAATGCTGCATTTATTGTACCTAGGAGTATTATCAAGCAAGTGGTTGCTTACTGCAGGGCAAAAGTGATACAGAAAACTCCTATATGAGCTACCACCTATCTTACAGACCCGTAAGTATCCATCTTTTTGATGGCCTCTTTAGACAAGTTCTATTCTACTGTGTTAAATTAACCCTTGCTCTGCTGTAATAAACAATGTCAGCTCAAAATCGTATCTGGTGCATTTTGACTACTCCCTATTCGAGCAAGCTTCTGAGAAACTATTGATCCTTTGTCAAACAGCTTGGATCCTGTTGAGATCCAAAGTCTCATCTTGATCAAATCTGTAAATTCAAGTTAAGTCTAAACTAGCGGGATACAGTAAATCCCCTCTAAACTGGGAAGCAGTAAACTCGTCTAAACCGGAAGTCTAGTAGAGAAGAATTTAGATACGTTCAGGCAGGTGGCTGCTTAATTTAGCGGAGCTTAGAGGAACTTTCTGCATGACTTTTACCATGCATTAAGATGCCATCTGTCTCCAAGACCAATATCTATCCTAAATTAAACATCCGGTTTAGAGAGGTTTTACCGTAAAGGTTAATGAACTGATTTCAAAGAATGTCAAGTTAGGGGGTTGATTGATTAAATTAAACCCCCTTTGGTAAATAATTTACTAAGCATTTAGGGATCAAACGTCTCTAACAGAATGATATATTGCACACCAATGGCAACATGTTGAGCAATTGATCACTTCAATCAGCTGAACGAAGTGATGTCGATCAGCACTTAACGTAAAATAAACTGTGTGTTATATCAAATAAACGTTAGGTTGATTTCAAGTGCTGTGTTAATCACAGGTTGCGGTATCAAACTGACCCACTACCGATATTTATACTAAATTTAACGTCCGGTATAGAAGGGACTCTATATCAAATAGTCATTCTATACAGCTACCTGTGGTGTTTGAAATGTTAAACAAAACATATCATAGAGTTCAGACGTTTGGCACTGGAAAGAAAAGCAACAGATATGCAATATTGATACTCCTTATCCACACTCCTTAATGGTATCGTTTAAGCCAATGTTGGGACGTACCACACACCGTATATATTTCATATCTACTTTGTTCTACAGTCATTATTCAAACGAAACAAACATTTTATTGAAGAATGACGAGGTCACTGATGGCTTACATGTATGTTCAAATCCAACTATAGTCGTTTGTTTTCGCCTAAGCTATAATCATCTTACATTCCAGTTTCTGTTCGATTCGGTCTATGTAATAGTAACATTCTGTACTTTACAGTATATTTGATATCAGAAATATGAATTTGCATTAATAATTATATTTCGTGGACCCAAAGAGACGAGTCGGATGTTTTTTATATACAATGTTTCAAATTGCATTACTCGAGGATATATATTAGCTCCGGTTTCAGAACAACCATCTGTCATAGAGTCAAACAGTAGATGAAATTAGATGTGAGTCAAACGCAAAAATAAAGGTCAAACGTTTATGTAACCACTACCCCACTGGAGCAAAATAATATCTGCTCAGATTTGGATCTGGTGAAATTGTTTAGACTTCTTCCGATAAACTACAGTAAAACCCCTCTAATGCGACCACTTAATGAATAAACATATCTGTCTTTATAAGCAGGTGGTTGCTTAATGTAGGACGAAAGTTATGCAGAAAGCTCCTATAGGAGCTTTCTGCACAACTTTCGTCCTGCATTAAGCAAGCACCTGCCTTTGTCACCACGATTTATGCCCCTTTTTTGCTGGTCGCTTTAGAGGGGTTTTATTGTATTGACCAATTGCCATGGTAAAAGTGTTTTCAGAAATTATTTAACCAAATATCAAACAGCTTGGATGCCAGCCAAGACGTCTCAGCTGGATCAAAGCTGTTTGCCAATGCAACTCAGGCCGCGGGCGTCGGAATACGGACTCAGTACACACATGGATAGGTCTCTGATCTATCATACACATTATATGTATGAATCTGCTCTGCAGACAATGCTTGGTAGCGTGGCATTTTTCTCGGATTCCACCGATTCTCGTGGATTAAGCGTCGTTGACGCTTGTATTCCACGTATTACTCGAACCATTAAAATGTATGCTCATTTATTCAAAGAAATAAATTGATAAACAATGTCAGTATATCACATGTCAAACTACTGTGTATAGAAATGGTTGCCATATGTGGGCTTTGGTTTCATCTTCTTTCTCCACTCCGTGACGGTTAGAGAAGAAGATCAAATGAACAAGCAAAAAATATATAAATCTAAGAACAAAAACGAATGAATGTTCCTAATTACTGTTTGAATTCCAAGACGGCTTCAAACATTAATTAGAAATATCCCGTGAAGCGTATGCTAGTATTACTTTGCCTACGTTGATTATTTATAACATTGTGTAAATATGTTCTATTCTGTTCAGCTGTTTATGTATGTATGTATGTATGTATGTACGTACGTACGTACGTACGTACGTACGTACGTACGTACGTACGTACGTATGTATGTATGTATGTCTTTTCTTTATGTACTGTTCATTACTTATTGATTTTGTAATCTCTGTATAAGAGGAAATAAAGAGTATATATCATACACATTATATGTATCTGATCTATCATACACATTATATGTCCCTGATCTATCATACACATTGTATGTCTCTGATCTATCATACACATTATATGATAGCAATAATCAATACAAGATTATAAGTCTTACATCGAAAACCATAACTAAACATCTAATGGCCCGTAGGTTTTAGAACAAGAAGATTTTCCGAAAGACTGATTCAGAAGTCCAGGTAAGATGCGTAAATTAAAATATTTTCAAGAATAACTTCTTTAGCGTGTACGTTTTATGAATAATTCATTATTTTTCACATCGTGATAACCACCATTTGAGAACAGTAAAATTCGAATATTGCTTCTGGGATGTACATGTACATAAGAAGCGTATTCGTATAAGAAGACGGTCCCTATAGATCAACTGTGTGTTTGAAGGTGCTGAAAGGTGCATCTATGAAGTGAGTGGTATGTTGCAAGTCGCCCCATGACTAAGAAACGTCTGTGAAACAAGCTGGATTGTCTGTCAAAGTAACAGTAACGTGATGTCTATAACACTTGTTGCTGTAATAGACTCATTAAGATTTCTTTGACAAATGTTTACTTAATAGAATATATTTACACTATGGCATGTTAACCCTTTGCTTGATAAGCACTGTCCAACTCGCAGTTGCAAACAGCTTGGTTTCAGAAAAGGCGCCTGGTAACACGATGTCTCGTCAGGATTCAAGCAGTTTGACACTCAGTCAATAGTTTCTCAAAAGTTTAACCGTATCGAAAGCAAGTACAACTGGTTACAGATCAGAGTTTTAGCAGAAAACAAGTTTTGGTTTTAGCAGGCAAAAGATTAAGTATTCCCTCGTACTCTTGATATGTTCATCATTACATCTTTCATCGCAATGCTTCCTCTGGTAAATGAAATGTGGAAAATATATACCAGGCACAGTAAAACCGGTGTCTAAACCGGAATTCTTGTAGAGAAGAATTCGGCAGGTGGCTGCTTAATGCAGGGTGAAGGTCATGCGGAAAGTCCCTAGAGGATTGCACTGCCATCTGTCTCCAAGACCGATATCTATACTAAATTGAACGTCCATTTTAGTAGGGTTTTACTGTACAGTTCCTTCGTTACTAATTTCCCTTGAAAATTCATTTTAATTTGCGTTCGTGCTTTTCTTGCATTTTAGAGTGTATTATATTATATTTTGTATACGTCATCTGCACAACTGTATTTTCAGGATTATTATCATGCTAGATTTAACATAGCAGAATCATACACGCTTCCATATGCGTGGTGACAGCTTTATGCAGGGTGAAAGCCATACAGAAAGCTCTAGGAACTTTATGCATGACTTTCACCCTACATTAAGCAGCCATCTGCCTTAAAGTATCTTAATTATTCTCTACTTTCTGTCGGATGCGGGTGTGAATTCAAGATTGAATGCTGTTTGATAAAGATTATCCAGGCTTAATAATGGAACAAATTCTCGACTGTTCCTATCTTTGATTTACTGGTCTAATTGGTTCGATGCTTACATTTAGTAGCATTTATCCATTTTATCGAACGTCAAGACAGTACAGTGTTTCCTATTAAATTTTGATGACTTCATACTTGCCACTGGCCTGATCTCTGTTTTGTACTTTCACAAGTCAGTTTGGACAGAGAGAAGAATAGGCATTTGGTAGATAAAAGTCTATTATCGGTTAGTTTCAAATATACACCACAGTACGAAATTGCCCATGATTGCCTGGTATGAAATTGAATTAGAGTATAACATGATTATTAACCCTTTTCGACATGAATATACAAATAAAATATATATATAAAAATAATGACATCATGAAGAATCCTAAAGAACTCAAATTGAATAACGCTAACCCGACAATTGTGCAGCTTTTCTTGATCTAGACCTTTAAATTGATAATGGAATGATTTCTTTTAAAATATATGACAAAAGAGATGATTTTGTTTAAGATTGTAAATTTCCCTCATCTTGACGGAGATGTTCCGCGTGTCCCATCGTATGGGGTTTATAAATCTCAACTTATTCGTTTTTGCTAGAGCTTGTTCATCTATTGACGATTTCAACAGTCGAAATCTCATTTTAACTGAAAAGCTGCTTAAACAAGGATTTAGATACCTTAAACTAAGTAAAAATTTCTCTAAATTTTACTATCGAAATCTCTAACTTATTGGCAAGTAGCAATGTAATCTCAAAGCGCTTCTGCGACATGGTATTTCACATCCTGAATTTTATGGTGATGTGATTTACAAACTTCGTAAAAGTATTGGACATACAAATTTTCTCACTTTCTTCATCAAATATGTTAAAAAATCATTAAAAAGGGATATGATCCTATAGTACTACAACATACTGCATGTTTGGTTGTCAACCATTTTACAGTTGGCAATCACGCTGGCCTCTTTGCATGTACGCCGACAAGAAAGGTTTAGTACTCTATGAAGGCGACCTCTTAAATCCAGAAACGGAAGGAGAACGTCGGATATCTGTACTATTTCGTTTTTGTTGTACCCTTTATTACTTTTCTACAGTTACTCTGTTTGCAGCTCAATCATTGAGTACACTAGCGATAGGTGGATACAGTTTGTTCACCTGAAGGTTTTCGTAATATATACATGCACTTTACCACTGTATTTGCCATCACGGTTACACTGTTTGTCTTTTTGGGTAGGGATGGAATAAGTGTGAGGTTAGGCGCCCAAAAACCGGTTTAATTCCCCAGTGACTTTTGTCACTGACCGTTCCAAGGCGGTACTTCAATCTTCCGCCTATTGTATGTTTGTTTTGTCTTTGTGCGTCTCTTGATGGTTTTATAGTTATGTACATTTGCTGTTTCCTTGTGTTGCTGTTCGGGCGGCTGTTTGTTCTGTGTGTGGTGTTTCCTGCATGACTCATTTTTGTACTTAGATTATATTTTATAATAGCACATGAACAAAAGGGAGCCTTGCTATAGCATAAAGTATAAAATCAGATTTGTCCGTGAGCAGAGTTGACTCGGAACGTATTGTTACTCCTGTATTCAAATGCTTATCTATAGAGTAAAGGTTTAAAAAAAAACCATTACGAACAAATAGTAAAATTGTTCTCCATACACTGGTGACTATAACCCAACGTGTTACATGTTCATCAAGCTAAGGGATAATGATGAATCTGTCATATATCAGCTCATTTATTCAATGCAAAAATGCAGACTTACAAATCCTGTGCGTTTGTCTTGGTTAATTAATATAAAGCAGGGGTCTTGATAAGTTGCGTAAATTAATACATTTTCAAGAATAACTCCTTTGTTTCTCCACCAAACCCTGTGCTATGACCACTCTATTGAATCGTCTCGATGAGACGATTCAAAAGAGTGGTCACAAGATAAGGTTTGGGGGAAAATGACGACTTCAGTATCAGAGTATGCTCTTTTATCTGTTGCTCTGACCAGGTGTAGATGTAGATGTAAGTTTCAGTTTCAAAGCAATGATAATACAATAGATTTTTAAGTCCAACAAGAGGATATATAGTTTAAATAGACGTGCGTGCCTGTCGGTAAATCATTTACTAAACATTTTGGGATCAAACGTCTCTGACAGAGTGATTTATGGTACATCATTGCAGCGTGCTGTGCCATCGTTTTGAATCGGTAGATTCCGATCAAAGAGCCGTAAAATACACTTTACGTTATCACTTGTAAAACCGCATCAATACTATGTTATACTCAAGTGCTGTGTTTGATGCTAGAAGGTTCACATATCTACTTTACAACCATTTAAAGTTGATGTGTTGAGGAAATGTGGAATCTTTTTTAAATACTTGCATCTAAAAGTTCAGAACACGGCATTACCCTGACTATTTGTACATGAGTAACATTGAATTGCTTTGAAAACAAATCAGTAAAACTAACATGAAACATAGACACATCTTGTAAGTCAATACTGAACTCATTTTCCCCAAGACGCTACGTGTATACTACTGATAGTATCGACCTTAATTGCCTTAATGATTCGGACAGACAAACTTAGGCGACTTGTACAGTAAAACCCCTCTACACGGGACGTTAAGCTTATTCTCAGTGTTGTTATAATTTCTGGTTCTTCGGGATCATTAGTTTTGATGTTATTAGTATTGAAAACTGAATACTGCTTAAGCCGGTGCTAGGGGCATGAGTAGTGTTGCACGTTTAATTACTACTCATGTACAGGCTCAATAAAACCGAGTCTGCAATCTCCTCTTTTTACATTGCTACTTTTGCTTTCAAAGCTTTCGGAGTATATTTACGCTACGCATAATACACATTTACTCGTATTGTGCTTGATATTTTCATCATAACATATTTCATTGTGCTGCTTTCTGCAGAAAATGCAACCAAGTATAATTTCTTTTGAATATTTCATATCGCGTTTCAAGTTTTGCTTGAATTATATAAGTAGAACCTGTCTTAAGCGGCCATCAAAAAGAGGTTTAACTATGGGTCTGTAAGGTAGGGGTAACTTAATGAAGGTCAAAAGTAACGCAGAAAGCTCCTCTGCATTATGTTTGCATTGCATTAACCAACTATCTGCCTCTTCGATAAATGAATAGCTTAAGGCAGGCCCTACTGTAGTGTGAAAATTGTTGCATCCTTAACTACCTTTTTTCGCGATATTTTTCATGATAGCTTTAATCCGTAAAGGCGTAAAAAGCCTTTGTATGAGGACAAGGGTTAATATAGCACGATTAAACTCTTACAGAATAATGATTTATGCTGTTGATAACAAAAGCAGAAGTTGGACCAGTTGTAATCGAGTTTAGCTATTAAATCATTGACGGATATATCGTGGGTGGGCTTTGGGAACGGATTGATGTTTGATGATTGATACAAGATTTTACAAGCTTATACGTTAATGAATAAACCACTCATATAAAGACACTTGCCTTTTTATTTCTTATCAGGTTGAAATACTTTAACGCTTAACCAGCTAGTGGACTTCAAACAGATAAAACTACAGTAAACCCCCTCTAAACAGGACGTTACAACTAGTATCAAAACCGGTCTTTCAGACAGGTGACAGCTTAATGCAGGTTGAAAGTCTTACAGAAAGCTCCTGATGAACTTTCTGCATGACTTTCACCATGCATTAAGCGACCACCTGCCTAAAAAGACATAAAGTGTTCTTTAATACAGTTCCGGTTTAGAGGGGTTATGCTGTTATTTCAAGCAATACGGTGTAACCTGCTAAGTACATGCGTCCTTAACATTAACCCTTTCTATGCGAATGGCGAATGGTGATCACCTAGGAAAACAACTGTACTCGGCGTCTCGTCATCATCCACATTGTTTGCTTCAAAGAAAATGCAATGAACATTAAACATGAAAAATGTAGCAGACGACACATTTTGCAAACGACATTATGTGGCAGCAAACATGTTAAATTTTTACCTACATTGCCAAGACCTGTTTTGTACTTTAGCCGTCTTACTTTAGCTTAATACAATTTGAAAAAAGATGTTTGTACTTCAGATTTCCCAATTAAGTAAACGTTTGCCTGTAAAAATAGATATCTAGCAGATACATTGTACTTGTGGCTATTTCAATCCACATTGAACATAATACTTTCTTATCTATGTTATGATTAAGCAGTAAAATTGAATTAAAAATATACATCTTGTATGTAAATAAAAGGAGGAATTTCTCTTCTATCGCAATTCTATCGCAAAATGGCAGGAAATGTAATTCTGAATGGAGAATGTGTACTCAGCCTCAACACAAACAAATTGTCTACCGGACTACATCAAAATTTAAACAGGTCAAACTTACATTGACCTTTCAGGGACATTTGAAAGGAACAATATAACATGACAAATAGTGAAAACTCTGATGAGCCTACACTGTTTGCAAAGAACATAAGTCCGGCACTGAAAGGTTTACGAAATCTTGAATATATTTCAAGTCATCATTGGAACCGAGTCTAAAACATGTAAACAAAATCGTACTTGATGTTCTATATTATTTTTATTGTTTAAGTAATTAAAATGGCAAGTGATATATGTTCCTGTCTGCCCAAAATATCAAATATAAGTAGAACAAAATTCTACTCTCCTCCGATAGTTTGACTGTTATCGAGGGAATTCCAACGGAAACAATTTAGCACCTGTAATCAGAGTTTACATGTACATGCAGTATAATATACAGAAGAACCCCTCTAATGCGACCACTTAATGAATAAACATAGATGTCCTTATAAGCAGGTGATTGCTTAATGTAGGACAAAAGTAATGCAGAAAGCTCCTCTAGGAGCTTTCTGTATTACTTTTGTCCTACATTAAGCTACCACTTGCATCTAGCACCCCGAATTATACATCTTTTAGGTGGTCGCTTTAGCGGGATTTTACTGTAATTTCAGAGCAACAGATCAAGATAAGTACTCAAATACTAAACTTGTCATTTCTCTAACAAACCCTATGTTGCGACCAGTCTAGAAATATCTCGAAGAGACGATACTAGAGTGGCCAAAATATAGGGTTTGGTCGAGAAATAAAGAAGTACAGTAAAAGCCCGCTAATGCGACCACTTAATAAACAGCCACTGGTGTCGTTTAAAGCAGGTGGTTGCTTAATGCAGGACGAAAGTTATGCAGAAAGCTCCTATAGGAGCTTTCTGCATAACTTTCGTCCTGCATTAAGCTACCACCTGCCTCTGCCACCCAGAATTATGCCCGGTTTTTGGTGGTCGCATTAGCGGAGTTTTACTGTAATTCTTGATAATATTTTAACTTATGCATCTTATATTGACGACTGTATGCAGTGTTGTATTTTTAATAGCTTTGGCCATACTTATTATAACATAAATTGATCCAGGCGTTCAACTGTTTCAGTTCTGCATTAACAGAAGAACCTCCACCGCCATCAAAAACAGAGGTCTTATTATGGGTTTGTAATGCAGGTGGTATCTTAATGCAGGTCATAAGTAATGAAGAAAGTTCTTTTAGGAGCTTTCTGCATTTCCTTTTTCCTGCATTAAGCACCCACATACGTTTAATACTCCTATAACTGATTTAATGAATGGCCGCTTCAGAGAGGTTCTAATATAGCTTTTATTTGATTATTTATTATAAGGGTTCATGACTTTATGATTTAACTAACTGAAGTTTGATAATGGTTAATAGATAACGGAATTTCTTTCCATGACAGAAAATGTGGAATCAGACCTATATCATTCTGAAGCAAATAAAATATATCCTGACTAGATGGATCCTATTCGAGCCATCTTATCTGGGTCTACTCTATTAGCAAAGTTGTGGAAAGGCGTTTTTATCAGGTAAAGGGTTAAACTATCGCAGATATACGTAAACTAACGCTTTGGCGGCAAGTAGTCCACCCCGTAAGTAAGGTTACTGGCCAGTTCGAGTTTTAACCTTTGTATATGGCATATTATGAGAAACCCATCTCTAGTAGCATATTTGCATTATGTGGAATAAGCAGTGTTTTATATCCCAACATCAAAAGCCACACTTATCTTGTCTATTTGTATACAACCTGAGTCCATGTGAGATGCCGAGTATCTCGGCATTTCATATGGACACAGGCTATCTGACACTTGGTATTAGTTTATCAAAGTCTTGAACGAATCGGGAGTAAGTAAATAGTTCAACACATATTGGAGTTAAAGCAGATTCCACTTTCTCAGCCAGGTAGAAGTAAAATGTAAATTAACTGGTATACAGCTGGTGTTGGTGCCCAGCCGATAACGTGAAGTAGATTCTGAAGGACTTGCTGATTGCCATCTATTTCACTTGCCGATTCGCACTCTTTGCACGATAAAGTGATAGCTGTTTGCAAGTTGTATCGTTTGTTACATGTACATTTCTCAGATAAACAGTTTCTCACTTTATTTTAAAAAATGCAACCAGAGTTTTATACACTTTGGATCCTGATCAGATATAGATTTATTCGGCGTCTCGTATAGATCCAGTCTATTTGACAAGGTCATTATAAATTCGCCGATAGCTTGCAAACCGTTGAGCGATATCACAGAAAGCTGTTATAAGTGCCATAAATCACTCTATTACAGAGTTTGATCTCAAACTTTTCAAAACGCCAAAACAAGATTTACCAAGGCTTAAGAAGTGCATTGTAAATACAAAAAATCTGTGGACTATTTGTATTTCCGTTTAAGCTGGTAAAACTACAGTTGTCCTAGTATATACATACGTATTTTGAACAGAGCTGCAGACGATAATACTGCAAGAAATATTTCCCAAAAACTATTGTTAATGTTTTTTCAACTTTTCTAGTCAAATCTCGGTACTTCTAATTGTTAGTAATGAAGGTTTGACGCCTTTTAGGCAGGTGGCTGCTTAATGCATGGCGAAAGTCAGACAGAAAACTCATAGAGTAGTTTTCTGCACGACTTTCACGACGAAGTCACCTGTCTTAAACACCGATAATGATACTTGTTTTTATGTTCAAGTAATCGAGGTATTTTTTATTGTTACAGTACTTCTATTCCACTCTCCACGACTTGACCAGCATTTGCCAACAGCTTGGAAACTTTGTCATGGCAAACACGATCTGATGAATCAGATCCACTAGCTAACACCGCATACCCTGATCAGACATCTACTACATGTGTACTCAGTTTGCAAAGGCAATAAAGGACATGTCTATGGAATAAAAGGTTATTGCCCGGGTGCATATTTCATTACTCTCCAACAACAGAGTAGAAATTCACCACTAACAACAGACTTATTGACACATGTCGGGCACTAAGTGGAAACTTCATAATAATGATTATAGTGAAACATATTTGTTTTGTTTCGAGCTTGTACCAGATTTCTTCACCCTTAACCCTTCGCTTGCTATTCACGTCAATATACCTACCTGTAAATAGTGAAGACCCAGATGAGACAGCTCCTGCAGGAGCTGTCTCATCAGGGTCTGCACTATTTACAAGTTGATTGTGCAACCAGTGCACTCCATAGCAGTGATTGCACAGCGAAATACTTGTACACAGTGAACATATATGTAATTATACAACAGGGCGTGGGTAAAGAAGGAGAAATGTGTTTTAAAATTCAGCAAGAGAAGGGTTAATTAACCTGCTAACTACGACTTAAGTCGCATTTGGAAATAACTTAAATTTAAACAAGACCCCGAATCACGCTTGATCGTATATACATCTTCATAATGATTAATCTAAACATTTAGTCAGGTAGGATGATAAATTACTACAGATGTTATGTAATTATGTCGACAGTTCAATAGTTTCAAGATATTTTATTGTTCGAGTCATTTATTAATAACAGAAGCACGAACATAATCTGCAAATGTATATGAAATTACTTTCAAATCCGAAGTGGGCTCTGCACCACAGTAAGAGATCACCGTTAGATTAGATGGACTGATTGAGCAGGGTGATAGACAGGGTGTGTCACGTTAAATGTTATGCACTAACGAGTTTTCGATTGCCGTAACTACTCGACTATTATAATATTTAAATGAACTCACTCGGTAGGTGGTACATATTCCAAAGAACGCCTTTACCCTGTCTTATAATTGAACATTCTAAGTTTAAAACGAGTCGTACTGATTTGTGCTGACAAAGTTCCCGTGAGCAATGTAAATATTCAACCCGTAAGAATATGAAATAAAAAAAAATATCGAGCACAAAATAATATATTCTGAGGCAAATCACATTCCAGGTTTATACATTTAATTGTGACAATAGATTTAACATTTACACAACTACACTGTATATATCGACTTAGTATGGTTTTGACATCGATAGAGAGATTAAATTTCGATATCTGTAAACACCATGATTACTTTATCGTTAAGCGATTTCATTGGAAGCTTTTAAAACCATTAATCTCGAAATATATATGGTAAATCCCTCTAAACCGGGCTCTTAGTAAATACCAACGTAGACATTTTAGGCAGGTTACTGCTTTCTGCAGGATGAACGTCACGCAGAAAGCTCTTCTGGGAACTTTCTGACTTTCACCTTGCATTAACCATTTCCTTTATAAAATGACAAACAGAGTAGACCCAGATCAGACGGCTCCTATACTTTCCAGTATGCACATACTATTAACCCTTCGCTTGCTGAATTTTAAAGCACATTTCTCCTTCTTTACCCATGCCCTGTTGTATAATTACACATATCTTCACTGTGTACAAATATTTCGCTGTGCAAAAATCACTGCTGTGGAGTGCACTGGTTGCACAATCAACTTGTAAATAGTGCAGACCCTGATGAGACAGCTCATGCAGGTGCTGTCTCATCTGGGTCTTCACTATTTACAGGCACGTATATTGACGTGAATAGCAAGCGAAGGGTTTAAAAACAATTTACCAATAAATATTCATGGTGTCATTATTTCTTACTTGAATATTAAACAGGGAAAGGGTTAATCTACCACTTGTCTTACAGACCGGATTGAACTTGAACGTCCGGTTTAGAGGATTTTTACTGTAATGGCTATCATCTCGAGATATATCTTTTTAATGTAAACATATTAACAATATAATATTACCGAGGAGACACGAGTGAATCCCCCGTTTTTGTGGTGATATGGCGATAGACGAGAATCCGCTACTTAGTTTCATTTTGATGAATATTTATAGCTTTATCTAGAGTCATGCTAAAACATAGGACCATTGTATGTATAAGTATTATAGTCTGTTATGCATTTGAAAATAGCCGAAAATAGAATGTATCTGCTAGATCTGTCAGACAAACGATTTCTATGTAAAGTTTGATATCTAAAGTACAAAGCAATTGGTGGCAATATAGGTTAGAATATGAGAAAGATGAAATTACATTTGCAGGACACACTGTGCTGTCTTTTTAATTAAATATATTCTGCCAAACATTTAAGAAATGTTTTGGTCTGAGAAATTTAAAAAGCAAACTCTGCCAACTGTTTTCAATCAACTATATGTATATCCATTGACCTTTGGCCTGATATGGGCGGATGAGTGAATACCTATGCAAACAGTTTGGATCCAGATGAGACGCCGAGTAACTCGGCGTCTCATCAGGATCTAAACTGTTTGACTTCTTGATTGCATTTTGGTATACAAATTGATTATAGCTTGAATGTTGAAAATGTAGGAGGGGAAAACATCTGTAAAAATAATTTTCTCAGCATGCTAAAGGTTAAGGTGTGTACATGTAAAGTACGGCGAACCTTGAATTAATCAAATCTTACAGCAATCGATCACGAAAGACCACATATTTATATTTCAACAGTGATGTATTTTGTTCATTTTATCATAACCAGTCTCAATGTATACTTCTATCACCAACAACTTGTCACTACATGGCCGTTTTGAGAGTCCAATTATATTTTAGCATCGTTTTGCTTTGCGAAAAATATACTGGTGTTTTTTTTCCCAAAGATTGTTTATTAACACTAGCAAAGAAGTCGCGATGCTAAAAAATAAATGTTTCATTTCGAAGAAATCACAATGATTTACCACGGAAATCCGTAGTGGGACAGGTCGTTCACTAATTGCAAATGAGTTACAGTATCGTGATCGTCACGTGACACATGTCTTCAAAGAAAGTAAATGCACACGACGGGGTTACATCGAAGGCTGGTATCAGAGGAGAATAAACAAGTATATAAGAGACAATGGCCCCAGTTGAGACACATCATAATAAATAGCAACTACAAGTGACTGAACAATTCATTTCATCGGATAAAAATATGAGAACAAAGGCAGTTTTTTATGTCTTATTCATACAACATTTATGATAGTAAACATGAAGAATGGTACATAATAAACATTAAGAATGGTACAAGAACATTCAACTTTAATATCTTATTGTTATGGAATCCGTTATCTGAACCCATATAATTCTACTAACCAATTTTAAACAAAAAACAATCAGAGACCACCACTCCATCACGATGGCTAATCTTAATTTCAACAAATCAGAGACAACCATACCGTTATCGTCTCCACCAATATATTCAAAACAACTACCAATCAATTGGAAATACTCAAATATCCCCGACATATCTATTTTAAGTAAATCGAATACCATCTAACTTTCTCCGAACAATATCTAAAAGTCAGAGTACTTAAATATCCCGACATATAAATATTCAGCAAAATCAAACAATATCTAGATTTTGATCAATCAGAGGCCATCATGTGGTTGCTATGGTAATAATACTTTCGAAACACCTATCAATCAATTCAAAGTACCAATATTATATATCCTAACACATTTTAAGCATAATCAAATAATATCCACATTTGGTCGACCAATGTCTACCTTACGACCAGTCAGTCAACCGTTCGGTTAGCATGGCAATAAATACTTTCAAAACAGTTTAGTTTCCCTTTTGTTGTTGTATTATGCAATAAATTCAAAACAAGAACAGAATGTTTATATAAATTACAGTCGATGGTCACGTGATTCACTGACATCATACATACTAAGTGTAGAATGTTCTGCTTGTTCCGCGATATTTTGCCGTGCCGGTTTTGAGCAAACAAGTCGCAAAAAGATTGTATTTTCAATACAAAATCTTATGTGTAGCCACTTGACAGTTAATGAAGCATTATACAAAATATAATGGGACTTTAAATGTGCGCAATTCTGATACGTTAATCCTTATTCCATGAATATAAATGTCTGAAAAACTGACTGTATGAATATGAATTACCAGATTGTTTATATAATGGCATAATGGATAAGGGAAGTGTTACTATACCAAGAACTGCAGGGATAGTCATGACTTTGAAAAGCTAATTTATCACATAATCTGTCCTGTGGAAGTGCCGAAACAGAGTGCAGTAAATGTGGAAATGCACTAGTGCATATTTTATGCAAATGAGCAGTTCTACGCTGTAAACAATGGCCGAAACAACCGTTAGATATCGTCTTTTTCACTTTCGTTTGTACTTAGAAGGGTTATGTGATAAAATGAGTCTTACATTTGTGTTCATTACAAATTGTTTTTATGAAACTCGTTTACTTTAATGAATATAACACTCGATAAAGCTCGTGTCATATCATTATAACAAACTCATTTCATAAAAAAACCCATTTGTAATGGACACTCGTGTAAGATCCCCTATAGAGCAAACAATGGCCAGAGGGCTCCTGGCGAAAGATGCATACTTCGAAAGTCAGTTGAACATATAAGTATATAAATCATGAAAATGATGAAATCCGACGTTAGCCTTTTACTCCATGATTTTTTTAAGGAATAATGACATCATGCATATTAATTAGATGAAGTTCATAATGGCATATATACACGGGAAATGCTTGCCATGTGTTCCATATTCAACCAGAGCTGATCATGATCAGACGGCTCCCACGGAAGCTATCTGATATTGGTCTACTCTATTTGCAAATGCACTAAATTGTGTATCTAAGGAGTAAAGGGTTAGTGTTTTACTCATAGGAAAGTAATAATTAATATATTGTGCCTGGTTTAGACTTTCCGCATTTCGTCTATCAGAGAAAGCAGCACGATGAAAGATGTGATAATGAACACATCAACACTTGTAGAGAAGAAACATTTAACATGTCGTCGCGTAAACATTTATCAAAGAAATGCCGTTGAGTCAATTACAGCAAAAAATTCTACAGACATCACGTCACATCTCGTGACATTTGTTTCCAGCGTCAATCAGACACATTGTATGCGCTTGTTAGTCGTGGGAGCACCTGCAGCAATATAGGACTTCCCCCTACTTTCACCTTTGATTTGAATGTTTTGCTAATCTGTATATCGTTTTTTTGAAATACAACCTCGTTTGATTTTGCAGTAAGGTTCTGTGGATATGTTTCAGGTATCTTGTGTATATTACATTCCCATCGAGTTTAGACAGGAGACCAAGCCCCCCCCCCCCCCGCCAAAGAGCACGCACAGTATGTGAACTATTTCTCCGCCACGTCCCCCATTTTGGTCCTTAAGCTGTAGCATTGTATTACATAGGAATCAAAATTACGGAATGTGCCCGAAGTGCCCGAAGTGAAAGACTATATAAATTTACATTTTAAATCATATAATGATATATAAAGATGATACTTTAATATCAAACGTACAGCACCATCACAGAATTATTGAATATCACATGCTGGATGAAAATACAAGTATACATTATTATAACTATTGAGTTATGAATTGTTGCTTTGGAATAGTTAGACCAAATAAGGTCACGCACTATTCATATATTTAAAAAAGGGAATAAACTTTTGCCATGTTATAATATCATTTTCAATATATCAACAAAGTAAAAATGTAATTGAATATAAATATGTTCTTTAACTTAAAATTTAAAGGCAGAGATAAAAGTAGCAACTCTCACATCTTGTGGCAGACTGTTTCATAGGCAGCATCCATTGTATGCGATACATAAAATTGGTTTTGTTTTCGAATCGAAGATAGACGCCAAGTTTCAGAAAGGGAAATCCGTATAAGCTTCTTGTCAACATTCTGGTGTAACAAAATGCTCATAAAATGAAAGTGCACCAAACGTGATATTATCAAACAAGAAACTGTTGATCTGTAGGGTACTGGTCGGACCGTAGACAAAAAGTAAATGTAGTTGTCCAAATAAAGCGCCTGTTTGTTTTCATCAGTATAAGAGTTTATATACATACGTAAAAGCAGGGGTAAACACGTTAATAAACTCTTTAAATTGACCATAATCAGTTTTTCTAGAGGATTATAATAGTGCCGCTACCAATATATTTCAGGCTACTTTAAAAAATCCCCAATGGCCTAAATGTTCCACCATACAAACTTCTCAATAATAACTCAGGTATAGTTCGATTTTGACCCGTGAGCTGTGACCTTTAGGACCAGTCCACCCGTAGAGGTAAAACGCGTCACAAATCATGTATTTGTTCCGAAGTTACATGTGGTTTTACAAACCAGTAATAAGCATATACAGTAACACCTCTCTATACGGCCACTAAATTGTGTAAATTAGTTGGTATTTAGGGTAGGTGGCTGTTTAAAGCAAGGTGAAAGGAGCGTTCTGTTTACTTTCACCTTGCTTTAAGCAGCCACCTGCCTCTAACAAAAAATATTTGATGTAATTTAGTGGTCGTTATAGAGAAGTTTTGCTGTATATATAAATGCTGCACGATTACTACGAGCTTCTTGTGACAACCATTGTCCACTTATCCATAAATTAGAATGGTTGCAACTCAGTGCAGTCACGGCTCAGCGCTCGAAATCGAACTATACATGTCCCACCTGTCCTATATATTCACCTTACATGGACATAAAGGGTGTACAGAGAAAAACCACAATAGCTGTCCAGGTATATCAGGTATTCCGTGCCTATGTGCTACCAATCAGCTGCCCAGTCATGTCGAAAACATGTAGAAACCATTGTTTTGAAGTATTGAAGAAACTGTATCAAAAGTTTCAGAAATTCATTAAGTACTTATCTATATTTGGAGAGCCTGTTCAACACTGAATCCATTCATATAATTTTTGTCACTATTAGACTGAAATAGCCCATCATTAATAGTCCACAGTTATTTCCATAAATATCTAAAGCAAATTGAGTGTGACCACCCATTCATTTCATATAATCTATATCGCTTTCACCTTAAATATCACGTTACGGAGAATATCATGATTACCTTTATTTATATTGTACATACGCTGTCAGATTTGGGTCTGCTCTGTTTGCAAATGCACCAAAATGCATCCATGAAGTAACGGGTTCTTTTTGTATTTGTTTTAGTGTTCTACACAGCAATACATATGGAACCTGTTTAGAGGGGGCAGATAGAGATTACACATGATATGGCTGGGCTGGGTCTACGGATCATGATGACAAAATTGAAAGACATGAAGCAACAAAAACACGTGAATAAACCTTTAGGAGCTACACATAATATTACTGAGCTGCAAGGGGGCTATTAAGGGTGAAATGAGCTAATTTAAATAGTAATCATCTTTTACACTGATATTTTGAAATACAAACAATCTAATAAATATAAACAATATTGCTTTGAATAAAGCATCTAGTAAAACTTTTCAAATTAAATAAAAACTTCCATTTACTCATAAAAATGAACATCATAAGCTCCCCCATATGCGCCTCTTCTTTTTAGACCCTGTCGGGTATATAAATCGAGGTAGCTCGTGTCCATTGCCAAACCTTACCTGGACAGTAGAGTTGTCAACAGAGTTAACTGCCGCTTCAGACTGAGTCAACAATGAGGACCGTCATCTTGGTTTACGGATTCGTGGCCTTGTGCCAAGGTTAGTTATTGTATTTTTTCTCCAACATTAGTTGCTATGAAGCCTTACACTGTGCGAAACGAGTCACTCATGTCCTTTGTAAGCAATGTAAACCCAGATGAGAGGGCTCCTAAAGGAGCCCTCACATCAGTGTATACATACAATATTTGCCATGTTATACTTTTCTTTGGTTCAGGAAATATCCCTAAATATTCATTATAACCTTGACCTGTTTGAAATTCAGAATAGTCCATGTGAAATTTCAGCGTTGTTTGGAATCTGAATAAGGTGTTTCTATATAGAACTTGTAAAAACGGAAGATAATGTGTCTATACCTTGAGAACGGTAGCAGACAAGTTATGCAGGAATTTACTTGGTATTGAAAGGTTTTAACGTGGAATGGAGCTTCACGGTTTGCTACAATGTTCCTTGTCGAGCCACAATACATGGAGCCGACTACCATACACAACAATGTGGTGTATAGTAGAATAAGTCCAAAGCGGCAATTCTTTTATTGAACCTGGGTATCTGAAAACGCAGGTGGCTACTTAACGCAGGGCAAAGGTAATGCATAAAGCTCCTCTAGTTTTCTGCATTACTTTTGACTTGCGTTGAAGTAACCACCTGCATACAGACGAATTACAACTTCCTAACCCTTTCCCTCAAAGGCTCGGACCCTACCGCTCTGAATAAATCTGTTGAAAAGGATCATTTACTAGCAACAAGCTAAATTTTAGAATTGTGTAGTTTTGAAACCATTGTGTTAAATAGAACATTTGCTCCTAAGGAACAAATGCTCTATTTATCACAAAGTGACTTTTACAGAGAGTCAAAAGGCGCGAATCTGGGGGAATGGGTTAAGCGTATAATCGGTGTCAGTTTGGAACCCGATGGAAAGCCGATTAACTTGACATCTCTCGAACTCCAAACTGTTTACAGAGGTTTTCAATGATTTGCCTATGACCGACCAAGTGGTAAAAACATAACTTTCTGAATTACCTTTTGACCTTTATTAAGCCTTTGACCCTTATTAAGCTACCACTTGCCTTACAGACCCGTTGAAACCATTGGTGACCGATTAAGACGGGTTCTGCTGTATGTTTACTTCGCGGTAGCAGAATAATTCACTCTTACACACTATTTAGTAACTGCACAGTATTTTCTATCGATTTCATTTTTCAGCCCAATTTGATGGCAGTTACCTACAATAGATACCGTCTTAACCAACAGCCTCATATTGACGCCTTTTGATGCCTCTGAAAATGTCACCTGTTGAAACCATTCTGATAAAGAGCATTTGCTCCTATAGGAGCAAATGCTCTATTTATCACAATGGTTTCAAATTACAAAATTCTAAAAATGTCCTTTTCTCTAGTTCATGCTCATATTTGGTAGATTTATTCAAAGTGGTTGGATCTCAAAAATAGCCTGAGGTAACGGGTTAAGCGACCTCATAATGATTAGACACTTATAATGATTAGACACAGAAATCTTAAAAACACATATAGTTGCTTACTGCAGGGCAAATGTAATGCAGAAAGCTATGAGAGCTTTATGCATTACTTTTGACCTGCATTAAGCTATAACTCTTTTTAATGGTCGCCTAAGACATGTTCTACTGTACATTAAATCGAGGTGTATAACGTTCACCGTTTCCGATTTTTTCGTTTTAAATATTGGTTATAAATAAATGCAATCCGTAATTATTTATAGAGGACTTGATCATTATCCGTATACCAATTTCGGAAACAAGATCCCGATCAGTCGCCTCATCAGGCTCACATAGCGTCTAACGTCTCAGTTACTTAGGTTGATAAATAGCGATGTACATCCGCAACAGACACCTTGTTTCGGATTTAACGTTGAGCTGGATCTACACTGCAATGACCGAGCTCTCCTCCTATTACCACCACGCTAAGTGGTACTTATATAACATGAAATTATACGTTTTGTTCATCATGCTTTCTTTCTGCAGGCATTCAGGAAGAGCAGACATCCAAGTTATTGGGCCTACTTAGGAATAACATTCCCACACTGAAAGGCAGAACACATCGACAGATGGGGGCCGTCTTTGAAGGCGACAATGACATTGTCGAAGGCAAGAATCCGATGTTTGATGGCGACAATCTTTTGCTTAAAGAGGGTTATCCTATGGCTGACGGCAATCCCATGCTTGGCGTCGACAATCCCATGCTTGGCGTCGACAATCCCATGCTTGGCGTCGACAATCCCAAGCTTGGCGTCGGTAATCCCATGCTTGGCGTTGGCAGTTCCATGCTTGGCGTCAACAATCCCAGGCTTGGCGTCGACAATCCCATGTTTGACGTCAACACTCCCATGCTTGGCATCAACAATCCCATGCTTGGCGTCGGAAATTCAATGATTGGAGGCAGTCCATATAACCGATATTCAATGTTTGGCGGCAGTGCCGATCCAATGTTTGAAGGCAATCCAATGTTTGAAGGCAATACCATGACACAACCGGAAGTAGATCCCAGGGATTTTGACATTGACAGGCTATTTCAGTTTCCGGGATCGAACTACATAATGCGCATGCTCATAGCGAACTTTTCGGATCCTACACCTTTATACGCCGACAGAATGCAAGGTTGGTGCTTTTAAAAACACTAGTATCACTCTATACAGTGAGCGATTAACCTTTCCCTTAATATGCTATTTTAAGACCATATCGCTTTGAATTGATCTACCGAAAAGGGGCATATAATACAAAAAAGAAAAAGTGTTTTACAGAGGCATCGACAAGCGTCAATGTGGGAATAGGCTAATGAATAAACATGGCGCTCTAAATAAGGTTGTTGGTCAATGCACTGCGAAAGTAATATAGAAATATATCGGTGTATAAAGCATTGTCATTCTGCATTGAGCTACTACCGGTATCCAGATCCCGAAATTAAACATGTTAGTGGTCATTATTAAAACGTTAGATTGAATTTGCTTCTGACTCACATATGAAGCAGCTGATATCCAGCTGTCTGCATTTCTTTCATTCTGCATTAAGCTACCACCGATTTCCATTATAGAGGTTTTAGTGTACATAATGTATTTATACTACACACTATTAACCCTTTCCTTCATACAAACCCCTTTTCACGCATTTGCAAATAGAGGATCCAGATCAGACGGCTCCTACAGGAGCCGTCTGACCAGGGTCTTCTATTTGCTTATATAATAAAGATTTAGTTTCTGCAATAGAAAAACTCACGAGTCCATGTCTCGTCATAAACAATCTAATATTTGTCATTATTTCTTGTATGAATATTCATAGATCAAATGGTGAAATACATCAGCCGAGTGATTAGCCTTGTGTTTCAGTCTTGCTTAGTGCGATGTGACTTGACATTTGCATACAGCTTTGGTCCAGATTAAGGCATTACTTTCATTTTACATTAACCCTGTATCTGTTCAATATTCATGTAAGAAAAAATATCATGAATATTTATTAGCTGACATTTTATTATGGTATGAGTACATGTACAGATGCATGTTTGGTACTGGTAGAAACTGTAGTCAGATCTATTGAAAGTTGATAAGCAAACAGAGCAGACCCTGATCAGAGAGTCTATTCTGGTTGCAAATGTGTGAAAAAGCGTTTACGAGAGAAACGGTTAAGCAGTTGCCTACATTGACAATGATAACCTTGCACATGTGTATACGTGTATTAACCATTCGCTCCATTAATACGCTTTTCTACGCCTTTGCAAACGGTAGACCCAGATCAGACGGCTCTTGCATCGTTTCTGTCACGATAAAACACATTCAGTGCCATTATAATCTAATATTCTGATATCATTTTTTTCTAGCCTGAATACCCATTGAGTAGAGAGTTGAATGCATGTTTTAAGAATTTGGAGCAGGACATTCACTTAGCGTGCAAAGAGGTTTCACTTTTAATTCAGAACGATAGATGAGATTAATATTTAGGAAATCTTAAACCTAAGTCAAACCATATATTGCTGTTATTCGTTAGACTCACCTGTTCCATACGAATTTGAGAAACTGCAAGATAGGTTTTGGCTGTTAAAAACTCAGTATGCACTTTTTTTTCAGATTTCCCCGAGGAGTGGCCACAGTACATGGACATGTACGTCACTATGCTCGAACCCCGCTGGCGGGCCACTCTGTCCATGTTTTATGGAGATTATACTGGCCTGGCCGAGCTCTACACGAGGATGTTCACGAAGTGGGTCGCTCATTTACGATTCACCTGCCCTTCTACATATTTTGACAAAATATTTGCACGTAAGTTATTAATGTTCTCCGAACCCTTTCCCTCGCTTAAACATGTTTTCACGCATTTGCAGAGTAGACCCAGATCAGACGGCTCCTGTAGGATATGTTTCTTTACTGTTTGAAATGGCTACAGTGCTCCGCCTTCCATATTTCATTATGATTATTTTGTCCATGAATATTCAGTAGGCATCGGACTTTCTAATAAACACAGAACAGGGAAATGGTTAATCCATAACACTTGACCTACTGTAAACACTCTTTTAACTCACGATTCTTTCAAACTTGTGAGAAACTAATAATCGAGTATAACCAGTTTAATAAGCTGATTGTTACTTCAAGCCTCGTTCCGCTTGGCATTTTAGTTAAACATTTACTCCATGAATATTTGTATGAATATTTATTAGCTCAATGTTTGTAGTGGCAAATAAACAGGAAACGTTTTGGCCCTGGTAAAAACTATAGAAACAGATTTAATATAATTAGCAAACAGATCAGATCCTGACCAGACGGCTCCGTTGCCGTCTGATCTGGGTCTATCGTTTGAAAAGGCGTAGACGGGCGTATCTATGGAGTAAACGGTTAATCTGATCTCGATCTCGCAGATTTAGCGCCAGACTACTGTCACAACTTGAGCAAAGTTCGCACAGTTCAATTGTCCCAGTAGATTTTCTATAACATACACAAACGTGTCAAACATCATTTAACTCTGAGACTGCGAGTTCCTAAAACGTTACCTCCAGAACAAAACGTTACCTCCAGAACAAACGTTTGCAAAGCGTTATCATGGAGTTGCTAAAGCGTGTAGATACATACATATAAGCCTTTACTTAATGAATATTCATATTAGAAATTATATTTATTAAATAGCTACCTTTGTTTTAGGGTATAAACAGACCAAGGCAAGTTCTTGTATAAAGTCTTTATCAAACGCATAATAGCTTTGCAGCAATTTCTAGATCCGATGTTATAGGCTTTCTTAGTCTGAATCCATTCTGAGATGACGCTCAATCTGACCTATCAGATGCATGAATAATCTATGGATCGGACCTGTTTCATTTTATTCATGTCAAAATACGTGTCGGTTATGATCTTCTTTATTTCTGACAATTTTTATATCCATTTTCGTATGGCTACCGTATTTTACTAAGAGACGCAAAGCTCGCACTCTTTCTAACCAGGACTAGAGCTTATAAAACGTCTTTATTCTCAGTACCTGGTAGGTATGGTTTTGAGCAAGATCCAGTCGGATGCTTGGGGATATATTCAGACTCGAAAAGTTTAATAACATTAGTCTAGACGATTTGCAAAGACTACCACGCATATATACGTTTAGGGGTCCGTTTTATTAAATTTTATTTCGCAACTGCCTGTTGCCCTAGTCATATATGCTAGTGTACTTATTTCGGCTATTCGAGCAGTAGTGATTGTATTCAAGTGATTTAGATATCGTTTTTTCACTCTCGGGTTTAGGCTGGTCTTTCAATCACCTGGTGGACGCATTCCATGGACAAGATGTCAACATGTTTGAATTCATCCGTGAAAAGTTGGTAGAACTCTTTCCCACATATGATGAAACCAGAGTCCGCGCCATTGCACAGGAAGGAGTTATTGCCACTCACCATTGGATTGTGGAGGAAATGATGCAGCATATTTTTGGATACGGTTTCAAAGGTAACCTTACCAGAAAGCCATAGATAAGGAAACATTTCAATACTAAAAGTGAATTATCCACATGTTTTACGAGTACTCTTTACAGTCGTCTCGAAGAAACCATTCTTTCAGCATACATGCAAGTATTGGAAAAACAAACCAGCAATTGTTTGAAATATAAAATACGCGTCTGATATTTGCGTCTGGCTACGAGTATAAAATGGCTTAGATATTCTCAGGCTTAAGTCTCGAATATTTGATATTTTGAAGTCCATAGTAAAATGAGGTTGCAATTTGGAACCCAACTATGATTTCAGGCGGAGTTTCTGCGACAGGAAATATATACTGAATAGCAAAATGAAATTACACCTGTTTAGACTAGGATTTCCTAATCCGAGTTTGAAACGAATAGATCTAGCTTCGCAGGAGTATGAATTCAACCCTTACAGTGAGGTACACGAGTCACTATTGTCATTTGCAAACCGTGTAGATCTAGATGAGAGGGCTTCTGTTTAATGAGAGGGTATGCACTGTCTTTCATGATACTTTTTTGGGGAATGTATTTCTTCATATCTTAACGATATGGGGCTAACTTTCTATATACACTTCCCTGTTCTAGATAATTATGTTAAACCATGTTTGACACCTGTGTTCACATTTATAAGTTATCTCTGCTCAACCCTTTACCTGAAAGATTATAAAATAGATGCGACTTTTAACGCGTTTGCAAGCGGAGTAGATTCAGATCCCGTCTGATCAGAGTTGGTCGTTGGCTCATGGAATTACATAGCTCTGGGTTTCTACAATGGCAAATAATGGTTAGCTATGCAGAAAAATGCAAATATTTCAGGTTATTTATTTCAAACATGGGTAAATAGCTTGAACATTAACGCAAATGTTCTGTGACTTGACGCCTACAAATTAAGTATGAACTAATTTACTACATTTCCCCATCCAAAAAATATTAACTAAATTGTATAGGTTTACATTTGTGCAGTCATAAAATATTTGCACATGGTAGCCTACTTATCTAAACTGGTTTTGATCCAAATATCTAGATCTGGGATATATCGATTTGTGCCTTGAAGCTTTCAAGCTTGATCATAATTTCCGATCTATTTGGAGACACCATTCAGTCATGAATATCAAGTTCAAACATGTGCGTCAAACGAATAGATCCAAGCCTTGTTGGGGGTATTTTTTCACACACGCATGTTCATCAGATTTTTTTCCGCCAATTGACTTGGAATGGTTTGCCACTGAATTCTGGGTCTCAGAAAGTTATTACAAATAGACTTGATGGTAATCGATGAAGCATTGACATCCAATGTACTTGACTGTACATGTAATTGGAATTTCGTGACCTGCTGATGGGACAAGTCTTCACGAACCGATTGTTTACTTTCAGATGTGGGGGTATTCTCTCACAAGCTCTACCAGAATTTCATGCATTATTTCCGAAATGTGGATACAACAGCTTTCCATCCGGGTATGGCGTCTCGTGGTTTACTGCGAGATATTGTGAAGAGCGCCCTCTATGACTCTAATGTGAGATGTCACAAAGGAATGGAGGTTCAAGAACGCTATGGGAAGGCGATTAGAATGTTCAGAATGAGGTAATGTCAATACATGTGTAAATAAGAACTCGCAGAGAAAAAATGTTCTTAATGCATGTAGACCCAGACCAGCCATCGAGCCTGTAAGAAGTATCTGTGGAGGTATCTAATCAATATTTACATTGTATGAAAAGATGGAGAACCAATTACTGCAGATTCTTGTGAGTCCAGACTGACGATGGTCTGGTTCTATACCGTTTACAATGCATTAATCCTTTGCTCCATAAATACACATTTCTGTTCTTTTGCAAACATTAGACCCAGATCAGATACAGGCTCCTATAAAAGACGTCTTATCAGGATCTGCACTGCTTGTTTATGATATAATATAGATCTGATTCTACAGTCTATGCTATAGCTAATACTTTCTGTGTCCATGTGCTTTTAGAATAATAGAATAATCGATTAACTATGACGTCATTATATTACATGAATATTCATTGAGGGATGCATTAAGACCCTATTCTCCCCCATAGTGACTCTAATACAAAAGGGCTCCATTTAACATTTTACGTGCGGGAATCAAGTAACTAATGTCCATCAGTGTAGACCAAGATGAACTACAAAATGAATACTCGCCGTAAGCTTTTGATCTGTTTTAGTTTCGGAACGGGCCATTTTACAATTCAGCGCGTTAACCCTTCGCTAGCTATTCACGTCAATATACGTACCTGTAAATAGTGAAGACCCAGATGAGACGGCTCCTGCAGGAGCTGTCTCATCAGGGTCTGCACTATTTACAAGTTGATTGTGCAACCAGTACACTCCACAGCAGTGATTGCACAGCGAAATACTTGTACACAGTGAAGATATATGTAATTATACAACAGGGCATGGGTAAAGAAGGATACGTGTATTTTAAAATTCAGCAAGCGAAGGGTTAAGGGTTGGACGGTAGCACTAAGCAATATTTTTTCTTCAAACCTATTCGTGCGACTGCTCATTAGAAGTGTATTGTGTGTCATTCTTAAACTGTAAATAAACAGCGGATTGCTCCCTGGTGGGATTCTTATAACTATAGACAGATAAGTCATTCTGAACACGCGAACTAATGGAATGAATCGGTATAGGGGTGCGATAAAACATTTGATTACAGTAGATCTTTAAGCAGCCATCACAACGAAGTCGAATTATGGGTATGTAAGGCAGGTGGTAGCTTAATGCAGGTAAAAAAGTAATGTAGAAAGCTCCTATAGGAGTTAGCTCCTATTTCTGCATTCCCTTTTCGCTCCACTACACAACCACCTGTTAAGATTAATGTGTTCAATAAATGTATGACCGCTTAAGACAGGTTCTACTGTATACACGTACATATCTTGGTCTGAAGACCTGATAAAAAGCATGCAACCTTATTAATCCTGTTATTATTGATTGTCAACTTGATCAGTGATGTTTATAAAATAATCCATTGTAAAATTATAGGAACAGGTATTGTCCTGTTTTATTAACCTGTCAAATTTGAATATTCCTACGTCACTGAAAGGATATATTTAGCTTGGGTAAACCTGTGTTTCAAACGTTTTTCACGAGATTCACAATAAATATACAGGTTACTTGAATAAGCCAAGTAGGAAAGCTTTTATTAGCGGAAACAATCGATATCAACCGAAGCTATATATGGCGTGTTCAGCAAGCGTATAATTTGACAGGTTAATAAAACAGGACAATAATCTAGTAATTATAACTATAACATTATTAACAAACGCAGGTGCATATCATCTTTTGTAAAGCAACCAAGAGCAAGCTAAGCACGATCCGACTGAAGTTTTTCTTAGTTGGAGCCAGATGAGAAGTCAAATAACTAGGCGTCTAATAAAGATCCAAGCAGTTAAACACTCCGTCAACTAATCTTAAACTGACGAATCGAACATAAAACAGTTCAGCAGGCAGATTTTACCTTCATGCAGAACACGATCTGCAACATACTGAACTTTTGAATTGGAAATAAGAACATTTTTGTCTTTGGCAGAATTTGTCAACTGTCACTGAAACAGTTCATATATTAGAGCGTAAATATATACATTTTTAGCTCGTCTGTTTCGAAGAAACGTCGAGCTATTGTGTTCACTGGGTCATAGGCGTTTGCGCCGTTGTCGTTGTCTCCGGCGTGCAGAAACTTTAATGTAGCCGATTAATCAAAATGTATAATAGGTGTCAACATGAAACTTCATTGGTTGGTAGATCTCTTTGAGGAGAGAGAAGTGTATACAGTGGACAAGCACATAATCAAGCGAGCGTTGGCGCCGCACGCGCGGCTCTTTGTTATAGAAATAGCTAAACACATTGGCAGTCGTATTTCTGTTACAGGATTAGCAAGGTATTTTGGTAATTACAGGTACGAACAGATGACCATTGAATACATAGCAACAAAGGTTTCGTCCTTGCTGATTGGCCACGTAGAGATTAGCGAACAAGCTACGACGACATTCGACAAGGTGATTGTGGACGCCATCGCAGGAAGGATTCGGGCATATGTGGATGTTATCCTGAGTGACCTTGCCGTTATTGAGGAGAGCATGACGGCAAAAACGCCCAATATTGCCCCACTTCAGCAGCTCATGGAAAATATGCTCAGTATGTGTTTATCTGGTCTTTCTTTAACCCATTAAAACATTTATTTGATAGTGAACTCACCGAATAAATAATGTTCTGAGTAATGTTCCTGTAATTTTCTTTGCCGATTTACCATAGCTACAGATAAAGGTGCGTACCCAAATGCTAAAATCTCCATCAAACCCTATATTGTGACCCCTCTTAGAATTGTCTCTTCGAGCCGATTCTAAAGTGTCACAGTATAGGGTATGGTGGAGAAATAAAGGATCTTTTCTTGCAAATATTTAAATTTACGCATTTTATCTGGCCTGGGTTTGACTTGACCTAGTTGTTCCTTAATGTAGGGCAACAATCATACGGAAATGCATTGCGTTTGGCCTTCATGACTATGAAGACGTTGCAAAAACTGATCTAGATCCAAACCGTTTGTCACTCTACCGGTGTTAACCCTTCGCTTGCTATTCACGTCAATATACCTACCTGTAAATAGTGAAGACCCAGATGAGACAGCTCCTGCAGGAGCTGTCTCACGAGGGTCTGCACTATTTACAAGTTGATTGTGCAAACAGTGCACTCCACAGCAGTGATTGCACAGCGTAATGCTTGTACACAGTGAAGATATATGTAATTATACAACAGGACATGGATAAAGACGGAGAAATGTATTTTAAAATTCAGCAAGCGAAGGGTTAAAGATGAAACGTAAAACTAACGTGCTGGAGAGAAGCAGGTGATTGTTTTGCAGAGACAGGATAACACATAAAACAACTAATATCGTATTCAAGTTAGTGTTCGATTAGTCAACGAGAACCTCACTCACATTTTATTTTGTAGGTCCAGACGAAACCGGACTGATTCCGGACATGTTCAATCGGCTGGGGTTCCAAAATACAGGTAATTTTCTTGTTAGCCACCCCGGACTAATTGACTCTTTACTCCATAAGTACTTCTACGCATTTGCAAATAGAGTAGACCCAGATCATAGGGTTCCTATTTGCTCTATGAAATATAACATTTATATATGATTCTAGTTTCTACTGTGGCCAAAAAAGTCCATTGACCGTGTGCCATTACAAAAATTAATATTACCCTTTTCTTGCTGAATTTTAAAATACATTTCTCTTCCTTTACCCATGCCCTGTTGTATAATTACATATATCTTCACTGTGTACAAGCATATCGCTGTGCAATCACTGCTCTGGAGTGCATTGGTTGCACAGTCATCTTGTAAATAGTGCAGACCCTGATGAGACAGCTCCTGCAGTTTATTTATTTCATGAAACTTTCATGGTAAAGCGCCAATCCTTTAAATACGGGAAACGAGTTGACTGTCAACAGCAAACTATGTATATTGTATACCCAGATCAGAGAGCTCCTAGAGGAGCCCATAGAGGAGCCCCCTCATCAGGGCCTGCGCTGTTTGTCATTCAGAATTATCTCGCAAAATATACCTTTTCATACCTTTACATTAACAGTTGAATATTCCAGTTTGAGGTTTATCATTGGAAGGCTTTAAGCTGCTAAGGGAGTTGTATTTTGTCCTAGATTAACCTTCCCCATGCCTAAACACTTCTCATGATGGAAAAAGTAATATTTGCTACCACTGATCAGCTCAAAATTGTAACTGACTTCCAACTCGTGCAAGCCTTTAAGCAACTACTGTCCGTCTGATTTGTCTTTTATTTGCAACGAGTACTTATGTAAGGGAATGGGTTAAGATGATGGTAAATATGACCGAAATTCAGTCGTTCATTTGTAGTCACTTAAGCCTTTAACTGTATAGCCACATGTTGACACCATTGCACACTATGTAGACCCAGACCAGATGATCCCTGTCGGATCCGTTGGATCTTGGTCTGCTGTTTGCTTGAACATGCAAGAAAAATGGTTATATTACCCAGAGTTGGTATATATTGAATCGCTATACATTTTCTGTTTCCAGACACCTTCGATAGAATGGACGGACAAAAAGTACTTGTATAAAGGTGGTTCTCTGCCAAATACCGACGTACTATACTTGAACTCGAGTGCCAGTACAACCTGAAATATACATAATAACTTCATTTTTCATGTTAATGTGAAAAATTATTAAAGATAAATTAAAAATATTTAGTTGACATTATTTTAGCTCCTTTCATATGTTGTATCTGTTTGGGCCAAGACAAGAAGGCAAGTGGTCCCGGGTTTGACAAGCACTGCAGTTAAGGACCGGCCAATGAGTGATATGCGATGCTTTAAGTCATTTCCTCCTGTCGCATTTTGAAACTATTGTGATTATTGCACTGGTTTCAAAACTACATGTACGTAATTCTATTTTCCTTTTCTTAAGTAAATGCTCCTTTTCGGTAAATTTAGTCCGAGGTTGGGTCTAAAATGCCTAGGAGGGAATGAGTTAACCCTTTACTTAATAAGTCAACATTTTACTCCCTTGAAGAATGCAAACAGTAGACCCAGACCAACTGGTTCCTATACGAGCTGTCTGATCAGCCTACACTTTAGTTGCTATTTAACATAATTATTGTCCTGTTTTATTAACCTGTCAAAATCTAAATAATTATACGCTTGCTGAACACACCATAAATAGTTTCGGTTGATATCGATTGTTTCCGCTAATAAAAGCCTTCCTACTTGGCTTATTCGAGTACTTGTACATTTATTGTGAATCTCGTGAAAAACGTTTGAAACACAGGTTTACCCAAGCTAAATATATCCTTTCAGTGACGTATGAATATTCACATTTTGACAGGTCAATAAAACAGGACAATATCCCATTCTTAAACTGGTTACGGTGTTTGTAAATGTTCTGAATTTTCAGCTCGTCTGTTTCAAAGAAACGTCGAGCTATTGTGATCACTGGGTCGTACATGTAGGCGTTGTCGTAGTTGTAGTCGTCGGCGACGGCGTGCAAAAACTTTAAAGACATTACCCAGGTCCATTCAATGATCCCCCCATTGTTCTCAATAGGCGTGAAAGTAACAGTAAAAGCATGATACAAGTGTGCAAAATATGGCAAGCCGTCTCATTCTGTCTAGAGAGGCCCTGACATACAATTAGTCAAGGGGAACCCACTCAAAAGACCATTGTTGGTCAGAACCCAATAGAAGTTCAACCCTTAAGAAGCCTACCACTAACAAACAAACAAAGGGCCATATGCAAACAGGTTGGATCCAGATGAGACGTCAAGTAACCCGGCATCTTATCTGGATCCAAGCTATTCCGGCATCTTATCTGGATCCAAGCTATTTGACAGACATTTTCACAAATCTTTACAAACTATGAAGCACTTTCACATTTGAAGCAGACAAGCAATTTAGCAGATGAATATTTTATAAGGATTAAATACATTAAAAAAACCTGAGCGCTTATGTATATCAGAGATAAAACTCTGGACATTTGGCCTGCAGTAGAATCCATTTAACCTGCAGTGGGTAGGGGTTATAATTTAACCCCTGCACCCTGCACTTGATCTCAATGAGATATATTTGTATGTGGAGTGTCATGAATGTAGGTTGAGCACTTTAGAAGACATTCACAGGCCGAACGGACAAAGTGGGGCCTATATGCTCCTTCTTATAGTTTCAGGGAGCATAATAAAAAATAAAAACATATACTGCATTAGTGACAATCTAATCATTTCCAAATCATCAAATGTAAGAGACGGGCCTCACATGGAACGCTCCAGTGGTTCTTGACAGGCAGACTGCTATAGCTCTTACCATGTGCCGCATGCTTTTTCACAGGTTAGCTGTAAAGACCCAAGCCGGCCAAGGGAATGTCTTTAACACTTTCGCTGCCAATGCCGGATCTGTGATTACCTATGCAAACAGTTTGGATCCAGATGAGACGCCGAGTAACTCGGCGTCTCATCAGGATCCAAACTGTTTGTTACTGTTACTATGTTTTTGAAACAAAAATGAAGAAAATAAAAAGAATGACAATTTGTAGCAGACGAGAGTTGGCAGACGACAGAGTTTGGCAGCAAAAGGGTTAATAAAGTATGAGGTATCAACATGAACCTTTATAGATTGGTATGTCTCTTTGAGAAGTGTATGCAGTGAACAAACACCGAATCAGACGAGAGATGGCGCCACACGCGGCCCTTGTTGATAATTAGAACTGGTGCATAGGGGGTAGTCGTGAATAAATATCGATCAGGTGAAGGGTTAAGCATTTCCCTTGTACAATATAAACGCCTTTCACGCCTTTGAAAACTGTATACCCAGATGCCTTTAGGAACAGTCTGATCAGGGTCTGCTGCTTGCTTATGAATTTATAATAAATCGTACTGGTTTCTAAAGTTGGAGTGATAAGATGAGAATTGCAGTAGACACGAAACGGTTTCCTGGCATCTGCGTCTACACGGTCTTAAAAGACGCATTTTCTCCCAAAGTAACTCGGTTACGTACTGGATAGCTTGATTAAATTGTTTCAATGAAGCCAATTTTAATTTATTGGAGGGATTTCAATCTGGGATATTCGGAATATATTGAATGATATTCATTGTACGAAATCGGCGCATCTTAAACCGTATGCTATGTAAGAAGTTATCTGATAAACAAGTGCGTATCGGGATTTCAGAGTTCTAGTACAACAAAGCGTCTCTTAAGCCGTCATTCATTTATTGAACATAGGATTTTTAAATTGCACATGGATGCTTAATGCAGGGCACAAATAATGCAACAAGCTCCTAGCTTTCTGCATTATATTTGCCCTGCATTAAGCTGTCGCCGGCTTTCGGACTGTAGACTTATTGATAAGACGGCGGTTCTACTGTAGCTCAGTTTTTATTATCTCGTTGAATCTGTTTCAGGATTTGGCATATAAATGTGTGGTTCGGCGATTTCATATAGTCCTAATCCAATAGATTTCGATATTTACATATTTACTGTAACATTGTGAAAGAAGCTGGGCTATGACAATTTACACTATTGCAAGGAATTGAACAAGATACAAATTTATAACTACTATAAATCCCCGACTATTCGAACACTAAAATGGCTGCTTAATGCAGGGTGAACGTCATGCAGAATGCTCTCCTAGGAACTTTCTGCATGCATTCACCCTGCATTAAGCAGTTACCTGCCTAAAAGGGTCTAAATGTGTCTATGCTAAACTTTAGAATTGAGATATTACTGTATACAAAATTGCTAAGATCGTTAATTGAATGTATTTGACACATCGTAATATGGTAAACGACGAACGCTAAATTACAATGCAGAACTTATTGGTCAAATGTACATATCCCTGTGAAAATCGTTGAACGGTTAACTATCGTGAGCAGCACAATATATCCGTCCGTTTATTTGCCCTAACCTTCAGCATGCCAACGTTAGGTTCAAGTTTAACTCTTTCCTTCGTATGAACGCCTTTTCACACATTTTCAGAGTAGATCTAGATAGAAGCCCTCTAATCAGGGCTTACTGTTTGCTTATGAAATTATAAAAAACGATCTGACTATTCAATTTCTTCAAATATAAAACAATCGTGTGTATGTCTTTATAACAAATTGGCTAATATTCATGATGTCATTATTTCTTACATGAATATGCTACAGGAAAAGGGGTTAATACCTTAAGTCGGATAAGACGAGTAAGCTAAAGGATGGTGGGATTAGGGCGAAGTGTTTTTTTCTCGTAACACGACCCTCCTCGGCATAAAACTGAATTTCGTATCAAATATTTTAATCAAATGGAAGATGACTCGGAAAACCGACTTCCTTCCATATTTCATTCGACGGAAATGTGCTCTACATTCTAAAGTCCTGCTGCACAATAGTTCAACCTTCATTCCACGAATATTCATGACAGAAATGTCATCATGCATATTAAACTTTTATAGTGACACATAACCACAGGAATATTTGGCCGTGGCAGAAACGTTAAACTCGTATCTATTTCATAAGCAAACGGAGCAGACCCTGACCAGACGGCTCCTATAGGAACCGTCTGATCTGGGTCTATTGCTTGCAAATGCGTAGCAAGGTTTATTATGGAGTACCTGTTTACAGCATTCATGCTAAATAAGTACGGTCACTAGTACACTGGCCATACAGTGCTGGTTAATTACTCCATGGATACATGTAAGAAATAATGGTACCGTGACTGTTATAGTCAAACAACTAGGTCTGACGGGTCACGGGTTCGCCGAGTCCATTTTTAAGGGAGATCAGCATTTCGGATATCCACGTGCCATTTATAAAAGAAAATGTTCAGTTATAGGTATAAAGAATAAGCGCATTATTTATCGGAAATATAGTGTAGTGGATAAGTCGTAGGACCATAAAGAAGTATATGATCGACGAACATTTTATTAGGCGCAGGTTCGAGTCTCGCATCAACCTAAAATATTTTTTGCTAAAAATATTAAGGAAAGTCCCCTTAAGAGCATTAGTTTTGTTATGCATTAATAAACCACTTGTACAAGACATTTGCTAAAAGTTATATTGATATTCATATTTTAGCATCGATTTATTATTGAAAATATGGCTAATATAGGACTTGAACTCAAACAAAGGCACCATTCCCTAACATAGACGAACATGTGCATGAATGGCCAATACAATTATACAATATGACATAAAATAATACTCTACTATTCATTCAAAATTTAAAAAAAAGTTTAAGGTCGACATGGGATTCGAACCCACGCTCAATAAAAAACTACTCTCGCAATGTCTTCTGCGTACCTAGACTTTACCCACTGCGCTAAACTGCTGACAACAATTCCGCCTTCAATTTTATCATACTAAACTCGTCTGTTTAAAAAAAATGGTCCGAGAACATGCGGAATGCTGATCTCCCTAAAAAATGGACTCGGCTGACCTTTGACACGTCAGACCTAGTTGTTTGACTATAATAAGATTATTTGTATTTATTGACAACGCTGGACGTGTTTGCCATGGCAAGTACTGCAGAATCACATATAAGCAAGCAGCAGCTGGTCATAAGGCTCCTACATGAGCCGTCTGATCTAGGTCTACTCGGATTGCAAAGACGCAAGGCGCATTTATGGAGTACATGTAAATGGTTAGTAGCGGCCATAGTATAGTCTTTTTGTATTATCACGTTACAACAATCCAATTTATTCAAAGGATAAAACTCGTCTGCATTGTATATTACTTTATGGGTCATTATTCATGTTTTGAAAAAAAAGACACAACGTTTTGCTCTGGTCTCGAAATAAAACACCTAGGTCTAATAACGTATTTTCGGTGGATCTAAGAATTCCTGTTATAATATTTTCACACAGGACAGTTCTATATATACAGTAAAACCTCTCTATAACGACCACTAAATTACATCAAGTATTTAGTGTTAAAGGCAGGTGGCTGCTTAAAGCAACCGCCTGTCCTAAATACCAACTAATCAACACCAGTTTTTGGCCGTTATAGAGATGTTTTACTGTAGTTTGGATCAAGTTGATGGCACTTAGCCAATCGATTCATACTATTTGGCACTCTGAATATTCTTCGAAAAGTCATGGAAGAAAGTTTAAAAAAGAGAAATATATTTTCTAGCGATGAAGCTGTTCAAGAGCAACAAATGATTTAAAGAAATAATTTCATTATAATAATAAATGTAGTTCTAAAGACAAACCTCAGAGTTACTTAACTACATTTCTGAGACACCCAAAGAGTTACTAAACTACATTTCTGAGACACACAAGTATGTTAAAACATTATTATTACCACAAGAAAGTGTAATATAAAACATAAAGAATTAAAATAATAAAGGTTAATATTGAGCTTGCATTTTGTTTTTTCTCAGGTATAAATTCAAGCTCGGGAAAATCGTACAGGGGACTCGAAGTACACTATATAGGCAATGAGAGTTTCGCACCAGACGTTACGTTCTTTGTTGACGTCAATATGCGTAACGCCGTTACTGCGACGCCGTGATGTCAGCAGCGTTACTCAAATGTATGTTGTTTGTAAATAAATTGTCCGATATTTAAAAGTAATACATGTAATTATTCCGTAATAAATTTCTGACATTTTCATATAAAAAAGCATGATATTACACACACGGATTAAGAAAAAATAGTATTGATAAGACCAGAAACGGCGGTTTTAAATCATGCTCTATTTCTGTCAATTAAATAAACATTCGATTTTCTTTATGTTTGATATGTGTTTAGAGTGACCTGTTGTGAATGTATGTGCAAGGTTTTAGAACTGCAGTTGATAAGACGCCATTCTGAAAAATAATATCGCAACCACAGTACGTTTCCGTCTGATGTCCGTTTACGACGTCAAACAGGGCGAGTTTGCGTGATTAGCAACATCTTGGGTCAAACTTTAAGAAATAATTTAAATGGATGTTCATAGTATATAATTGAAACCAATTTGTTATCGATACAAATAATATGTATTTATTACTTGTCGTTCATTTGTACATACTTTAAATACAAGCATTTCTAATGTCGATACCAAACTATCGTACTGTTGTACAAGATGTAATACGAACAGCGCGGAATCGACGTAGGAAATATTTTATAACGTTCATACTTTTTGACAGAATTTAACGAAATAAAGACGAGTACCCGCTCCAATTAACCATACATCGTTATATGTACAACTTGGTACAATATTTTGAATATGTTTTGTGTAAACTGGAACTGCGTATACTGACCTGTTTTTATCCTGGAAACTACGCATTTCCACTTTGTTCACACTCTATCTATCCTAATTTCCCGAACCGAACATGAAACAATATACGGTTGATAGGTGTAGGCACGCGTCTTTTTTGGTTAAAATCCTTCATATACTAAGAAAGTTATGAGCAAAAATGTTTAGAGATACTCGACGTCGATTCCGCGCTCAGAGTGACGTAAGCGTCACATCATGGCTAGACATTTTAGTTCCGCTATTAAGCACCAAAAATATTGTTTGAATCTTCCGAAAATTATATCGTTATGTTTATTGACACATGTACTTTTTATCTTCCAAACATATTTTTGTTTGGTTCAGGTACAATTTCATAAATTAAGAACGAAGATACACACTTTGGTAATTTGTCGACATTTTACCCATGTGTAACATAGTGGCTAGACATTTATATTCACGTTTTTCGCGTTACTCCAGTTACTAAATTTCTGGTTAACATATATCATTTTTAAGAATGTCAAATGTACTTTTACAACATATATGATACTTTAAAAAATCCTAATTTTGCTTTGAATACATCATAACACTCAACATGTCGGTGATTTTATTTCTAAAATCTCTCCTTTTCCTCATTGTTGATTTTATAGAACTGTAACTGTTCATGTACTATTTTATTGTCCGGACGTTGTAGCAACGTGAAGCTGAAACGACGAAACGTCATCTGGTGAGTTTTGCCGGAAAAATATCCACACAGGCAACAATAAAATAGGATTTGAATATTGCAGACACCCGTTTTGTGTTACATCTCACCCGCGGAAAAATGACGACGTCGCCGATAGTTGTTCATTATAAAATTAACCGAGAAATATATAGAAACGTAAAAATGTAATAGTCGGCAAGGTAGTGTTTAGCTCTTTCCGGCAATATCAATTTCATTTTGGTGCTGTAATTATTTGCAGAGATGTCATATATTTTATACGCAAAAATACGCGATTTTCAAAACTGACGTCAACATCGAACGCAACGTCACCAAAATTTCACGCGTTTCAAATTTTAGCCGAAACAAAATGTAAAGTCCACTATTGCTATGTAAACCATTAGAAAAGCTTTCACACTTTATAATCAAATTCAGAGTAGCAATATTAAAGTTGTGCTAATATGATATAATTCATTGCGTAACTGAGCAACGGATAAATGTGCGTACTAAAACCGTTAATTCTCCACCAAACCCTATGTTGTGACCATATTTTAGAATCGTCTCTTCGAGACGATTCTAAAATATGGTCACGACATAGCGTTTGGTGGAGAAATAAAGAAGTTTTTATTGAAAATGTGTTTATTTACACATCTTATCTGGGCCAATATAAAACTCCGATGCCTCTATTCAATGCCATATGCAAGGAAACAGGTACATTGTAATACATCAATACTTACTGGATGTGGTGCAGACTTAATAAAGATCGTTGTAGCATCAGTTAAACTGATGTAATGTGTTGATAAAATAGCCATTTTAAAACAATGGCATTCTGTAACCCAGAAATAGGTGAGTACTTAGAAATGATTTAGTACCAGAAAAAACACTTAACCCTTATACAGTTACTATCCTTGAGCTTGCGCACATTTGCAAGCATCTTGGATCGAGATGAGAGGCCGAGTGGTTTTGTACTCGGTGAATCGTTTCTCAAAAGCTTGATAGAATCGGAAGTACACATTTAGTTTAACCCCGTAAGGGTTAAGGTTAAATATGTTTCCGTTGAAATATTAAATGGTTCAACGTTTGAACGAGATTCATGCTGGCCGGAAGCGGCACATACTGATGCATTAAACTGTAACATTCTGTTTATTTAACCCATGCCCTCTGATACTACATTTAGACCCTGCATCTTTTAACTCATTCTCTCCTAGACTATTTTAGACCCAATCTCTTTGAATTACTCTACCGAAAAGGAGCATTAGCTTTAGAAAAGGAGAATTTTAGAAAAATGTAGTTTTGAAACCATTGTGATAAATATAGCATTTGCACCTATGGAGCAAATGCTCTATGTATTACAATGGTTTCAGTAAGTGACTTTTACCGAGGCGACAAAGTGCGTCACTAGGAGGGAATGTGTTAATAAATCTACCTAAAATGAGCATTTGCTAAAACAAATAGAAATATATAGTTTTGAAACCATTGTGATAAATAGAGCATTTACTCCTTTGTAGCAAATGCTAAATTTATCACAACGGTTTTAAAATATGACTTTTACAAAGGCGTCAAAATGAGTTAGTAGGAGAGTTAATTTAAAACTTAAGTTCATACGGGACACGGTTCAGAACAGGCGGTATGTTGTACCATACCTTTTCTACGAGATCCGATACAATATACATCTGTCTGGTATGATTGTTATTTCCAATATCAAAAAGGTATATGCACTTAATGCCTCCTTTATGAATGCATGTTAGAATGTGCAGCAGTTGTTCGTGACGTATTACAGGGAAACACACTTGTATAATCACAGTAGGGTACGTGATGCCAATATTTACTCTTTTGGCGCCAAAATAATTTCGTCTGCAAACATTATCTAGTTTCAGAGCAGATTTTCTACTATATAATTATGTTCTCAAAGAATTAGCGATGTATCAAATAGATTTGATCCTGATTAAACGCAGAGCTTTTTGGCGCTTGGGTAATAGTGTATTAAAGAAATATTCTACACATGAGTATTCATGCAAGTAAAATGGCTTCATAAATATTAACTGCCTTAACAAGTCGTCTGATTTGGGTCTTCTCTGTTTGCAAAGACATTAAAGGCGCATTTGTGGATTAACAGTTTAAATATAGTGAAACCTGTCTACAACGAACATCCAAATAAACTCTGGATTCTGGATTGATTTTTAGCTCGTCTGTTTCGAGATATTGTGATCACTTGGTCGTAGGCGTTGTCGTAGTTGTAGGCGTTGGCGTCGTCGTCATCGTCGTCGACTGAGTGCAAAAACTTTCATGTAGCTGATTGATCAAACAGTATACGGAGGTACCAACAATACACTTCATAAGTTGGTAAATCTCTTTGAGGAGAAGTGTATGCAGTTGACAAGCACCAAATCAGACGAGCGTTGGCGCCGCACGTGGCTCTTGTTAAAACAGATGTTAGCCTAATGCGAGACGAATCTTATGCAGACAGTCTAGGAGCTTTCTACATAAGCGTCAGCCTGCATTAAATGGCTACCTTATACACACCCATGTTTATTCATTACAGTAGAACCCCTCTAAACCGGAATTCTAGTAGAGAAGATTTGAGATACTTTTAGGCAGGTGGCTGCTTCTTCATGCAGGGTGAAAGTCATGCAGAAAGCTCCTCTAGGAGCTTTCTGCATGACTTTCACCCTGCATGAAGCTGCCACCTGTCTCCAAGACCGATATTTATACCAAATTTAACATCCGGTTTAGAGGGGTTTTACTGTATATGGTCGCTTTACACAGGCTCTACTTACTAGAGCAAGGTGAGATTAAACTGATAGTATAATAGGGGTTAAACACGCTATTGAAACTATCCCACGGAATCTACAGTTGAATAACTGCTAATGTTTATACATTTACTTCAATTCTCTGACTTCGACCTGGCGTCAACCCTTAACTCCATAGATACGCATTGTGACGCTTTTGCAAATATAATCACACTGGCAAGTGGCTCATAGAGGATACGTCTCATCTGAGTCTACTCTATTTGCAAACGTGCGAAAACGCGTTTTATTCGGGGAAAATGTTAAGCCAACATTTGTTCGGCAGAAGTGCATGACAAAATATCTATTTTTATTTTCTGTGTCAATAAATAAGAGAATCAGCTATGATAGTAGATGTCGAGTGCGATTTTATCGCATTCACAAACCTGGCTTTCTCATTCTAAAACTTAGTGGTTGTTTCATTTTTGGAATTATATCGGCATATAGTCAGAGATATAACTTTTAACAACAGTGTAAATAATGGTCATTCGCTATTATGTATTAACCCTTCGCTTGCTGAATTTTAAAATACATTTCTCCTTCTTTACACATGTCCTGTTGTATAATTACATATATCTTCACTGTGTACAAGTATTTCGCTGTGCAATCACTGCTGTGGAGTGCACTGGTTGCACAATCAACTTGTAAATAGTGCAGACCCTGATGAAACAGCTCCTGCAGGAGCTGTCTCATCTGGGTCTTCACTATTTACAAGTAGGTATATTGACGTGAATAGCAAGCGAAGGGTTAAAAAAAGTATTGCACCAAACTACAAATACAACTGGCTGAAACAGGATATTATCTCTCCATGATAAGTTTCCATAATACAAATATGTACATATAATACAACTATGTGTTTTATATCATGATTAAGTATTATTTCGTACTTGGTTAACTACTGGAAAAATAAATACTTACAATTTACTTATTATTTACAAAGGACACCCAGCAGTGACGCCCGGTGAAATTCAATAAGAAGTCCTTTGATCAATATAGTCGCATTAATCTGTGTGAGAGACCTTGTACAGCGATGGAAATTAATCTTTTAGCGTACTGTGACCGGGTTATTGAAAGCAATTGCAAATAGATCCAGATGAGACATAGAGTAACTCGGTGTCTCATCAGGATCCGGACAGTTTGACATTCCGATAACCTGTTTGAACAATATGTTCTTAAGCAGTCTTCGAAATGTTTAACAAGCTACATTTATAGGCAGATGGCGATTGTTCAGCGGGCAATAGTTAACAAGGGCATAATAAATAACGCCACCTGGATTTGACAGTTAGCCTATATAGATGGTGCTGTCTCACTCTTAGACAGGAAATAACATATCCCTGTAGACACAATGGCCAGCTGCAAACGTGTTGATACATTTCAATTTGGCTGCGGTGTTAATTTTCCTAGCTAATCTCTATACATACATTCCTTAATGCACCTGCAAACAAAATAGATCCTAATCAGAGAGCTCGTGTATGATGTGTCTGATCAGGGTCTGCCCTGTTTGGTCATGAATTTATATACATGCACATCGGATTCTATAGTCTCTTTCATGGCCAAACATTCCCTTGTTAATATACCACTATATAATTCAGTTTATTAGTCTTCATAACAACAATATTATCTTATTATTATCTTATTCGTGACGTAAATAGTTATACAGAAACTACTCTAAACAAGAATTATAATAGAGAATAATTAAGATGCTTTCAGGCATGTGGCTGTTTGATGCAGGGTGAAATGTGACCTATTTTATTGCGCCCATGAACCGTAGTTGACAAACTGCGAATTTTAACGTCTTTGCATTCAGGGTAGACCAATATCAGACAGCTACTGGTGGCTCCTTCAGGACTGATTATGGTTGGTGATGTACTTTATGACAAGGAGCAGCTTGTGACGCCCTATGCAAACATAGTAGACCCTGACCAGACGGCTCGTTCTTTTTGGAACGTCTGATCAGGATCTGCTATTTGATTTTCTGATTATACAGCTTCTTCCATGGCTAAACAATCATGTCTTCTTATATTTTTACAAACCGTCGGCTAGTAGATATTCATGATGTCAATATGTGTTACACGAGTAATGGTTAAGTAAGCCATGGGTCCTATGGTCTGTATCTACACTATTGACATAGGTCTCTATTCGAGGACACTAGGCACAATTGGGTAAAGAAATAATGACATCATCAATATTAACCCTTTCGCTGCCAATGCCGGATCTGTGATTACCTATGCAAACAGTTTGGATCCGGATGAGACGCCGAGTAACTCGGCGTCTCATCAGGATCCAAACTGTTTGTTACTGTTACTATGTTTTTGAAATAGAAATGAAGAAAATAAAAAAAAATGAAAATGTGTAGCAGACGACAAAGTTAGAAGACGACAGAGTTTGACATCATCAATATTAACAAGACGAGTTTGTTTTATATTGGTATCGTAAACAAGGGACTGTTTTACCAGCGCAAAAAACTATATGATCGCGTATATGTTACGTCGTGGCAAAGAGAGCAGAACCAGAGCATAGCCTCCTACATTTGCCGTCTGACCGGTGTCTACTCTGTTTGCAAAGGCATAACTAGTTCTCTTACAGGTAAATGGTTAAGCTGTCAGTTAACCTTTAGAAAAATAGGTAAATTGCATTGGTATTGCATTTCACCTGGTTCGTATACTTTGATGGTTTCGTTTCTCTAAGACTAGAAAAAACAATCTAAGTCAGATACAATATTTTTAAACCGTTTAAACCTTTAATCCATGGATACGCTTTTCTACGCCTTTACAAACAGAGTAGACCCAGATCGGACTGGTTCTGTAGGAGCCGTTTGATTAGGGTCTGGTCTGTGGTTTATGATATACATGTAGTATAAATATAATTCTACAGATTCTGTCAAAACCTAATCCTTCATGTATCCATGTGGTATTATAACAATAAATTTAATTAATATTCATGATGTCATTATTTCATGGAGTACAGGGGTTAAAAAGGCAATCAATATACGCACATATTATAAAGAAATCGCTTGTCTGAAAAGTGCATATCTGGCACATACTTTCTATTTTCGTCTGATTTATCTAAATGTATAACTGGTCATAAATCTACATAATGTTTCCTTTGAACCTAAAATGCAATGGCGCTATAAAACGTCTATAATAAGATTACGGAATGTGAACGAACGCGCTCTTTCTGCTATAACAAAAGCAGTATTAATTGCTTGAAAATATGAAGGAAATGCAAATTTGAATGGAGAATGTGCACTTAATGTTCGACGGTTAATAGACCGCAGCTTCCTGTGTGTCTGCATTTTTGCTGCACATATTTCCTAACCTTTTGCGTTATGTCTATATAATTTTGTTACCCTACTATCATAAGGCTTATTGTATGATCATATGGCTTATTGTATGATCATATGGCTTATTGTATTGTGTATTGTCTACATTGTTTTGTTATCCTACTATCATAAGGCTTATTGTATGATCATATGGCTTATTGTATGATCATATGGCGTATTGTATTGTGTATTGTCTATATTGTTTTGTTATCCTACTATCATATGGCTTATTGTATGATCATATGTCTTATTGTACGACAATATGTCTAATTGTATTGTATATGGTTTATATTGTTTTGTTACCCTACTATCATATGGCTTATTGTATGATCATATGGCTTATTGTATGATCATATGGCTTATTGTATTGTGTATTGTCTATATTGTTTTTGTTAGCCTACTATCATATGGCTTATTGTATGATCATATGGCTTATTGTATGATCATATGGCTTATTGTATGATTATATGGCTTATTGTATGATCATATGGCGTATTGTATGATCATATGGCTTATTGTATGATCATACGGCTTATTGTATAATAATATGGCTTATTATATGATCATACGACTTATTGTATGATCATATGGCTTTTTGTATGATCATATGGCTTATTGTATTATCATATGGCTTATTGTATGATCATATGGCTTATTTTATGATCATATGGCTTATTGTATGATCATATGGCTTATTGTATTGCGTTAATCCTTTACCTGATACATACACCTTTCTTGTAGCGGTCGCCTGATCAGAGTCTATTCTGTTTGCTCAAGATATCACTCATTTCTAGTCTTTTTGTTTAGGGTTTGTTTGGTTTGCTTATGAAATGATATTGATATAATATTTTACAGTTTATGGCATGGTAAAATATCACTTTTTTATAATTCTATTTTAAAATATCTAATAAATATTTGGGATGTCATTATGTATCCAATAGATATGAGATTAACGGGTTACGCAGACGACAGATTTCACAGATGGGGTTGGCAGATAAAACATAATTATGTAATCGTAAGCTTTCATCTGTATGATGGCATTAGTCCAATGCACTGTTATACAACATGCATAATCAGCTGAATCTGTCTTCTTCTAAGTGTCATCAATAGCATAATCATCACATTTACCATCCTCATATGTTGGCCATATCTTACCTATTTGGCATCGTACTCAATGAAATATCTTTCAGAATAAATTAACAAATATATGTACAGTAAAATCCCTCAAAACCGTACGTTAAATCATTAGAATAAAAACTGGTCTTTCAGACAGAAGACATCTTAATGCAGGTTAAAAGTCATACAGAAAGCTCCTAGAGGAGCTTTCTGCATGACTTTCATCCTGCATTAAGCAGTCAGCTGCCTAAAAAGATTTGTTCTTAAATAAAAATCCGGTTTAGAGGGGTTCTACTGTAGTACTCAAATACTGGCATACTAAGAAGATGACGATGTCCCCATATTGTCGTATGTTTGGTTTACAATTGTAATGTTGACAAGGTAAGGGTACGAGATACATGTATATCATAAACATTTTAACCATTTTCCTGCCAATCGCAACTCGACTCGCATTTAGCAAACAGCTTGGGTCCGGATGGCTCACTGGGCGTCTCATCAGGATCCATATTGTTTGATACTCGGCCAATAGTCTCTCCAAACCTTGGCCGATCAAGAAGCAGTCCAAATTACACACGATTTAAAGACGAGCCGTCATTTGTTTTAGTTGGGTAAGGGTAGCTTGGCATTTGCAACAGTCTGGGTACAGATGGATACACCGAATAAGTCGACGTCTCATGAAGATACAAGCTGTTTGACACTTGGTCAGTTTCTCTTGATCGAATCGTGGTAGTCAAATTTGCATCAGATCCAATTTGAACAAACATTTTATTTTACAGTAGGGTAAGGGCTAAACACCAAACATACGTATGTGGAAAAAATATGTCAATGTTACACGCGACGGGATCCATTGCTATTGGAATTTCATGACACGTTGAATAATATTTACAGTGACACTCGCAATCAATCTAGGATCACCCGAATTCAAGGGTATAAACTCAAAATCTGACCAGATAGATGATTGAGAATGATCTCAGACACGATAAAAATATAACATTTGGGCCTGTTCTATATAATGCAACATGTATACATATTTGTTCGTATGGTAGTGTAGTGAAATTATTTATAATTAAACAGTGCATTCTAAAAAGTGGTTACACAAAAGGGTTTGGTGGAGAAATGAGAGTATTGTACATTAAGTACGCACATTTATTATATTCCAACTATTGCCCTTCAGTATGTAGTTTCGTGACTGAAGTTTGAATACAGAATTTCAAAGTGGAATGGTCCACCACTGTTTAAAAGATAAAGTTCATTCAGCAGGAAAGGCTGAACTTTGCTTGAGAAGTTTGATAAAGAACCGTGCAGACCCTGATTAGAAGGCTCATCTTGGAACCCCCTGATCTGTGTCAACACTGTTTACAAATGTCAGAACACTCGCTACTAGTATTCAAAGAGTTAACTTCAGTAACGCCACGTGCATGTAGTATGTTTACGGCGATGTTTCCTCGCCGCATCTCATCCTTTATGATCGTCGATGAAACGAACCCAATGTTTCAAATCTATCATTATTTTTTACGTTACCTATATTCTATATGTACGAGTATATATTCAGATCTAATGTTGATATTACGACTCTACTGGGCCTTTTCCAAAGAATGAAATACATGTAAAAAGCAATACGCTTCATTCTAGTAGGTTCAAACTATCAGAATGACAGCTTAATATATACAGAATTTATGAAATTCCCTTTTAGATGGAATGTTTTATCTATATTGAAAATGCTGTTATTCGCCCATGCATCTAATTCCACGGGTAACTGCCTTTGAGTTGTAGGAAACCATGCAGGAACATGCTAACATAATAATATATTTCCATAATAGGCGAGTTTAAAGATTCTATACATATAAGCATACTTCGATTGCTCCATCCTTTTGATTGCACACAATACTGTTTGATTGTTGACTGCAGAAATAAATATAGCTGGAAGGATAACATGTCGAAATATCCGAAATCGGTAAAAGCGATAATAAGATTAGGTCTTAAATTACGAGTAGAATCACCGATCGATCATTTAAGTCGCAACCTCTCTGACAAAACAAAAATTAACCCTTCTCTTGCTGAAGTTTAAAATACATGTCTCCTTCTTTACCCATGCCCTGTTGTATAATTACATATATCTTCACTGTGTACAAGTATTGCGTTGTGCAATCACTGCTGTGGAGTGCACTGGTTGCACAATCAACTTGTAAATAGTGCAGACCCTGGTGAGACAGCTCATGCAGGAGCTGTCTCATTTGGGTCTTCACTATTTACAGGTAGGTATATTGACGTGAATAGCAAGCGAAGGGTTAATGCACTCGGCAAAAGGTCAATACTCGTTTATGTATCATAACTACATACCAAAATGTTACATATCGTTATTACTGTATTTGTACCCAAACTAAAATTCAAAATTTAGATATCATATATTTAAAAGTGCAAATTTGACAGATGCGTTCTATTTTCGTCCAATCAAGAATTTATGATAGTCTAAAAATCTATGTAATGCTCCTGCAATTAAAAAGCGCAGATGAAGTCATAAAAACTATCAAAATTTAACAAATGCTAACACCGTGCTCGTTAACCATTTTCTCATTTCATTTTCTCTTGTTAACCCTTATGTGCCTATTCACGCCTATGCAAAAAGAGTAGACCCAGATCTGACGGCTCCCGTTGGAACTGTCTGATCTTGATCTGCTTTTCTTACTTATTGTATAATAGATTTGATTCTACAATTTCTGCCATAGACAAAGAGCATTCTTTGAGTACATGCCGTTATTAGACATAAATTCATCTGATTACATGTAATAGTCATGATGTCATTAATTCTTATCTTTATGCATGGCGTAAACGGTTAAACAAAGGAATTCGGAAAATGTTAATAGAAAATGTATACAGTGGAATAAGTCTTAACCCTTCGCTTGCTATTCACGTCAATATACCTACCTGTAAATAGTGAAGACCCAGATGAGACAGCTCCTGCAGGAGCTGTCTCATCAGGGTCTGCACTATTTACAAGTTGATTGTGCAACCAGTGCACTCCACAGCAGTGATTGCACAGCAAAATACTTGTACACAGTGAAGATTATGTAATTGTACAACAGGGCATGGGTAAAGAATGAGAAATGTATTTTAAAATTCAGCAAGAGAAGGGTTAGGCAGTCATCAAAAAGAGGTCTAACCATGAGTCTCTAAGACAGGTGGTAGCTTGGTGCAGATCAAAAGTAACACAGCAAGCTCCTACGTTCTGCATTACTTTCGACCTGCATTAATCTACCACAAAATGTCTTATTATTGGTATGTAAGGCAGGTGGTGGTTTAATGCATTTAGTAACCACCTGCTTTTTGTTAAAGACTCCTATGTTCCATTAATGAATGCCCGCTCAAAAGAGGTTCTATTGTACTCATCCACACGAAACAACAAGCCGTAGCTCTTTGCGAGTCTGGATGGAGTTTGGGTTTCCGATGTTGTTTCATGTTTCATAGGTTGAATTTCGTTTGTTTCGCTGCTATTTGTTCCCAAAGGATTAATATCAAGGATATTTTTGTCAAGTTATGTGCCATTAAAACACGACCCATTTGAAATGGAAACTTGCGTGATGTTTTAATATTCTCGTTAACGCCTTCGCCGCTACAGTCGCCGAGAGGCGGCTCATGCGGAATGCTGCAAACGGCGAATCTCTGATTACCTTTGCAGCCAGTAGGACCTACTGATCCAGATGAGACGTCGAGTCAGATTGTTTGACAATCGACTTATGATTTTGAGAAGAACTATGAAGTAGGAAGTCAACTCTTAACTCTTTCGGTGCCAATGTCGCCTGTTGGCACCATTGAAAACAGTGCAGTCCCAGGTCAGATGGGACTTCAGTTTTCTGTACTATTTTAGCCCAAGCATACAGGTTTTTAAAAACAAATGTTTTACTAATATACCTTTATTATTTAGTCTAGAATTATATTTAATATGGAATTATTATTGCAGACGACATTTTAACTTTGGCGCCAAAAGAGTTAAACTTATAGAAGATGATACTATTAGCAGATGAAACGTAATTGGCGCTAAGAGAGTTACTATAAATCATTTCAATAACACGAAGCGAAGTATCATTACACGGTGTATCGCGAGTTTAGTAGATGAAAATTTTAATTCTAGTCGATCATCAGTCGCTATATCATTATCTTTTTCACCTTATAGATTTACTGCCGTGCAAGTGATTTAACCACGTATTCATAGAATAATGCAAGAACACGTTTTGACACTTTTGTAAAAAAAACTGCCATGACCAAAACTTCCTGTGTCAATGCACTATTATAAAAGCTAAAAATAACTAATTATATTCACAATGCCATTATTTTTTTCATGACTCTTCATGGAGTAAAGGGTTAAATAAAATGGGAGATAATGGCTTAAACTTCAATCAATCTGTAAAACAAGTTCAGTGTGTTAACCCTTTACCGCACAGAGAGAGAGAGAGAGAGAGAGAGAGAGAGAGAGAGAGAGAGAGAGAGAGAGAGAGAGACTGAGAGAGAGAGAGAGAGACTGAGAGAGAGACTGAGAGAGAGACTGAGAGAGAGACGCCTTTCGGAATCTTTGCAAACAGGGTCAGACGACTATGGCAGATATAGAGCAGGAATAGAGCAGATACTGATCACACGGCTCCTGTAAGACCTGTCTGATTAGAGTCTGCTCTAGTTGATTATGGCATAATATAAATATGATTCTGCAGTTTCTGCCATGACCAAGTATTTCTAATATAAACTATCATTAATATTGATGGAATAAAGGGTTAATTATTTTCAATTTGCTTAATATACCGTCATCAACCATTTTTAACTTGTTTTCTGTATACCATCACCAACCTGTCGGTAAACGGGAACAGCACTGAGCTCAAACTATTTGTTACTGAGGACGCATTATAACAATAGCACAGTCGGTTCTATTCTGGCAAAGCTTACATGGTTTCGGATTTCTATGTGTTGTTTCTAGAGTCATTGAAACGATAATTACGCAGTTCTTAGACAGAGAGACAGCTTCTTCAAATGCTGCTGAAAATACCCCCGTAGCTCCTATCGAATTACTTTAAGTGTCAAATAATGTATTGACATCAAGTAAACGTGCCAAATAATTACTTCACTCTCAAGTACTTATTTGAATTGTTATTAATTCCTTAAGAATAATGAATATTGTTAAGCTGTATATTATCTCTCTTGATAGATAAGCATATGGGTATATCAATTGAGAACTGGATTGTTTAATTTGTAATACTCTGTCATTTCCATTGTGCTTCAATGGTGTTTAATTGATTTGATATTTGATGAAGGATCATTTCCTGACACTCTTAAAATAATCGCTTCAGTAGAGTAGCATGTAACAAATACCATACTAATTCAATAGTTTGTCCACAAGATATTCGAATATATTTACTAATGCAGTGGAAAAGAATCAACGATAAAACCAAAGGACAACAAATCAATATGACCTATAGCCTTTGAGAAAGCATGCGATGGAGATTACTGAACAATTTCGATCATTAATTAATCATTTCCTTCATAAAGACGTCCTTCCACACCTTTGCAAACAGTAGACACAGTTCAGACTGATCCTGTAAGAACCGGCCGGTTTTCTTATGAAATTGTATGCACGTATGTTGAACCGCAAATTTCACGCCACCCATTTTTCACACGTGTGAAATTTGCGGCCCCAATTTTCACATAATTTGTGAAAATTGCGTTTTGTTCCTATACCCCCCTTCAAAGCCCGACGCATTTTTCACGTATATGAAAAATGCGTCGAGACGATGTGCCAAATTATTCACTTCAAAACACGCGACCCATTTTTCACACGTGAGAATATATTGAACTTGACAAATGTCTTTGGTCATTTCGGTTATAGACCAAGGTCGTAGGAATCGAAATGCCAGATTTGTATTACTCAGAAGTTGATTTGGGTGCTTACTCAACATACTTATTTGATTAAAATATAATTATGGGTCACGTGGGCAAAGCGTATTTGGAGTTCCTTGTTAATCCTTTAGCGTCCACATATTTGATATGCATTATGATTGTGTCTGCATTTGATGTCCCCGTGTTGCGGCACATCTTGTTGCCGCTGTACATAGTGTCGCCGGCGACCATCTCTGCTGAAACAAATGGAACATATTGTCGACGGCGTTAATAATTATGTGCCGAAGTTTTCGGCACATATTAATGCTGAACTGCACAAATTGTCGCCGGCGACAATATGTGACGAAGGTTATGGTGCTGTTTAAGGGTATTTCTGCCGACAAAATGTCAAACGCCTTTAACGACGAACAAATTGACGACAGAGAAAATACATATGGATGAAACGACAAACAGCCGGACGGATATGTGATCCTGTCAAAACAGTTGACACAATACAGAGCTTTTGATTATCATTGGCGCAATTACACTGTTGTGTCGTAAACCACCGACTACTATAATTTTGATTTCCCGACAAACGACAATATGACAGTGGCGTAACCCTTGTGCACGTATTGTCGCCGGTGCCGACAACTTCGGCACATACTGTCGCCGGCGACAATATGTGTCGCTTGTTTTGACATACATTGTTGCCGGCGACGATATGTACACCGTCGACAACATGTGCTGCAACACCCGGGATATCGAATATCTAGGATATTTTGTCCCGATTGGCTGCTAGTCTGTCACCCTGGTCATAAATCTAGCACCGTTTGCATATTGGGTGTGTACACTTCTTAAGAAAAGACCTTTCACAATACAAAAAACTTTTGACCTTATGACCTTCTCCTTGACCTTTGACTTACTATTTTAAAAACTTATTTTGACTGATTAGGAGAAGTACCATTATAATTTGCGTATGTGATTTTTGATACACACCATTTGTAGGAATACAAAATAGTTGACCTGCTGACCTCTGAATTGATCTTAAGCATACTTAATGAAAAACCTTACCATTGGCTATCACTTCTGAACCATCGAAAATGGGACTTTCAAACTCGGCACGTATCTTCCTTGCTTTAAGACCTTTTTACAGTATGTAGCGTACATCGTGCGTATATCTATCGTGCGTTCATCGTATATCATGTGTATATCTTTCGTGCGGATATGTTGTACATCTCACGGTTAATATAATGGGTACTATTTCCATTTTATGGGATATTTGATTAATACTTTTTGTACTATGTGTATCATCTAAGGAAAGACAGAGTTGTTCTTTACTTACGGTAATAGTAACGTAAGAAACCGTTCATATCGTATCGTTTAGTTTGGGTATATGTATCATGCGTGAATAGTATATCATGCGTGATCTATCGTATATCGTGACAACACATATGCTCACATATTTTGTATCGGGCTTGACACACCATCTTTCGGCAATAATTTGAGAGCGAAGAAAAAATTCTTTCTGCGACTCTGCGCTACGTTTCCAGATCACAACTTTGTTTTAAAAGAGATCAACGCAGAAATCTAAACCGAAAGTAGTTTATTTTAGAATTTTCAGCAAATTTAGGAAAAACATTGAAGAAAAATTCCTGCATTGACTGTTTTGAAAATCCTTATATCATTTCGACTCCTGTAGCGTAATAAAACGTATTGGCGATTTTGGCGTTCCATAACTTGAACATATATGAAGCAAAATGTTTGAATAGTTAGGGTTATAATGACTGCAGGCCAGTCTGTAAGGTGGGCCAGTATGATGATCGTAGGTATATAAATGGGCGTTTGGTCAGCAGCCAAAATCAGCTCAGACACGGGGGTTTTCGGCCCTGAAAAAACGCACGCTACCTCTGCTACCTCTACTCGTGTTATGGCTGCTATGGTGCACCGTACATTTGCAGCATCAAACCAATCGCATTATCTATAGGATCTAATGTCAATAGACAGGACACACACAAAATTGACGCCAAAAGGTTTGAAAAAGGGCCATAAATTGGCCTCGGGTTTTTTTTGTTGGTTTTTTTTCGCACAGTACATCATGACCTTTTGTGACCTTCTTTAAATAGACGCGTACTGCCTATCTGGTTGTGCTTATCTGGCACCGAAACAAGAACACAAGCAACGTTGTTTAAAGCTGTCACCCTCACGCACTACGAGTTAACTGGCTTTAGTCTGACAGTACAATGAGAGTTTACTGAAAGTAATTAGACACATCACTGAGAGTGAACTGACAGTAACCTGACAATTCAATAATGGAAAATATGATATATGATAATGATATTAATTAATTAATTAATTTATTTATTTATTCATTTATTTATTTCGCCACATCACAGCATTACAAAAAATATTATCTTCATTAATTCATTAGTAAGACAGATTACTAAAAGCTACTCTACCGTAGACTGTCAGTTTACTCTAATTTAACCTTATTTTCATTTCGGTATATTCTCAGTGCGCTGTCATTTCACTCTCAGTTTATTCTCAATGCCCTGTCAAATTTTATATATGTATACATGTATTTACAAAACATTCTTATCATCTACGTCCGTTTTAAATAAGGTAATTGGATAATTCCTTAAATTATAATTTCTGTCACCATATACATAATCACAAGCAGTTTATATACAGACCAGACGCTGTGTCGCTCTACATCTGGTCTGGATCAGAATTGCTTGCATTTCAAAAAACAGCTCAAATGGCATGGACTTAGAGTGGATTTCATCATAAGCTGAAGTTCTAATTAACCGATTTTGAGATAACGAGAGTCGACTCATGGGGCATTACTGTCATAGACATAATTCAGGGACAAAGCTACCCTATCCGATATTTATTCAATGTCCTGATGGCTGTTTAAGATCTCTCGTGCGTAAGCATGTCAACAATAGCTAAACCATCTATTGACATATCTGTGAAAAATGCGTTGGTATTAGTAGGTCTTCAGAAAATGGGGTTAAAGGGGTGCCGAAATTTTCACAGCACGATTTTGTGACAAATGGGGCCGCATTTTTCACACGTGTGAAAAATGGGGCCGCAAATTTCACCCGTGTGAAAAAATGCGTCAACCCATTTTTCACATGTGTGAAAAATGGGTGGCGTGAAATTTGCGGTTCAACACACGTATGTACTGTTAACGATTGATGGGGTTTGAGGGCAAGCGGTTGTGGCACGTGCGAGGTTATGGGCTGCATGATCTAATTAACCTTTGACAGCTGTGATGACGTGGTTAATACAGGGTAAACGTAATACAGAGAGCTCCTATAATAATTATCTGCTTAACTTTTGTCCTGCCTTAAGCTACCGCCTGTTTTGATAGTTTGACTTCTTTTGAGTGCTTGTACTAGCGAGACTTTACTGTATAACGTGTGCATCTGTGTGTATGTGTTTATAACGGTTATATTTACACAATGTCTGTAACAAATTGCCGTACGGTAAACTAGTTCAATAATCTCCTATGTTCCTATATCTGGAAGGAGTGTTATAGTAGCCTATAGTAGATACATGTAGATATATGTCTGTATATGTAGATATATGTCTGTAACAAATTGCTGTACGGTATACTAGTTCAGTAGTCTCCTATGTTCCTATATCTGGAAGGAGTGTTACAGTATAGTAGACATAATAGTCCAGTAACTTACGTAGAGAATACGAAACTACAGACACGTAATATATACAGCACGAACGTGATTCAGTACTGACTTATAAGAAAACATACCGGTATATATACAATATCAAGTGAAACTCTATCAAGTGAAACTCTATCAAGTGAAAAACCAAATGAATGAAGTAAATATGGGTGTCTTTCCTTTATTGCTGAATGCAGAAATTCCTACATGAGCTTTCTACATAAGTTGTTTTGCATTAAGCTACCGTCTGCTTTTAAGACCCATAATTGGTCCTGATTTAACTACCTTTGTTTTCAAGACGTGTTACATGTGACTAGTGGGATGGAGTACAGTAAAGCCCCTCTAAACCGGACGTCGAATTTAGTATAAATATGGGCCTTGAAGATATGTGGCAGCATTATTAGATTTGTCTATGTCCCTTTTATTGATATGGATGCAAACTGACTAACGAGTTTGCATAAACAGTTTATCGAGGCCTAGTTTAATTGTTAAATCTTATGGCTTTCCTCAGTATCATAATGAAAACATCTATAAATATTGCAGTTTTTGTAATTAAGTGACGAGGTGGCCGAGTGGTTAAGGCGATGGACTGCTAATCCATTGGGGTCTCCCCGCGTGGGTTCGAATCCCATCCTCGTCGAATGCTTTTAATTTTGCCGCTCATAACAATTTTACAGGTAAATCATTTCCATGGATACCGGTTGCGTTATAATTAACTTTTATATCTGTTTAGATCTTTGTTCCAATCATTTCACTCTGTTTCTTTCATTTTCATTTTTTCCCTAATTCAACAAATATTTCAAGCACCCGTTATATTTTGAAAAAAAAGTAATTTCCATATGTCACTAATTTTCATCATTCACTAAGATGAACAACTGCTTTTGTGAAGTATTATACCAAGTAGGGGATTTAATCAGTTCCAGCTTTCATTCCAATCCTTCTATGAGACTATGTATATGTATGTATGTTGTAAATTACAGAAGTAAAATATGTTTAAACCAATTATCTTTATATCTGATAGAGACACCTTTGCAAACAGAGTAAAGTCATAAGTCATAGGTCTGGTCAGGATCGTTTATGCTTGCTTATAGACTATCTTAGAGCTGACTTTATGTAAATTGTCATATCAATGTATTCAGTTCTCTCCTCATGGCAGGAGCGTGTATTTGTGTTTAATGTTTTATCTGAAAATGATAAAATGGTCAAAACACACACACAAATTAATTATTAACCTTAGTATTTAATAATATATAAAATACTCGCAAATGCCAAAAATGGTGTACTTTGCGTTACTTGCAGTATCGTCTCTTACTTTCTAACCCTTACCCCGCTATCTGCGACCTGACTCGTCTCTTACTTTCTAACCCTTATCCCGCTATCTGCGACCTGACTCGTCTCTTACTTTCTAACCCTTACCCCGCTATCTGCCACCTGACTCGTCTCTTACTTTGTAACCCTTACCCCGCTATCTGCCACCTGACTAGCATATCAGCTTGGGTCCAACTGGCACAGCGAGTAACTCGGTGTCTCATCAGACACTCTGTCGAGAGGTTTTGAAAAGCTTGATCGAAGCAGAAGTAGTTAAGCAACGTATCCAAATTTAAGCAGACATTATTTTCTTCACAGCGGGATAGGAGTTAAAAATGGTAACGTAATAATCAGGTACTAATGACTGAGACATGCGCAAACAGAATATGTTGGCGTACATATGTAGGTTATATTTGTCTGGTTTATCTTCATCTTCTATAAACTACTTAACCCTTTCCTTCATGTAAACGCATTTTCGCGCATCTGCAAACAGAGTAGACCCAGATCAGAGGCTCTTGTGTTATCATTATTATCATTTAATATAATGTATAATTTTGCATATTAAATCATGAATTGCACTCTCCAATCCACATTTGTTGTTGCATCATTTGATATTAGCATCTGTGCTTTTCTGTAAACATTTTCTTTTATTTTGTAAACTGAACAGTTTGTCACGTTATGGGTTTCATTTACAACACATTTTCAGTCTTAGATACTTTAATAAACACATTTCATAAACTCTAGTACAGCAGCACATAGTCAAAGTTCTTCTACATGATTGTCCCTATTCGGGTCTAAGAGCACACTGACGTGCCTTTGCTATCGGTCCCTAAATTCCCATAACGCATCTACCTGTGATTATGATCATAGCCCTAGTACTATCTCTCTTCCCATCTAATCTAATCTCCCCCGAATGTCCACTTTGGACAGCATATATCCCTAAGCAAGATGACAGACATTTCCTGTTTGCAGCTGAAGGTCTGGTCTCAATATACCATCTAAGGACAGATGCCATAGCAATATGCCCGGAAGCTATAATTATCAATCAAAGCAAATCATGGCTCTAAGTGTATTTCCTGGTTTATAGTTCCACCTATTTATATAATGTTTGGATCCAAATAAAGAGGTTAGATCCAAATCAAGAGGTTAAAAGTCATTATGTGACACTCGCGCCCCTTCTTTCATTTCAGATTTCATTTATTTATCAATTAATCTGATTAATACGTGTATCGCTGTATCACCCATGAAAATATAATTATTTATCTATTAATGTAAAATTTAAAACCCTTCACCATACTGTATACAGTAACTCTCTAGTATCGCTATGTTACGATTTACAAAATTTCTCAGGATTGTATAAGGCATTCATTAGTGTCAATATTTAGCTTAAGGTTTCAAACGTCAGGTTCATAACACACAATAATTAACACACAGTTCAATAGTTCTTCTCACACAGATGCAGTTTACTCAGGTTTGTCTCTGTAATCCATTGTGTGTAGGTAAATGTTCAAGTTCACAGTGTATTCCCCCTTTAAGCCACAATTTTGCCTTGTCGCTGAGGAGAGAGCGGTATACAGTCTTCAACTTTCAGTTTTCAGCTGGTCCTGCAGTGGGTTGCTACTTTTGCAATAGTAACAGCTAATTCGTCCCTTGTCGTCTCGACTGGTTCCGTTGGTGTTTGCTTGTTGCTGTCATGGTAACCATGGACTCGACTTTAGCTGGCTGGTTCAGGTCTCGCTGGTTCCCACGCTCTGTGCCGATTCAATGTTGTCAGACAAGTCCTTGTATATACATGCATGTGTATATGCATACAGCCATAGTCAATGTTCATATCTGGCTATTTACACAAAAGTTGTGCCCCGTTCTACATCTTATGGGGTTTATATTTCTCAACTTATTCGGTTTGCCCGAGCCTGTTCTTTGCTTGAAGATTTTAATAGTCGTAATTTAGTTATAACTGATAAGCTTCTTAAGCAAGGTTACAGTTATCACAAACTTCGGAAAACGTTTTCTAAATTTTATTATCGAAATTTACCACTCATTAGTAAATATAATTGCAATCTACGGACGTTACTGCAACAAGGCATTTCTCAACCAGACTTTTATGGGGATGTTATCTACAAACATAGGAAAATTCGGGGTCATATTCATTTTCATGATTTGTTTATAAAACGCATTAAAACATTTAAAAAGAAAGGTTATGATCCCATTATATTGCAACGCACTGCATGTTTTGTTGTCGACCCTTTTACAGTCGGTAGCTACGCTTCCCTCTTTGTGTAATGACAGGCCGAGGGCAGTACTCTATGATGGTATACTCTTAAACTCGGATACGGGATGAGCTTACCAAACTCATGTGTGTATTACTTTTTATCTGCCGTGCCCTTAACGGCTTACCTGCAGGTTCTCTGACTTCAGCAAAGTCATTGAGTACATATTTGAGGGATTGTCACAGTTATTATGCTATGTTTTACATGCTGTCCTGTGTTCACCGTCGTCAATGTTGTGGGTAAGTCCGGCGGGGATACCTTTATTTACATTATTTGTAAAGCTAGGGTGACTTTGAGAGAAGTGTGAGGTTAGGACGTCCGTAAACCGGTTTAAACCCCCAGTGGTGTTTTTGCTACTGACCGTGCCAATGCGGTACTCTCTTTGTAACCCATCCTTTTGTTTGCCTTACGTCTTTGTGCTTGTGATTTTGTTCATGTGTGGAGTGTTTGTCTCTAGTTCTTGTGTCTGTTGATGTTTTCTGTGTTTATCTCGTGTGTGAGTGTGCGTTTGGGTATGCGGTTGTGTGTGTATGTGTGTGTCATGCTGTCTATCGGTGCTTTGGTGGTGGTTGCGTCTTGTATGTGGCTTTGCCTGCTTGACTTTATAACCTTTCCATTAATGACCACAAGTATTTCATAGTTCGTCTCCAACTGAAACAGAGATATTTTTCTCCGTTTAATTCGATCCTCCTCTTCTATCTGGTGTCAAAGTCTGTTAAACTCAACTCTTGAATGCTTGATGTAAGCACACCATAACATGGTCACCATTTGGAGAACCGTATCACCAGCTTGTATATTTCATGGCATACCAATTATTAATAAAATATATTCCTATGTGTTTAATCAGTGTTAATAAAGATAGTTTCCGCCTTGAAATCTTTACTTATGCAGAGGAGTACCTAGGACCCAATTATTTCCCAATTCTTAACCTATAGCTACAACAGTCATTTAAAACAACAACTTTATTACAGCATCCTAGTATTATTATTGTTGATGCTCCCATGAATTGACAATTAGTTAGTTAAGTGGTGGGTTTTATGACGTGCACTCTTGCATAATTATTAATTACCGGTCAAGCTAATGGATTTCTTCATGAAAAGTACACATTTTACCCGTACTACTGGTCACATGTCAGTCATTTACATATCAATCCGGTCAATCTGTCATATACCGACCCTACTAGATATGAATCATTTACATAATATCTATTTACACTATGGTGAAGTCTTATATTTGCAAACATACACTCACTAACCCTACTTATGTATCTCGTTCTATAGGGAATCTAATAGAACAGTGAGACAGGAGGCTAAAGCATTGTTGACAGTCTGTTTGCCAGGTTTTTGCTTTCCGCTTATGCCTACATTTAGGTACAGTTGAGATAGCGTCTATCTCAATGTCATCTGATTCTCTGTTGTCAGTCTTTAACTCTTCTCCTTCTAACCTATCCGGTCTCCCTAAATAGCGTCGAGAAGTGAGGAGAAGCGACGAGAAACGTCCAGAACAAAAAAAAAGGTATTTTATTGTCAAAATAAATGAAAAAACAATAATTCAATGTGTCTATGTGTCTTATTTTGATTGAATAAATGTACAATTAATCATTTCCATGTACTATTCCAAAATTTCGACAGCGTCGAGAAAATTGGTTGCCTGTCTCTGTCAGCCATTAAGCGTCGAGAACGAACAAATACATTAATTACCAAAAATAAATGAACAAGCAATAATTTAATGTGCTTATTATCTTCATTTGGTTGAATAAATGTAAGATTATTCATTTCTATACATTTATTGCTCAACTCTATAGGTATATAATTACTATCAATCATACGCGTGTACATGTCAAGTACAGGATCTGATTCTGACATCTGACTAAGGGAAAACACCGTCGATGACTTCATAATATATTCAGAACTGAACTGAACTGAACTGAACTTTGTACTTCACAACAGCAGGTGTTAAGGGCTTGTGTGGCGGCCGTAAAAAGTCGCCCCGTACTTCATTCTCAGTGTTGTTATATTTTCTGGTCCATCGGGATCATTAGTTTTCATGTTATTAGTTTTGAAAATTGAATACTGCTTAAGCCGGTGCTAGGGGGCGTGAGTAGTGTTGCACTTTTAATTACTACTCATGAACAGACTCAATAAAACCGAGTCTGCAATTTTCTCTTTTTGCATTTCTACTTTTGCTTTCGAGGGATCACCCATTTTCAGAATATATTTATTACATCTCAAGCACCGAAGTGCAACAAGAGGAAATGCAATACAAACAATAATCATACACTATGACAAAGTACAATCATGATAATTAATAAGGTTATTAATAAGGTTACTGGTGGTTGGAGACATAAACTAGTAGATATACATGTATATGCTTAAACACTGAAAGAAGGATAGAAAAGAAAGAAAGCAACTAAGTAAGGAGGGAAATAGAGACATCGAAATAGGGGGGAAGCAAACATATTCATTGAATGTTGACTCGACATTTCGCTGCCAAATAAGGTTGGTATTCTGACAGTTTGGGCCCTGATAAGACGACGAGGCAGCTGACATTCTGTCTGGATGCAAACTGTTAGTAACTGTTACTATTCAGAGTTAACCCTTTCCCTCAAATAAACGTGTTTTCACGCATTTGCAAACAAAGAAGACCCATATCAGACGGCTTCTATAGGAGCCGTCTGATCAGGGTTTGCTCTGTTTGCTAATAGAATAGAAGTTCTGTTCTGTTTCTAGTAAACTAATAAATGATTTTTTTTCTGTGCAAGGGCAACAATTGCTCAATATAAAATCGTTTTTACTCAATGAATGTGTATTAGCTTGTTGTTTTCACTTTGAGTAATTAATTGTTTGCTAATTATGCTCAGCGCAAACGCCTGACTTACATGGCAGGGCTTTTCACGAGTTTAATTTCTCAAACACGAGCAAACACACGCTGTTTGTTCACAGTTTTCTTATTATGTCTCCCCCATATCTATATGGGGGAGACATATTGTTTTTGTGAGAGTTGTCTGTCTATCTGTCTGTCCGTCTGTCCGTCCGTCCGTCTGTCCGTCACACTTTTTGTCCGGACGATAACTTCAATATGCCTGATGCCAGTTGATTGAAACTTCATATATGGAAAGAGCATAATGAGAGGAAGTGTCATGCACAAGGTCCATAACTCTGGCTTCACTAATATAGGAGTTATTGTAAAAAATCACACTTTTTGTCCGGACGATAACTCCTATATGGCTCATGCCATTGGATTGAAACTTCATATATGGAAAGAGCATAATTGGAGGAATTGGCATGCACAATGTCCATAACTCTGGCTTTACTAATCTAGGAGTTATTACCCCTTGTAAAAAAATCACACTTTTTTGCCCGGACGATAACTTCAATATGCCTGATGCCAGTTGATTGAAACTTCATATATGGAAAGAGCATAATGAGAGGAAGTGTCATGCACAAGGTCCATAACTCTGGCTTCACTAATATTGGAGTTGTTGCCTTTTGTAAAAAATCACAATTTATGTCAGGACGATAACACCTATATGGTACATGCCATTGGAGTGAAACTTCATACATAGAAAGATCATAATAAGAGAAAGTGTCATGCATAAGATCCTTAACTTGGGTTTCAATAAATTTAGAGTTATTGCCCCTTGTTAATTTGTTTAACGCTTTCTTGTCCGGACGATAACTCCTACATGGCACTTGCTATCGTATTGAAACTTCATGCATGGAGAGGGCATGATGAGAGAAAGTGTCATGAACAAGGGCCATAACTCTTGCTTCAATACTTTTGGAGTTATTGCCCTTTGTTACCTATTGGCCGATTTTCGGAGCCTCAGGTCAAACATCGGGCTTCGCGACGCTGAATTCGGCCCGCTATGTACATTTTTCTAGTCGCTAAATCTACAGACTGATACAGTTTTCTAGTCTCTAATTCTGCAGACTGCTACTGCCTTTTCAAACATAAAAGACCCAGATCAGACGGCTCCTATATAGTTTTCTAGTCGCTAATTCTGTAGAATGCTACACTTTGCAAAGTATATCCAGATCACACGGTTCCTATAGCAACCGTCGGATCTGGGTCTGCTCTGTTTCTAGTTGTTCATTTCACACGTATATCGATAGCCACTTTTCTTCTAGTCGCTATAATTCTTGATATCGGGCAGAAATATTCTCGTCGCTAATTCTAATAATTAGGCCTAGATCTACGGTAGCCGATTTCTTCTCGTCGCTAATTCTAATGTAGATCTAGGACAGACATGTTCTTGTCGCTAAATCCCATCCATTGCCGTTTGTTTTTATCTGTTTCAGTGTCACCGACAGCCTGATTGTGAAAACTTCTGCAGTTCTGGAAATGGAATGTTTTCACTATCGCTAGTTATCATGTCTTTGACGCAGTTGCTCAGCTACCAGTGGCATTTTATGACCGTTATCTGAATTTTCTGATTCTGACGTTGTTTCTGGTGCAAACGCCAAATTTGCCTTTCTAGTCGGCCTTTCTGTTTGATTCTCAGGGATTTCCCAATTATCTACATGTATATTCGCATGCCTTATCTGGGAAGCGTGACATTTCACTTTTGAATTGTCAAGCTGGTTCTTAATCACATACGTCAGAGGTGATTTTTGCTGTATGATTCTATAGAAAGGTTTGAATTTACTAGCGAATTTATTGGTTCTTTGAAAACTCTTATAGTAAACAGTGTCTCCTATTTCGAATGTTATATCTTGTGCAGTGCGATTTGCATATTTCGCCCGCTTTCTCTTTGATTTCTTTAGCTGCGCCCTAACCTTTAAAAATGATTGTGTCTTCCAGAATCACCTCGTGAAATTGCTCACCCTGATATTTACGCCTAGGTTTTAGTAAATTGTCCACAGGTAAAATTGCTTCTCTGTTAAATAGCAGAAAATATTATTATTATTATTATTATTATTATTATTATTATTATTATTATACCACATTTATATAGCGCTCTTTTCATACAGGATATGTGCGTTCAAAAGCGCTTCACATTGATACATTTTATATACAAAACAGCGTATATTCAATGTGTAGTTATAGAACGTTTGAAATGAAATATATTTAATACTTATATATAGATAAGAATAATAATAACAAATAATTTATTTAGAACATAGGTAAAACAATTTCATCCCTTCCGTAAGTTTATCTGTCTGTGTCATACGATATGTTTTGAGGTTTCTGAGGTAGAAACACGCATAGCTGCTAGTGTCATGTTTAAATGCACATCCCAGGTCTGTACGTTTTCCTGCACACGTTTAGCTAAAAAAAAAATTTTTCAGCGGCTAGCTGTCTATTTTCATTCTTGTTCCAGTTTTCTACCAATCAAGAAATACGTTACATTATAATTTGCATATGACCCACTAGTATTTTATAGTAAACTGTGTTTTCATTGGTTAATACCTAGACTGGCATACAGCCTTTTTATAATGCCACTACACATGGCAAAATGTGTACAAGTTCAAGATACAGTCAGCTAATGTGATGAAAATCTGGGGTCATTCTTACGAAATAGTAGTTATTTCAAAACACCATGCTTATGACAATTAGCTACTTCGCAAACTGAAATCTATGCAATCGATACATATTAACAAATGTAAGATATTCTGTAATACAGACCTTTTCTATAAACTTCTCAGAGTTCAGGCAAAACGCCATATAATAAAGTCATATTTACGCTTACATTTACAATTTAGCATGGAGTGCTGTCGAATGTTCAGGGAAATCCCCTATGAATAAAAATAGACATACACGGTTTTGCATATTTAACCTCCAGCCTAATTATTTTTACAGAAATGTTCACCTACTATATTTTCAAAATCCATGCTATAATAAATTTACCTACCAAAATGGAATCAGGTGTCAAACAGTTTGGATCCTGGTGAGACGCCGAGTTACTCGGCGTCTCATCTGGATCCAAACTGTTTGCATAGGTATTCACTCATCCGCCCATAGCAGGCTAAAGTTAAGCACAGTTGTTTCATAATTCTCAATTGAGTTGGAAAGTCAAACAGACGGTTTCGCCAAACTACCGGTTCGTCAAACTGATCTACATAGAAAACGAAAAGACGTTTCATAAAACTGGGTACAGTATAAATGTGCCGCATTGTTGCCCTCATCTATTACGACCATTTAAAGAAGGCTAATTGATCTTATACGAAAGGCAGGTAAAGGAGCTTTCTGTTTTACTTTCACATTGCTTAATAGTATTAATTACTAGCACCGATCTTCGGGGTTGTTGGCTCTCTGTAATATGAATCTACTTACTGTAGGTGATTGCTACGGCTCTATCACCTGGGACTTTGGATCGTGAAAGAAGGTTGAGGTTGCTAACTTTATATTGTTGCAGAAATATATTCGGTTAATGATGTCACTAATGACGATACACACAATTAGATTAAGGCGTTGATCTAGGCTAGATAATTACCGTTATTTAGGTAATTACAGACTCTGTACAAACAAAAAACTACTTTCTATATGCTTTAAAGTGTATTAAATTTTTTACCTTCATATCAATATAAATATGCACGCTTCAAAATATGAATTGATTCTTACGCGCAACAATTTATGCCGAGGGCAGTACTCTACGCTTCCCTCTTTGTGTAATGACAGGCCGAGGGCAGTACTCTATGATGGTATACTCTTAAACTCGGATACGGGATGAGCTTACCAAACTTATGTATTACCTTTTCCCTGTCGTGCCCTTAACGGCTTACCTGCAGGTGCTCTGACTTCAGCAAAGTCATTGAGTACATATTTGAGGGATTGTCATAGTTATTGTGCTATGTTTTACATGCTGTCCTGTGTTCACCGTCGTCAATGTTGTGGGTAAGTCCGGCGGGGATACCTTTATTTACATTATTTGTAAAGCTAGGGTGACTTTGAGAGAAGTGTGAGGTTAGGACGTCCGTAAACCGGTTTAAACCCCCAGTGGTGTTTTTGCTACTGACCGTGCCAATGCGGTACTCTCTTTGTAACCCTTCCTTTTGTTTGCCTTACGTCTTTGTGCTTGTGATTTTGTTCATGTGTGGAGTGTTTGTCTCTAGTTCTTGTGTGTCTGTTGATGTTTTCTGTGTTTATCTCGTGTGTGAGTGTGCGTTTGGGTGTGTGGTTGTGTATGTGTATGTGTGTGTGTCATGCTGTCTATTGTCTATCGGTGTTTTGGTGGTGGTTGCGTCTTGTATGTGGCTTTGCCTGCTTGACTGTACTTCTTTTCCATTCAAAAGCGTTTCACATAAATCATTTGCTTGTTCAAAACTGAGTATATATAATGCTTACAGAATATTTAAAACAAATGAAATTTAAGATAGAGATATCGATAACAAATATTAAAAGTGGAATTAATGTAAGAATCATAGAACAAAAATAAAATCCAAATCATCCTTTTCTGTACGCTTTTATGTCCATAAATCGTAGGAAATAGACGCATGCTGTGACTATATTATGTCCGTCCACTCATATCACTGAAACTGTAATGACACATTATATATATGGTCAGTGCCGATACGCCAGAACCACCTGGATTGGCATACAACACTATACATAAGATAGTGTCTTACTTATGTAGGACAATGGGTTAACAAAATAGGACAATTTTGTAGCTAATGTATATACACTACACAATGCAATACAAACATTACAAACAACCCACCAACATGATTATGCACCCAGCATGCAAAACTGGTTTAGGAGTATCATAAAATCAGTCCAGCCGACACTGAAATGAGGCACACAATGCCGCCCGAGCCGCAAACCGGGCGGTTTCAAAGAGATCAGGGAATATCCCTACCATCAAGATCCACCACCCGCACAACACGAGCCACACATCAAGCGCCCACAAACAGTGTGCAACTAAAACAACTGACATGACACTCCTCAACCAATATTTTGCGAGCAGGAAATGTCCGAAAGGAGAGGGATTTGAAAATGCCCCGACAGTCACAGGAGAATGGCAGGATCGACACTCCATGGCTAAGGCAGCAGGCATCATGATTAACAGTTATTATCTACATTTTCCTGTCCTTGCAATGTCCTAGTAAAATGGGTTGAACAAATACGTTTTCAGACTTTTTGTAAAGGATACAAGTGAGCTGGCGTCTCTGATGCCTGACGGTAGAGCATTCCAAAGATTTGGAGTTGCATGCATGAAACTCCTATCCCCGTATTTTACCATACGACCTCTTGGTACAACCAACGACACTGAACTACTTGCTGACCTTAATTCTCTGCGAGGCCTGTACACTACACGTCAAGCATGTCGACAATGTACTTGGGGATTCATTGTGCATGGCTTTGTACGTAAGCGTCAACATTTTGAATTCGATCTGATGTTGAATCGGAAGCCAGTGAAGTTGCTTCAAAACCAGAGTGATATGATTATATCGAGAAGTCTTGGTTATGATACGGGCTGCTGTGTTTTGCACCCTTTGAAGTTTCCGCAGCATTCTTTTTGAAATTCCAAGCAGCAATGAGTTGCAGTAGTCAAGTTTTGATGTAACCAGGCAGTTTACCAAAGCCTTGGTAGCATCAGGTGATAGGTATTGTCTTATATGGCCTATTCGCCGGAATTGTGCGTAACTAGATCTACACACGGAATTCACGTGCGGTGTCATATCCATTTGTGAATCAAGTATTGCACCAAGATTCTTCACACACAGCGATGGTTTGATTTTAGAGGATCCTACTTGTACATGAATGTCTTCAGGTACTTTTGTAGGTTTTGTGCAGAACAGGATGACCTCAGTTTTTTCGGTATTGAGCTTCAGCATATTCTGGCTCATCCAAGAGACAATACTTTTCAGATAGTCCTCAACCCGTGTTAAGGCTACTTGTTGACAGGGAATGTCCTTTGGCTTAAATGATATGTATAACTGCGAGTCATCGGCATAAAAATGGTAGTCAAGTCCATGGTTTCTGCAGATTGAGCCGACAGGTTTTGTGTACATGATGTAATGTTTCGATCCTAGAACCGATCCTCGTGGCACGCTAAATTTCATGTTAACTGGAGTGGATAATTCTCCATCTATTGAGACTGTTTGGTAGCGGTCTTTCAGATAGGAGGCCATCCAGTCAAGGGGTTTTCCAATGATTCCGAAGTCTGTTTCCAGGCGTTTTAGCAACGCTTCGTGATCGATGGTGTCAAATGCAGCCGATAAATCCAGCATTACCAGAATTGTAAATTGTAAATTGATCAAAGGTTCTGCTAATTGTGAGTAGTTTGGACAAAAGCGTCTATAAAAACCTGTCATTCCTAGAAATGAACGAACATCCCGCTGACACTTGGGTTGTGGCAACTTTCTTATTGCTTCAACCTTTAATGGGTCAGGCCTTTCGTCGAATTTATCAATTATGAAACCTAAAAATTTCGTCTGCTCCTGAAGAAATTGACATTTCGTTATTTTCACCTTTAGATTGTGATTGTGTAAGCGTTCCAATACAGTATTTAAATGTATCAAGTGTTCCTCCAGGGTTTCAGAATGGATAAGAATGTCATCGATATAAGATGAGCTAAAGCTTTCGCAGCCATTTAGAACAGCCCCGGGGCTGTAGAAATCCTAAATGGCATCGTCTGGAATTCAAATAAACCATTGAAAGTGCTAAACGCGAGTTTGTGTTTATCATTTTCCAAAACTGGAATCTGCCAATACCCAGAAATTAAGTGTAAACTTGTGAAGTATTTGCCTTTTCCTAAGTTACCTATAGAATCATCTATGTTTGGAATTGGGTATGCAATTGGTTTGATAATTTTATTGAGCTGCCTAAAATCAACAAAAAAACGTTTGATTCCATCTTTCTTATCAACAATTACAATTGGAAAGCTCCAGACTGATTTAGAAGGTCTAATTATATTTGCCTCTAACATTTCGTCAATGGCTTTATCAATAACAATTCCGTTATTAAGCTGTGTACGATATGGCCTTAACTTAATTGGTGGATGATCTCCTGTTGGCACAGCCATTTTTACTGTGTTGGTTTGAGCTAGTTCCAAATTATTCCTAGCGATCAAATGTCTATGTTTTAGAAGCAGTGGTAAAATCGCATCCTTACGATCTTCAGAGCAATTTAAACCCGTTAAAATCTCTTCTTCAGTTAAACCTGTATTTCTTGAATTATTTCTGGTGGTTTCTTCAACTGAGCTAATCTCTTGATCATTAATTGAATTAATCTTTCCAAGTGTACACCCTTTTCTGAATTTAATTGTCTTGTGGCTATTGTTAATATCCAATACTGGAATCTTTCTGTCTGCACTAAGTCCTACCACAGAATCGACTACTTCTAATTCTGGTTGATTATCAAAAAATGAATTGCTAATCTGTTTGAAGTCATAAGTGAATTTTGTCTTAAATCCTTCATGTTTCTTTACCTTTGCAAAAACAACATTGACCGTTTGTGATTTTAATACAGCGACTTTACTTAATATTGTTATTGAAGCAATGTGGTAATCTTCTTTGAGCGAAACATAGCAGTCGTCTATTCTCAAACAGCCTAAATCGAAATATAATTTAACACCATTTTCTTGTAGAAAATCTCTTCCCAGAATCATATTCCTTACATTATCAACAACAACGAATTTGTGAACTTTTTCAATCTTCCCAATTTTGAAATTAAGTAGTGTACACCCATGTATTTTTAGAAAACCTCCATTAACTGATTTTAATTGTATATTTTCTGGCATTAGTTTCGGTCTGTCTTTGACATATTATATCACCTCCCTTCAGAATTTATTAAACTCACACCAGCCCCTGTGTCTACCAACGCCCTGAAGTTTTGTCTGCCCGTACGTATTAAACATGAAGCAGGATTTCTGCATAGGTTAATAGTATATGTTTGCCTGTTTATACTTACTTCAACGACTTCATTATGAAGAACGTTTTCTAGGTATTCTACAAAATCGCCAGGTGTGTCCTCTAAGTCCACAGTTCCAACATTTAAACTTAGGTCGCCATTTGTTTTGAGTTTGTCTCTCTCTGAATATCTTATTTCTTTTCATTGAGAATATTTTATTGCTGTTAATCCTATGTCTACAGTCATCAACAATATGTCCAATCTTCCTACAGTGTGTACAATATTGTCTGGGTTTTAAACTATCAGTTTTCTTTGTTCTCGTGTTAATTGTCGGTCTGAAATTCAAGCCTTGTTCTGAATTGTATCTTAATTTGACTCGTTCTCTAACTGTTATCTCATTTGTAGCAAAACTAACCGCTTTTTCAAAACTCTGAGGTTGTAGTGGCATAACTTCAAATTTTATATCCCTTTCTGCCAGGCCATCAATAAAAAAAACTCTGTTAACTGTGTTTCAATAATTTGCAAATCTCCATTCACGTTTTTGTAAGCCTCTTTTGCCAAATTCGAAATTCTTTCTGCATAAATATGAACATTTTCTCCTGCATTTTGCTTAATTTTACCGAGTAATTTTAAACATTAGTGTGCGTCATGAATCTCACCAAATTTTGCTTCCAAATCATTTTTAAAATCGTCCCACTCTGCTTGTGGATTTTTGGACAAATATCTCTGAAAATATACTTCTCAATTTGCTTCACCCAGTTTTTAAACAATTTTGAATCCCCGTGAAATAAATGTACGTCTTCTGCAATTCTGCAAGCATTTAAAGACGTTGAAACGTTTTGCAATAATTTTGAAATATTCTGATCTGCCATTTTAAAACACAAAATAGTTTAACAGTACTCACGATTCTCCTGTTTTTCTCCTTTCTCATCGTATAGTGGTTTGTATGCACTTCGATCCTGGTCAAACGGCGCCATTTTTATACGTGCCGCGTTATGGGTTTCATTTACAACACATTTTCAGTCTTAGATACTTTAATAAACACATTTCATAAACTCTAGTACAGCAACACATAGTCAAAGTTCTTCTACATGACTGTCTCTATTCGGGTCTAAGAGCACACTGACGTGTCTTTGCTATTGGTCCCTAAATTCCCATAATGCATCTACCTGTGATTATGATCATATCCCTAGTACTATCTCTCTTCCCATCTGATCTAACTTCCCCCGAATGTCCACTTTGAACAGTATATATCCCTAAGCAAAAGGCCATACATTTCCTGTTTGCAGCGGACGGTCTGGTCTCAATATACCATCTAAGGACAGTTGCCATAGCAATATACCCGGAAGCTATAATTATCAATTAAAGCAAGTCATGGCTCTAAGTGTATTTCCTGGTTTATAGTTTCACCTATCTATATAATGTTTGGATCCAAATCAAGAGGTTAGATCCAAATCAAGAGGTTAAAAATCATTATGTGACAAGTTTCATGCATTACTACAATCCACACAAACACGAAGTTTATAAACCACTATCAAGTGATATTATGTTGACGACATATGTACATGGCAGTATTAGTCTTGAGTGCCTTACAATAATTTCATATTTGTTTCATTTAATATAATTATCTCAACTATCTAATTGGACACATGTATTTCTAATGACGAGAAAAAGCCTCTGCAAGTACATGTATCTCTAAAAAACAATGTAGATCCATATCAACATTACTCTTCTGACATACTCGCTTTCAGTAGTGTACCAAGGAAATGACTTTTTGACATGTGTTTTCGTTGTTAACATTTATCATACTGGGTGAATTGCCACACAGACAGGAAATTCGTCTTCTAATTCAGAATTGGACAGACATTCTACCCTTTATTTCAACAACGCCAACTGAGTGTTAATTGACCAAATCCTGCTGAGACGTTGGATTACTTGGCAACTGATCGCATCTTGCCCTAAAACGATTTGCAAAGGTAATCAGGGATGTACTTGTAGTGTGATAAAGGTTAATTAACCCTTCGCTTGCTATTCGCGTCAATATATCTACCTGTAAATAGTGAAGACCCAGATGAGACAGCTCCTGCAGGAGCTGTCTCATCAGGGTCTGCACTATTTACAAGTTGCTTGTGCAACCAGTGCACTCCACAGCAGTGATTGCACAGCGAAATAGGTGTACACAGTGAAGATATATGTAATTATACAACAGGGCATGGGTAAAGAAGGCGAAATGTATTTTAAAATTCAGCAAGCGAAGGGTTAAACCTTATCATGCCAATGATGGCCAGTGTCATTTGCTAAAAGCTTGGATCCAGATGAAACGCCGAGCAACTCGTTGTGTCTTCGGGATTTACGTTATTGTATACTCGGACAGTAGTTTCTATTAATCATTTACTCCATGAATATTCATGTAAAAATAATGACATCATGAATATTAATTAGATTAACTGTTATAATAGTATAAGGACACGGGACTTTTTGGCTATGCCAGAAACTAAAAATCATATCTATATTAATCCATAAGCAAACAGAACAGATCCTGATCAGACGGCTCCTATATGATCCGTCTGATATGGGTCTAGTCTGTTTGCAAAGGCATAGAAAGGCGTATTTATCGTATAACGGGTTGAAGGTTTGAACGTAAGGTCATACTATAAGGCAGATATATGTGTCTGTCACGGTGAAATCAACAGTATAATATTATGAGGTATCGTTAGGATAAATTAACACATAATCTACTAATTGTTGGCGATCAGTGTTGGCGGTTTACCAATGTAGCCATGTTTGCAAGATCTAAGAGTATTTTACTATTTCGCTGAAAGTTAGATGTTTTGCGTTGCGTGCAATATATAGGTCAGATTTGACGTCAATATATGTCTATCGCACGGCATACGTAGACTATGTCTTGTGGTTACATACAATAGAACCTGTCTTAAGCGGCCATCAAACAGATGTATAAATATGGGTCTGTAAGGCAGCTGGCAGCTTAATGCAGGTCAAAAGTAATGCAAAAGGCTCTCATACGAACTTTCTGCATTATTTTACCATACATTAGGCAACCACCGGCTTTTTAAGACATCTATACATGAATGACATTAAACATATTCTACTATATTGTTAAGTTGATGCTTATGTCTTTGTTACCCTTCCCTTTGTTTGCCTTACGTCTTTGTTCTTGTGATTTTGTTCATGTGTGGAGTGTTTGTCTCTAGTTCTTGTGTGTCTGTTGATGCTTTCTGTGTTTATCTCATGTGTGAGTGTGCGTTTGGGTGTGTGGTTGTGTATGTGCATGTGTGTGCCATGCTGTCTATCAGTGTTTTGGTGGTGGTTGCGTCTTGTATGTGGCTTTGCCTGCTTGACTTTACTACTTTTCCATTTATGTATACTTGAAACCTTATTCTACCACGCGCAGCTAGAGTCTCATTTTCAAGCAGTTTGGAGGAAATTGGTGTCTAATCAGGATGCAAGCTGTTTGACAATTGGTCAAAAGTTTTTTTTCTCAAAAACTGTATTGAATCAGAAGAAGCCAAACTTGCTCAAATTCCAAATTTGAGAAGACATAAGTTTTTATCACAACGGGATAAGACAAATGCTACCTAGAACTAAATACGTAAAGCTCATCAAGCGACGTGGTACTGTCGTGAAAACAGTTAACTCTCTCATACTGAAAACATAATGTCTGCTTTATCTCATATCTGTTCAGAGTTTCATCGACTTAATATTCGATAAAATATTTGAAAATTTATTGACCGGGTGTCCAACAGCTTGGATCTCGATGAGACGTCGGGTTACTTGGCGTCTCATCCGTAGCATGCTAAATGAGATCTGACTTACACTTGTAAACAGCACGGATCTAGATGAGACGCCAAGTAACTCGAAGTCTCATCCGATTCCAAGCTGTTTCACACTCGGTCAACTGTTTCTCAAACGCTTGTATGAATCAGTAAAGACTGCAACAAATCCGATTTGGTACACATAATGTTTTCAGGATGATAAGTGTTATAGCCACGGTATAGTTGTAGTCATAACAATCAGATTAAGCTTTTAAAGCCAAGTGTCTCTAATACAACATTGCTACGTTATGCAGAAAGCTCCCATAGGAGCCTTCTGCTTTATTTGTGTCGTACATTAAGCAACCAATTGCTTTCAAAGATTCATATTTTGACAAATATGTAACCACTTTAGCTAGGATCTTCTGTAGATATCATTACAACGTATTTGATTTAACCTAAGTATTTATTTAAGAAATGAATGACGTGCTTCCGGTGTTCATGAGGTTATGCAACGCATAGCTTTACGAGCAAAGTTAGTGAAGCCCGAAGGGCTTCACGTGAATCTTTGCTCGTAAAGCTATGCGTTGCATAACCCATGAACACCGGGAGCACGTCATTTATTTCTTATATTTATATTCCATTGTATTTCTTATATTTAAGAAATGAATGACGTGCTTCCGGTGTTCATGAGGTTATGCAACTTTCTTTTTAGAATAAGGTTATATAATGACGTTGCAGGGCGAATGTAAATATTCAGTATTTAGTCCATGAATGTTCATGTCAGAAATAAATACATTCACGAATATAGATTAAATGAGTTTTAAAATGGTATATTTACACATAAACGTTTTGCGATTGTAGAAACCGTATAATGAAATGTATACTACAGTAAAACCTCGATTATTCGAATTTTCTGTATAGACTAATTGAGATCCCTTTAGGCAGGTGACTGCTTAACGCATGGTGAAAGTCATGCAGAAAGCTCCTAGAGGAGCTCCTAGAGGAGCTTTCTGCATGACTTTCACCATGCGTTAAGCTGCCACCTGTTTTAAAGATCGATTCTAATACGAATTTTAGTGTTCGAATAATCGATAATAATACGTATTTTAGTGTTCGAATAATCGGGATTTTACTGTATTATAACAGTATAGGAGCCGTCTAATCTGGATCTGTAAAAGTCATTTTTTGAAACTATTCAGATAAATAGAGCATTTGCTCCAATGGAGCGAATGCTCTATTTATCACAATGCTGTCAAAACAACACAATTTTAAATGTTTCTCTTTCTCTAGTATATACTCCTTTTCTGTTGGTTTCTTCAAAGCAGTTGGGTCTAAAATAGTCTAGGAGAGAATGAGTAAATGTTAGTGACGAAACTTGTTGACAGGGCATAAGATTTAAGGGACTTTCAAAATGTAAATACAAATATTATACAAAGTAAGTTAACCAAAACGTCTTTATTTCACCAGTCTTTCAACATAATAAACAGTTAAACATACACACACTGACACAAATAAATGGTTCAAATGAGCAAAATATAGATATCGTATAGTGCCAAACTATGGTGAAACATTGCTGCCACCATTCAACTACAGTAAAACGTCCTTATAACGGCAGCTAAATTGTGTTAATTAGTTGGTATTTAGGGCAGGTGGCTGCTTAAAGCAAGGTGAAGGTAAAGCAGAACGCTCCTATATGCGCGTTCTGTTTTCCTTTCACCTTGCTTTAAGCAGCCACCTGCCTTTAACACAACATGATTGATGTAATTTAGTGGTCCTTATAGAGAGGTTTTACTGTATTAAGTACTGAAGAATGAACACATACCCCAGCGGATAAAGGAATAAGTTATTATAGATGAGTGTCATATTGTTAAACTATAAGCATACTGATTTATTGATAAGTTACCATGAACACTATCAAACACATTATTTTAGATAGGTATTGCGATAACCTATCGTAAACGCCTGTAAATAATTGAGAAATATATTTCTTATTAGAAAAAATGTTTCAGTTAGTTTTGCGGCAAGTTTTCATGAAACGGTCGGCTTGGAATAAAGCAGTGTATAGTGTTTATTCATCGTACACACTTATTTTACACCTTGTGTAATATAATAAATTGCACCATGTGTCGGTCCCGTAAATCTACTAACAAATTATATAGTCTCGTTTTCATTCCAAGGTCTCCATACGCATATTAACCCATTCCCTTCTATTAATGACTTTTGACGCCTCATGTTTTGGAACCAGTGTGATAAATAGAGTATTTGCTCCCATGGAGAAAATACTCTATATAGAGTTATTAAAACAAACAGTAGTTGTGTGACATAAATACCTACACCTGAGTTTTATTAGCAGAACTGTAGAATCAGATCTATATAATTCAGTAAGCAAATAGAGTATATCGTGATCAGACGGCTCCTACAGGAGCTGTGTAATCTGGGTCTGTCCTGTTTGCAAAGGCGTGAAAAGGTGTCTCACCAGCTAAAAGATTAATGTTTTACTGATATTTTCGAGCTAAGTAGATCATTTATGCTGATGTTGTAACACATCGTATATCCTGATAGAACTACGAGTATTACTTGATCATTTAGCATTATTCGTTTCAAAATCATCATTGAACATCGTATATACCGTATCGAATAGTTCTATTCGAACCAAATCATCCCTCTCAACAGGAGTTTAAAGCTAAATACGTCAATTTGGCACCATTTTGATGTTTTTAAATTAGACTGACATTGTAGCAAATAGTGATATCCCTGATGGAACGGCTACTTCTGGAGCCGTTTGATTTGAGTTTGCTTTATGTGCCTAATGTTTGTCTGTCCGAATACTTAGGTTAGTTGGATACTATAAAAGTGAAATACAACAAACTGATATGTTAGCAATGTGTCCAATATTATGTCATAGACGTATAACAAATTATTAAAAACGTATTACATACTGATAATGTAATTGTACCCAGTGTTCGTGTGTGGTGGGGGGGTATGGTCTTCCATAATTTAGTATTCGTAACGATTTGGTGTTTGTATTGCACGCAGTTGTTTAATATAGGATGCCGTGAATACTTTTTAGGAAAACTAGTTACATATTTTAACATCATAAACTGACACCTCTTAATGAATGAAACATATTGCTTAACTAAAGATGTATTACGAACAATAAACAGTGTTTGCAATACTGTTTGTTTCTAAATATATACCATGTAATTCCATGTGACCTCTGTATTTCAACTCATTCCCTCCTACACCAGTTTTAGGCATAACATTTTTGAATAAATCTACCGAAATGGAGCATTTCCTGGAGAAAAGGAAACATTTAGAATGGTGTAGTTTTGAAACCATTGTGATAACTAGCTAATGCTCTATTAATCACAATGGTTTCAAAACGTGACTTTTACAGAGGCGCCAAAAGGCGTCAGAAGGGGGGATGCGTTAATGGAAGCACTTGAAATACCATGCATTAGACACGAACGGATCGCCTACAGTAACCGGTGGCATAAATATGCCATTGTAACAAATAGTCCAAGGTGTATTGTTTATGTTAGGGCCAACGCATATTTTACAGTGCATTAGGAAGCATAAAACGTTAGCATGCTAATCAAGTATTCGTCCCTATATAGTTTGGACTGTAACCCGTAAAGTGCGGGAACTGAATACATAACACCTTTGCAAACAGGGTAGACCCAAATTTGAGGGCTCCTGGAGGAATCCTTTGTTCAGGGTCTACATGGCTTGCCAAAATAAAATTACTTTCTTCAATGATAAATTTTAATACAATATTTAGTATACAGTAAAACCCCGCTAATGCGACCACCAAAAAGGGGCATAATTCTGGGTGGCAGAGGCAGGTGGTAGTTTAATGCAGGACGAAAGTTATGCAGAAAGCTCCTATAGGAGCTTTCTGCATAACGTTCGTCCTGCATTAAGCAACCACCTGCTTTAGACGACATCAGTGGCTGTTTATTAAGTGGTCGCATTAGCGGGGTTTCACTGTAATTAATATTCAGAATGGGTGGAATAGTACTAAACTAGATCCTCTCTTAAGCGGTCATGATAAAGATGTCTAATTATGAGTTCGTAAGCCAGGTGTGGTAGCTTCATACAGTTAGAAGTAATGCCCTTCATTAAGCAATCAACTGCATGTTAAGACTCCTATATTCAACAACTGAATAACATGTTCTGCTGTAATCAGAATGTCAAACAGTTACAATCCCGAAGAGACGCGAAGCTGCACAGCGTCTCATCTGGATCAAAACTGTTTGCAAAAGTTATCAAGGATTCGGTCGAAACGTACTTGAGGTTACATATCATTTCATAGAATCGTTAACCATTTCCCTCATCATTTGAGAAAATAACGAAACTATGCATTTTAATTAGCTTAATTCTATAATGGCATTATTAAAAGGGGGATTCTTCAGAGTACGTAGAACCATATGTGTCATATGTGTATTACTTCATAATGAAACAGAGTACATCCTAATCAGACGGCACCTAAAACATTAACTTGAGTTGGATCTGTTCTAGGTCTTCTAATCTTTCAGTGCAGACAGTCTATACCTTGATCAGACACTGTGTTCCAGTTCAGTGACTGGTCATGTACACATGCACATGTACAAAGCATACAAAAGTAATAAATATATCTTATCTATTGACGCCATTATATGGTGGCATTTTCTGTCACAATGTAACTACTACACGTTCGCGAACCTGTTCGTGTTAACATGTCACATAAATAAGCAACTAGTTAGAGATCTCGAATAGGTCCGTGTTAGTATATAAAAATGAACTCATAAGCCAAATCTCGTATATGTTCATGAAATTCGGTTACCTTATTGTAATTCAAATTGTGTCGTGTCAGTGACTTAAACTGTCGTTGTTAGTGCTGGAAAAGTACTTTCAACTAAAATTTGTTTGCGGATTCTTTTATCTAAAATAGTACCACTTATGTGAATATTTCTATCTTTATCAATCATATTCTTGCTTTGTACATATAGAATATGTCTGTGACCATGTTTGCAAACTATCTTTATAAATTATCATGTTAAAATGTGGCAGTGTTTGGCAGGAACATGTCATTTCTCATGATTATATAATATCTGAGATGACCTGTCAGAAAACAATGTATGACATATTGACACGAGCCTGTTTGCTAATGTTATTCCACCATACCATCCAATTTAATGTTTGTAAAGTATAAAATGCATTTGTTAACTTAAGAACAGTATAAACAATGCATGTTGAGTATAGAGGAAAATAGGAATGCATGCGTTTTAGACTTGTTTCATTAAGTGCAATTGAATCTTATTGACAATACCGATTATATTTAATACGTAAATTGAAACACTCCATTAATGGGCAATTTAACATATTTAATAAATACATATGAACGCCACTGTCGATGTGGGTTTGAAATTCTGGTTATAATGAATACATTTCAACGAATTATACAACTTTTACAGTTCGATATAAAACACAACATTCGCATTAATGTTCACTTTAATAGTGTTACTGTAGATAATGCATTTTAAAGCATTCAACATTACACCATTGGAAGTCAACTTTATAACAGTATGCAAATGGAACGAATGAAAATAAAGCTTTAGTCTCGCGCTTTTCACAACAGCATAGAAACAACCATGACTGGGTATATATTGTCAACAGTCTTTAGCTTGACTCTAGCAACTGTTGGTACGTTTCATGACATATTTCACATGAACGATCTTTTTGCACAGTTCATGTGAATTGGAAAACATTACAAACGGTTGCCAATAATTATATCCTTAGCTGAACGAATAACCTATATAGGATATGTTCCATTTCAACGAATTACTGTATTGAAGTTTCTCTTGCTAAGTGCAATTTAATTAGTATTTACAAACAGGCTACATTAAAAAACTCTCTAATGCGGTCACCTAAAATATGTTTAATTTTGGTATTAGAGACAGGTGGTAGCTTCATGCAGGACATACGTAATACAGAAGCTCCTGGAGGAGCTTTCTGCATTACGTATGTCCTGCATTAAGATACCACCTACGTATAAAGACATCCATGTTTATTCATTAAGTGGTCGCATTAGAGGGGTTCAACTGTTTATCCAGGAAATAGGGTGAATGTTAATGTTCGACTTGGCAAAATTTAGAATTTGTTAACACTTTCCTTTATATAAACGCATTTGCACGCATTTGAGAACATAGTAGACCCAGATATAGGGGTCAACCGTCTGACCAGGGTCTGCTCTGTTGTTTTATATAATTTGATAGGTCTGTTTCTTTAGTTCCCAAAATGACTACAATGATACACCTTCCATATTTCATTATAACTATTTTGTCCAGGAATATTCAGTAGGTATTGCAAATTAGATTAAATGTAAACCAGGGAAGGGTTAACTCATAGTGCTTTTATTAAAATCGACCAGAGTGATACAGATTAGATTAAAATGACCAGTACCGAGGATGCAATTCAAGTAGGAAAATACAATAAGCAAATAAAGCTATACATATTCAAATTTCAACACCGATGTCTATGTTGTGACTACTCTTTAGAATGGTCTCTAAGAGACGATTCTAAAGAGTGGTTACAATATAGAGTTTGAAGTAGAAATAAGGAGCTAGTTTTAAAATTGTTTTAATTCACACAGATTATCTATTCCTCTGAGTCGCTGGTGGTTGCATGGCGCCGTAGAACAACACACGTCCGATTAGAGTTTCCTTGAGTGATAGTCGTTTGTCACACTTAACTCTTACCCCGCTGTGAAAAAATATGTCTGTTCAAATTGGAATCCGGTGCACATTTGACTACTTCCAATTCGATCAGCGTTTGAGAAACTATCGATCGAGTGTCAAACAGTTTTATTCCTGATGAGACGCCGAGTTATTCAGTGTCTGATCTAGATCCAATCTGTTTGCAAATGCGAGTTATGTTTGCGAATAGCGGGATAAGGTAACACTATGCTCAGTCGTAATTCTGAGCTTTGCATTTGTTAATGCTTTGTATGAATGTTCGACAACAATAATAACACAATTTGCCGTTGGATATACACGATAAAAAACTGCCGGGCAACATATTTCAACAACAATTTCATGTCAAGTCTTTCACACCAAGGAGGGAAATTACTCATAACTTCTTTTCAAACAACTCCTCCCTCTTAATTAATTTAAGGTAGTGGAACGTACATTCACAAGTTGACAGTTATCTCAACTGAGCTCACGGAACGTCAATACTACTCTGCCGACGACAATAGTACGAGGAACTTTTTTCCTCTCCCCAGTTCACTGAAAAGAAGACAAAAAATAATATTTAAGCCATTTTACCATTAACTCCACAGAGAAGCCTTTTGGCACATTTTCAAACAGAATAGACCCAGACAAATCGACTCCTACAGGGCAGTCGTCTACTCCGGGTTTGCTCTGTTTGGTTATGAAATAATACAATCTGATTCCAATAGCTGCCATGGCAAAACAATTATATGTAAATTTTTCATCAAATTAATTTCCATGATGTTATCTACACTATTTATCTATTCTTATTTTACAGACACTTGGATAAATTGTGTTAAAGATGTTGCAGACACATGACAACTATAATGAAAAATAGTGTGCTAACAATAATCCTAATATATGCATACCTTTCATAGATTGTTCTGCAAGATATACATCTTCTTTTCCCCAAAGCAATAAAACGCACACAGGATATCAACACTAGACAGTTTTATAGTGTTCCCTTTAACCCTTTACCCAATAGCCTGTTTCTAGTTTTGAAGACATATGACCACTTAAAGCAGGTTGAAAGTAAAGCAGAATGCGCCTTAAGGCGCATTCTGCTTTACTTTCAGCCTGCTTTAAGCTACCACCTACTAGGATATAGAAAATATTTATTATGCAATATGTTCATGACTATGAATTTGAACTATTTTCTTCAGCGGAGGAATAAATCAAACACGCTAAAAGCCGCTTCTATCAGGTAAAGGGTTAAAATGCTACTAGCCAAGCTATGGCAAATCAAATAATAATGGCGTTAAGCAGCTGTTAGCGCCTGTTAACTCTTTATCTCTCAGATAAACCGTTTGACGGATTTACAAACAGAGTAGACCCTGATCAAACAACTCCAGTTGGAACTGTCTAATCAGGGTTGGCTCTGTTTGCTTATGGAGTTCTACCGTTTCTTTCATAGCCAAACAATCATGTGTTCAAATGCCGTTATAAAAATTGAGCCAATTGATATTCATAAATATTCCTGAGATAAAGGGTTAAACACTATATAATATCTTGAGTAACGCTGAGACTACAGTAAAAAGCCTCTCTACCGGACGTTAGATTTAGTATCTATATCGGTCTTAGAGACAGGTAACAGCTTAATGCAAGGTGAAAGTCATGCAGAAAGCTCCTAGAGGAGCTTTCTGTATGACTTTCACCCTGCATTAAACAGCCACCTTCCTAAGAGAATATAAATCCTTTTCAACTAGAATTCCTACATTGTATATAGAGGGGTTTTACTGTATTAGAGGATAAAAAGTATATGAGTGAATACTTCTAATAAGAGAACCCAGTGTAACCATAGTATCATAACCATGGTTGTCTTTAACAGCATACCGTTTCTTAACACAAGTCGACACTGAAGACTTCATTTGGCGCTTTCTGCATAATAATTGTTCTGCTACAACCCGCTTTAACCCTTATTCTGCTACCACTATTGTCGACCTGACCCGTATTTGGCAAACAGCTTGGACCCAGATGAGACACGCGGTCTATAGTTTCTCAACAGTTTAACCGAATCGGAAGTAGTCAAAATGACACTAGATCCAATTTTAAGAAGACTCTAATGTTTCACAGCAGGAAAAGGATGAAAGTCTCAGAACTAGACCCCTGATTAGTTTTGATAGAGAAGTTAAACCCTAGCCTTGTTTTAGTATGTTTTCTAAATACCTACAGACTATTCATGGATAAACTAGTTCTAATGAACTATGGAAAGTGGATCATTGTAGCCATTTTAGAAACTAAAGAAATAGATATTTCAAATCCCATTAGCAAATAGAGCAGACCTTGATCAGACGGCTCCAATAGGAGCTGTCTGATCTGGGTCTACTCTGTTTGCAAATGCGTGGAAATGCGTTTACATGAAAGAACGGGTTAACTGTAAAAACATTGACGAGCACTTAATATGTTTTATGCATATTAGAGACTTACTCGCAAACGTGACCATATTCATGCCCCAGAGAATGCTCCACACCCAGCCGACGATGACGATGAAAGTGATCATTTGAAGGAATGCTGAGAGAAGGTTTAGGAAGAAGGCGTGCAGCCGTTTGTTGATAATTGTTGGCGCACCACAGAGAACTGTGAAAGCGGATATAAATGTACCTGAAATAAAAAAGAAATGCAGGTGAGTGTCATAATAAACTATACGAATGCATGTGTGACAAGGCGTCCATTTATCAGTCATTCGTCAGTGTTGGTCAATGTAATTAGACACCGTGAACACGTCGTAGTGAACACTGTGTGATCACCTCTTGAGATGTGTCTCAATTATCTTAGCTGTATCGGAGAGCTCAAATGCACAGCCGATCTAAGAAGTCCTTACTTATATAGCACGTTTTAGGGTTACTCTCATAATTATACAGATACCTGGTACCATTTGTTTTTTTAAACTAAAGGAAGGGAATACGACTGATATGGCGAATAGCGCCATGGGTATTTCTTTAATTGTACATGTAATGTATACCGATACTAGGTTTTAGTTTGTACAGGGTAAGTATTGTATTTGGAATGAACATGCAATCATCTGTATTGTCTAGTATCTGATAAATACATATACGTGTAGTCTCTTATGATTCTATTTAGAATGATCGTATACATCTGAAATACATTATATTTGTATATACCGGTATTATGTATGTATACAAATGAGTATGCACTAAATAAATATACATGTACTTTAAAATAGGTGGTGATACAAACCGTGTTTGGTTAACTGACACCGCTACTGCTGATACGTTAACTGTTATTTCACAAAAATACTCCAAACACGCATTGCAGAAAACCCCATCTAAAGCGACCACCTTAAGAATGTCTATTTATCGGTCATAAATGCAAATGGCAGCTTAATGCAGGAGCTTTCTGCATTACGTTCATCCTACATTAAGCAGCCATTAGCTTTTTCTGACACCTATGTATATTCATTAAGAGGTCGCTTCAGATTGTTTTGATACACATTTGAACTTCGATATCTCGGAAAACTCGAACTTCGGGATGACTCGAAGTAAATGTTCGGTCCTTCCATATTTTACCATTCAGAATTATTTCTAAAACGAATCACTACATACATCTAGAAACACATGTTACAGCTTAACGCAGATCGAAACTAACAGGAGCTTTCAGCATCTCTTTCGTTCTGCATTGAGTTGTGAATCTGATAAATCGTTCAGATTAGATATCGGATGACCCGAACCACTATTATCTAAGTTTATGGTCCCTTGAAGTTCGAGATATCGAAGTATACTGTATTAAATAAATAGGTTAGAAAATAGTTATCATAGGGTTGACAGAAATAGATTAAAAAAATCCATGGAGATGTTTCGGTACATGTTGTAGGTTGACATAGAAAGGGTGTGCAAATTGTATCAGTTAACCTGATATCATGCTAAGAGCGACGTGACTGCCATTGACCAACAGTTGGGATCCAGATACGTTACCGAGTTAACATGGTCTTAGATGTTTGATGCTCGGTCGGTAGTTTTCTTAAAGGTTTGAACGAATATGTAGTGGGCATTAGCTCTTCAGTAGCATATGGATAAGAGCCTGTTCAGCAAATGTAAGCAAATATAAACCGTTCCATGGCATTTGGCATTTTTACGATCACTTAATGCATAAATACTGGTGTCCTTTAACACTTACAACGCTGAACTCGCAAATGGGTTATTCCAAAATTCAAACAAGTCAAGCGTATGGTGAATATTTAGGGATTGTTCTAAAGAAAGTGTAACATGACGAACAGTGCATATCCTGGTGAGAGGGCAAGCAAGAGAAGGGTTAATAAGCAAACAGGGCAGACCCTAATCAGACAGCCCCTACATGAGCCATCTGATCTGGGTTTACTATGTTTGCAAACATGTAAAAAATGGTTTTCTTGATGGAAAGGGTAAGCCCAATGATTAGATTAGTGTTTAGTGGTCGTTGAAATAATAGTTTCCGTACCCAGATCAGACATCGCTTTGTAGAAACAACATCTTATCCAACTTGACAAACAATGCAGACCCGGGTCGTGTTTTAAATATGGGATTTACATAAACAGATATGCGTGTCACCACTTGCCCATCACTTATGTGAAACATAATATGTAGACCATATCCTGAGATAGTTTAACTACATATTAAGTTGGTAAGCTCATAGTTCCCAAGATCTGTAAAGTCCGGAAGTTTTATAAACATAAGATAGCTTGAAGATATAAGTACATTGTCTGGCAATGGTGGCAGATAGCACTCCAGTCTCTTTCTTGGATGCCAAATTATGTGGCAGAAAGCATTTGGCATAGTTTAGAAACTATTTAGTCTGGAAATGCTATAAAGATATGGCAGTCAATCAAAAATGTCAAATCAAAGGAACCCATAATGTGTTTAAAATAGACATAATTTGCCCTCAATGGTAAATGAGTTTTCTCTTGACATTCTTTGTTATAAAATCGCTCTAGACCAAGCATTCATATAAATATCAATGCTGGGGTTTAAAGTCGTCTGTGGCAGCTTAATTCAGTGTTAAGGTCGTGCAGAAAGTTCCTTTTGAAGCTTTCCACGTGGCTTCCTTCATGCATTGAGCAGCAACATTCATCAAAGACACACACTCTTCTACATCAGAATTCCTGGTTTAAAGGGATTCATTCACTACATTAGATTTGACAAGATTATTATCGAGTAATAAGGTTTATGCAGAATGCATTATTTCAAGGTCTTCAAAAAAAGATACAAATGGCATCCCTTTATCTTTTCTTCAATAGATTACTCGACTGGCAAGTATTTGCACGAATCAATTAAGCATCAACAATATAGCCTGCCTATAGCGATAACATAATTGCCTGCCTATAGCGACCACATAATAGCCTGCATATAGCGACCACATAATAACCTGCATATAACGACCACATAATAACTTGCATATAACGACCAACATAATAGCCTGCCTATAGCGACCACATAATAACCTGCATATAACGACCACATAATAACTTGCATATAACGACCACATAATAGCCTGCCTATAGCGACCACATAATATCCGTCCTATGGCGACCACATAATAACCTGCATATAACGACCACATAATAACCTGCATATAACGACCACGTAACCTGCCTGTAGCGACAACATAATAGAATGCATATAGCGACCACATAATAACTTGCATATAGCGACCGCATAATAGCCTGCCTATAGTGACCACATAATAGCCTGCCTATAGTGACCACATAATAGCCTGCCTATAGCGACCACATAATGCATCGAGGTCTATAAGAGCCGGTGGTAGCTTTCTCCATAATTCGCCTGATACCACCTGCCTTTAAAAAACCAGAAATATTTTAATTAGGTGGTCAATGTAGACAGGTTTAATCGTATAAAGAATGATGGTTCCAAAAGAATCATATATTTGCATTTTTGATGCAGTTTCGTATTGATGAACTCTTTTCGTGTTAAACGCTTCTTGGCTGGCAGTTGCAAACATATTGGATCCAGATGAGACGCCGAGTAACTAGAAGTCACATCAGGAATCAAGCTGGTTTGTCACTTAGTCAAGAGTTTCTCAAAGGACTGAACGAACCGAAAGTCAATGAAAACCTCAGCAAATCGGATAAAGTAAACCCCTTTAAATCGGAGGTCTAGTTGAGAAGAAGTAAGATACTTTTAGGCAGGTGACTGCTTAATTCAGGGTTAAAGTCACTCAGAAAGCTCCGAGCTTTCTACATAACGTTCAACCTCCATTAAGCTGCCCCCTGTCTCCAAGACCGATATTTATACTAAATTGAACGTCCGGTGTATAGAGGTTCTACTGTATTGAATAGACAAATTATTGTTTAGCATGAGAAGGATTAGATAAGGAATTGCGATAAAATAATGTAACATCAGAGGTCCAGATAAGATGCGTAGATTAAGACATCTTCAAGAATAACTTCTTCATTTCTCCACCAACTCTGTGTTGTGACCACTTTTTTAGAATCGTCTCCAAGAGAAAATTCTAAATAGCGGTTATAACATAGGGTTTGGTGGAGAAATGACGATTTTAGTATAAGAGTATGCTCTGGCAACATAGAGTAAACGAAACAATATCGGTGGTTATTACAACGACATCGGCGATGATTATGATGATATTAATAATGATGACAATAATAGATAATAGCGATGCTGATATTTAAAACACACGACATGATTCGTTCTGGCAGAAAGCATATTATGTACGCTGAGCGCATGTGTTGAGGTTGTAAAATAGAACTTAGTTGATATACATCGCCCATAGGCTGTTTGCCATAAAACCATCTGTTAACACAGTGCCAACAATATCTAACCTGTTCCAACGTAACCCATATATCCTGTATAACTAAGTAGACTGATCCAAATCAGTATTTTAAGTCAATCTAATTATTATTATAAGGGTAGATTCTGTAAGAATGTCTATGAATAAAGCAGACAGTGCAGTAAATATCTGCTCTGGGTCTACACTGTTTGCAGTTGCCCTTATCAGGCATTGCATTGTACTTGGTGAATATTCCTGCAAGAAATAATGGCAATATGAATACTTATTAGATGAATGTTTACAATGGAAAATTATCAAAGGAATTTCGCCATGGCATAAACTGTAAAATGGTAGGATATGATACCATTAGCAAACAAAGAAGACCCTGATCAGACGGCTCCTACAATAGACAGGAGTCGTCTGATCTGAGTCAACTTTGTTTGCAAATGCATTAAATGGCGTATTAAAGACCGCGTACCTAATACTGGGCCTAGCACCGTGTGTAAATTCAATAATTGGCTCATATATGCAGTTCTGACTTTGATATGGCAATGTGATGGGAACTGTCGTCATATGCCCTTCGTGTTATATATCTTTAACTGTCAAATTTACTTGTACTACAACTACTATTACTACTGCTGCTGCTTCTACTTCTGCTTCTGTTGCTATTACCACTATTACTACTTCTACTACTACTTCTACTACTACTACTACTACTACTACTACTACTACTACTAACTACTAACTACTGCTACTACTACAAATAATGATAATAATGATAGTGTTGTTGCTGCTGTTACTTCTACCATTACTGATGATATCGCTGCCCCTGCTACTGCAGACCCACTATACATCTTCCTCGTGCAACTACTAACGGTACTACTGATACTGCAGACCCGCTATACATCCTCCTCATGCAACTACTAACGGTAATACTGCTACTGTAGACCCGCTATACATCCTCCTCATGCAACTACTAACGGTAATACTGCTACTGTAGACCCGCTATACACCCCCCTCGTGCAACTACTAATGGTACTACTGCTACTGTAGACCCGCTATACATCCTCCTCATGCAACTACTAACGGTAATACTGCTACTGTAGACCCGCTATACATCCTCCTCGTGCAACTACTAATGGTACTACTGCTACTGTAGACCCGCTATACATCTTCATCGTGCAACTACTAATGGTACTACTGCTACTGTAGACCCGCTATACATCTTCATCGTGCAACTACTAATGGTACTACTGCTACTGTAGACCCGATATACATCTTCATCGTGCAACTACTAATGGTACTACAGCTACTGTAGACCCGCTATACATCCCCCTCATGCAACTACTAATGGTACTACTGCTACTGTAGACCCGCTATACATCTTCATCGTGCAACTACTAACGGTAATACTGCTACTGTAGACCCGCTATACATCCCCCTCATGCAACTACTAATGGTACTACTGCTACTGTAGACCCGCTATACATCTTCATCGTGCAACTACTAATGGTACTACTGCTACTGTAGACCCGCTATACATCTTCATAGTGCAACTACTAATGGTACTACTGCTACTGTAGACCCGCTATACATCCCCCTCATGCAACTACTAATGGTACTACTGCTACTGTAGACCCGCTATACAACCTCCTCATGCAACTACTAACGGTAATACTGCTACTGTAGACCCGCTATACATCCCCCTCATGCAACTACTAATGGTACTACTGCTACTGTTACTTCTACCTCTTCTGATGCTGCCGTTGCTTCTGCTGCTACTACTACTTCTAATGGCACCACTGCTGCTTCTGCAACTACTTGCAGAACAAACACGATATCTATATTCGAATCGTTGACCGTCAGCCGTGAATATTGACCGTGGGTCCACTGGAACTGTGATGTTTAGACGGTGGGATTTCGATTTGGGAGAAAAAGCTTTGTGAAAATTCCCAAGAAGTATTTAAAGCGGAAACGTTGGGATGTTTAACCGTCAGCCGTGACTGTGACATTGGACTAATTTGTCTGGGCTATGGTTATGTGCGTTACCTCACTGACAGGTAAATTTGGTAAAGCTATTTCGAAAACTCTACAAATAGATCTATTTGAAGAAAACAATTAGGTTAGATGAAAACTTTATATATTGGGTAAAGTTGCACATTACATTTGCAATGTAAAGAAACCGATTCAATATCACATTAAACTGGTGCTAAAGAAAGTGCTAAATATACGATTGGCTTGAGTGAAAAATGTGATCACTCTTTTCGCATATGTGACGAATATAGGTATGAAAAATATGACCTGGGCAAATACCGGCCTATACTGCTTATACCCAACAATATCACAAAATTATTAGTTACCTGAATATACAAGGAGGTGGTACAAATTAACATAATTTCTGAGGTATTTAACAATTTGTTTTTGTTAATACCAGCAATTATGGCCAAAAGTGATACTTTTCTCACATTTACGACACTTTAAAAGTTTTGGTTTGGAGGGGTTTACTGTACGTTTTGGACTCAGACACAGGTTTCAGTTTAAAACAGGGTGGAACTCATGCAGAAAGCGCATTTGAGTGCCATTCTCAAACAGCCACCTGCTTTGTTTATTCTTCTTTACGAACAGTTTGGTTTAGACCGGTCCAGGCTGGTTTAAATGTTTATCAACTTATCACTAGTGAAGAGATTTGCAGCGAATGCACTAGGCACACAATTATTGTAGCTTGTATTCAAATTATGAGCATTTCAACATATTTGATTAGATTTGCAATGAATACGGCATAATGGCAACCTCCTTTGTGGGGAAAATGACAGCATGATTTTTGTGTTTACGTTATTACTAATTTCAAATACAGTAGAACCCATCTAAACCGAATTTCAAATTATGTTTAAATATCGGTCTTGTGTAGAAAGGTGGCAGCATAACGCAGGGAGAAAGTAATGCAGAAAGCTCCTTTAGGAGCATTCTGCATGACTTACACCCTGCATTAAGCAACCTCCTGCCTAACGTATCTGAATTCTTCTCCACTAGAATTCCTGTTTAGAGGAGTTTTACTGTATCCGACAGAAAATCAGGCAACTACTTTTCTAAACAAATCAATGGCACTGTTATCATTATCCATGATATTGAACTTTCCTACATAAAGGTCGCAACGTAAGCATATTTCAGAAAACCTTTCACTGTATAATTGACTTTACCCCGATATAAAAATATGGTCTGCTCCAATTTGGATCTGGTGCAAGTTTGACTCGATCAAGCTTTTGTGACACTTTTGGCCGAGTATCAAACAGATTGGATCCTGGCGAAACACCGAGTCACTCGGCATATCATATGGATCCAATGTGTTACACAGTTAATACTAAGTAACTCTTCTACCATATATGAGACCTGATTCTGCTGTAGAAAGTGTTAAACATTTGTTTTGGGATTGCTCTTGTCGCACACCACTTTTGGAATCAGCTAGCTAAGTATCCACAAGATCATAATCTTACAATGAACTTTACTTCTAAAACAATAGTTTATAAAAACAATATCTCTAGAAATAACCACTAACTATACGTTTCTACCCAACAGTGAATGCTTCTAGAGATATTTGAACAAAGAAATTGAAATAGGAAAGCATATTGACTCATATATTTGAAGAAACTAGCACACATCTCATCTCTTCTCTTATCGTTCATACTCTTCATTCTTTCTCTTCACTCTTACTACATGTATACTTCTCAAGTGGCAGTACCACAATAAGAAAGCAAATGAAAATAAAGAAAAAGAAAATCAAAACAAAATACCTCTATGGTATTTTGATACCTTTACAGTTTTTTACTTGGTAAGTTATAATTTGTCTTTATACATTGTAATAAAATGTTAATGAAAAAAGGAAACTTGATCTATATCACTGTATAAGCCAACAGAATATACCTTGATCAGATGGCTACTACAGGAGCCATCTGGACAGGGTCTACACTGTTTGCCTGAGCGTCAAAACACGTTCATCATGTAAAGGTTAAACTAGGCAGCCAAGTCATAAGTGGGCGACATTTACACATAAATCATTAGGTTAGGGTCAATGACGTTGACCATTTTGTGAGCCATGAATTTACAAGACCTCACTGATGAAGGAACTTGTGATCGCATGCGAAAACGTGTTCAGACAGCTAAATAGCCGATAATTGCAATTGGGGCCGTTCTCATTATTACTGTTCTCTATTCATAGACAGAATCCAGAATGATCGTGGAATATTACGCCGTGTATTGTGCATTATGACGCTTAATTGCCTTGTTGTTTTAGCGTTCCTCTAGAATATCAAGGATTAACCGACTCTCGTGAGTGTTGGATATGGGCCAGAGTTTCAAAGAGGTTTCTACAAGTACAGAAGAACCTCTCCTTAACAATCGTTAACCCTTACAACGCTGAATTTTCAAACGGAATACTCCAAATTTCGAAAAGGTCCAGCTTATGATAAATATTTAGGGATTTTTCTAAAGAAAAGTGTAACATGAGAAACAGTGCAGACCTCTCATCTTGATCTACACTGTTTGCAAAGGACCATACTATCTCACATTGTAAGGGTTTAACGACAATCGGGAGTGTTTGATATGGGCCAGAATTTAAAACAGGTTTCTACAAGTACAGAAGAACCGCTCTCGAGCCTTAGGCTCAAATCTGACCAATCAAAAACTTGAGAACGAACTCAGACTCAACTTAAAGTTTTATAAGCATGGACCCAGATTGTTCAGGGTCTGTTCTGCTTGCTTATAAAAAATACATGGCAGATACACTTCTACATTTTGTACTCGTACTTGGTAAAAGTTTCCTTGTTCATGATTTAGTTACAAAAAAGGTCAGTTATTTAATAGTGATACATGTACAGTCATTTTGACATGGATATTTCTTCATGGAGTTAACCATGTTTGTTCTGCAGGGATCTTACACCTTTACCATTTACTCATTGAATATTCATGTATGAAATAATGACTATGAGTATCAATGAGGTCGATTTACATCATGATATATGAACACAAGAATGTTTGGTCACGGCAGAAACTGTATTATCTATATCATTTCAAAAGCAAACACAGCAGACCATGATCAGATAGGTCCAACGGGATCGGCCTGATCTGGGTCTACTCTACTACTTAAGGTGTTGCAAAGGCACATCTAAGGAGTAAAGGTTAAAACATTAAGTATAATGCTTCTTGTTCAATTGTAGAATGGTCTACTGTCAATGCAATTACGTGGATGGCCGTGACACAGGGTGACTCCATGCTTAAATCTAAGAGTTTACACCACTGTCTTTGTTCTCTAACTCGCGCTGGTAGTGCAAAACAGCCGTTCTAAACCAGAATTCTAGTAGAGAAAAGTTTAGATGTTTTAATCAGGTGGTTGCTTGATGCATGGTGAAAGTCATACAGAAAGCTCCTAGAGTAGGTGGCGATGGTCTAGTGGTAACGCGCTTGACGTTCAGTCCGGAGGTCCGGGTTTCAAATCCCGGTCCCTCCCGGAAATTTCAGAGACGCTTTTCCGTGTCTCCCACCCGCACAGCCTTTCCACACAGGGGTTAAAATTGGTACCGGTGAGGGCCACTCGCCGGTACTGCGGCTGCATGATTGCGGCATATGTTAGCAGTGCTCAATATTGTAGGCCAATGACTCAATGACCAGGGGAGTAAATGTACAGTCGGCTGAGCGGTTATTCGGACTGAAAGTAGACTATAACTAGGTACTTTACTTTACTTTCATTATGCATTAAGCTACAACCTGTCTGCAAGACCGAAATATATATATAATACTGAATTTAACGCCCGGTTTAGAGGAGTTTTACTGTACATGTTCTGAAAGGGGACAGAGCTCCCGTTTTAGCTTAACTATACATAACCCTTTATCATATAAACAACGGAAATATCTACCATGGCTGAAATTGTGGAATCAGATCAATATCATTTCATCAGCAAACAGAACAGACCCAGATCAGACAGTTCCTACATTAGCCATTTGATCTGGGTCTACTCTGTTTTCAAAAGCGTCAACAGTTATCTGTATCAGGTAACTGTTTTAACCCTTTACTCCATGGATAGTCATGTAAGAAATGATGAAATCATGAATATTAATTAGATATTCTATTAAATGGCATATTAACACATGAAATGTTTGCAAAAGCAGAACGAGTATAATCAGATCTTTATAATTCCAGAAGCAAACAGTGCAGACCCTGATCAGACGGTTCCTATAGGAGCCGTCTGGTCTGGGTCTACTCCGTTTGCAAATGCGTATTTATTGAGTAAAAGGTTAAGATATAAATATACTGTTTTACCGCAAAACAACACACACAAAAACAACCAAAAACAAACAACTTTGCCAAGTACTGTCTACGCTTTTTTATTATTTTATTGCACTATATTTCCGGAGCTTATCACACTGCTATTGGCACGAACCGAAACAGTAATATACATGTACAATATGAAATATACGTAGGATAATTGGCATTCCATTAGATATAGCAAAGCTAAGCACCGTGCAGATTTATACGTGGCATATTTTTGCCTGCAATGCAAAACACACCCGCTGATTTTATATTTTACTTTTATTTCCATCATATAGAAGATAAAATTATTTCGCTGCGGCTTTCAAATCATTTAAGTAGTTTAAAATGTATCTTTAATAATAACTGTCAGTAAGCGTTATAAGCTTTCAAGACCTTTAGCTTGGCCTTAAGCTTCGCCTGTTTCGTAACTTACCCTTAACACTTGACTTCACATAAACGTGTTTTCACGCATTTGCAAACAGAGTAGACCCAGATCAGACGGTTCCTATAAGAGCCGTCTGATCAGGGTCTGTTCTATTTGTTAATGGAATTTGATAGTTCTGTTTCTTTATTTTCATTATTCTACATTCCACATTTCATTATAACTAGTTTGTCTATCAATATTCAGTAAGTATTGAAATTTGGAATAAACATAGACCAGGGACAGGGTTAAAGTGAAAGTTCCTTGATTGGAAAAAAAATAGCGTCTGCTTAAAGTTTCAGTTAGTGCAATTTTGACCAATTCCCGGTTCGATCAAATTTTTGGTCGATTATCAAACTGCTTAACCCTTTCCTCCATAAATACGCCTTTTCTACTTCTTGAAGCCATTGTGATAAATAGAGCATTTGCTCCTATAGGAGCAAATGCTCTATTTATCACAATGGTTTCAAACTAAAGAATTCTAAAATTTTACTTTTCTCCAGTAAATGTTCCTTTTGGGTGCATTAATTCGAAGAGGTTGGGTCTAAAAATAGCCTATGGAGGAAAGGGTTAAATCCTGGTGAGTTACTCGGCGCTTTAGCTGGATACAAGCAGTTTGCAAAAGCGAATCTGCTCGCGGTCAGAGTTCTGTGTTTATTCCTTCAATACCTACTGAATATTCATGCACAAAATAGTTATAATGAAAAACGGAAGGTGGAATGGTGTAGTCAATTTCGAAAGTAAATAAAATATCTTTCAAATTCCGCTAGCAAACAGAGGAGATCCTGATAAGACGGATCCTATAGGAGCCATCTGATCTGGGTATACTCTGTTTGCAAATGCGTGAAAACACGTTTATAATTATGAAGAAAAAGGTCAAGAACATAAGCTGCATTGTTCTTTGCTGGAAATGTACTATTCGAATGCCAAACACTTTGGATCCTTATGAAATTGGATTCAAACTTTTTGAGCAGGTAGTCACTACAATTTCACCCGTACCATGGAAGAGTGTAAGATAAATAGGTAAATAGACGTACTGTATAACCTGTATTAAGCGGCGGCCATCTAAAATGGGTCTAATGATGGATCTATAAGGCAAGTGGTAGCTTAATGCAGGCGAAATGTAATGCAGAAAGCTCCTACAGGAGCTTTTTGCGTTACTTTTGCCATGCATTAAGCAACCACCTGCTTTTTAAGACTCATAAAAAAATTATGGTCAATGAATTTCCGCTTAACCCATTACCTCATAGGCTATTTTTAGATACAACCTCTTTGAATAAATCTACCGAAAAGGAGCATTAACTAGAGAAAAGGAAACCTTTAGAATTTTGTAGTTTGAAACCATTGTGATAAATAGAGCATTTGCTCCTATAGGAGCAAATGCTCTATTTATCACAATGGTTTCACAAAGTGACGAGTCGTCAAAATTCGTCAATATGAGTAAATGGGTTAAGACAGGTTCTACTGTAGAAGACATGTTACAAGGTCTGACCTCGCTAATCCGAAAGCTCAAATACGTATCATAATCCGTCTTAAACCGTTTACACCATGAATATTTATGTAAGAAATATTGACACCATGGATAGTATTTAGTTGTTTTTTTAAATGACACGGGAAAACGGGAAGTTTTGTCCATGGCAGAAAATGTAGAACAACATCTATATTATTTCATAAACAAACAGAGCAGACCCTGAACAGACGGCTCATAGAGGGTCTACTCTGTTTGCAAAGGTGTAGAAAGGCGTATCTATGGAGTAAAGGGTTAAGACATATGGCCTATAAAGATCTCAGTTCTTCTCTACTAAACGTTCAGGTCAGCGAGGTGTTACTGAAATATCAAGCCGGGGTGTCTTCTCATAAAAGTATTGCGAAACCTTCAGTAAAACCTCTTTATAGCGACCAGCATAAATAAGAATAAATACAAGGGTCTATCAGAGTCAATGGTTGTTTAGTGAACAGCGAAACGTATGCAGGAAACATTCTGCATAACTACCAAGCCCCGGAATTGGACATATTTTAAAGGGTTATTACTATACAGTAAAACTTCCCTAAACCGGAGTTTTATTAGAGAATAATTTAGATACTGTTAGGCAGGTGGCTGCTTAATGCTTGGTGAAAGTCATGCACAACGCTCCTAGAGGAGCATTCTGTGTGAATTTCACCCTGCATTATTCTGCCACCTGTCTCCAAGACCGATATTTATACTGAATTGAACGTCCGGTTAAGAGGGGTTTGACTGTATAGGTTTACTGTACTCACTTAAGTTAAAGCGTAAAACATCTTCAATAACTCTTGCTAACATATTATCATACTCGCGGTAACCTTTGAGAACACTTTATACTCAGATAACAGAGTACACTTCAGTTATAACCCTTTGAATAGGGGACATGTGTATACTGACATTTGAAAACAGTGCATACCTAGATCAGATGGAACCTAGAGGAGCCCTCTGATCAGGGTCTGTATTGTTTGTAGAGGAGCCCTCTGATCAGGGTCTGTACTGTTTGTCATTCAAAGTCGTCTAGTAAGGTTAAGCCTCTCACAGTGAGTGGATTCCTCATTATAACAATGATGGGTCATTTCTCTTTAAGACAAAGCATTATTCTTTATCATGCGGCTTGTCTCGCATTTGCAAACAGCTCGGATCCTGATGTTACTCGTCGTCTCATCAGGATCCAAGCTGTTTGACACTCAGTCAACAGTTTCTCAAACATTTTTACGAATCAGAAGTATGTAAAAATGCAACGAATCGGAGTTTGGCAGACATATTATTTCAGCACGGTAAGTATTAAAAGGGTTAAGAGTCTACGTTGAGTAGAAAGTTTGTGGACGATATATACCCAGTGTTTACGGGTAAATTATAGCATTCCATCCATTCGTGCTTAACATCCTAAGTACCCTCATCAAGGAAGCAACCAAAAGTAATAAAATTCCATTATTTATCTAGATGACTTGTGAATGAGCGGCGAAGAAAATAACTTTATAATTATTTTAGAATGATGGTAGAAGTTGGTAAAATCAATTTACATAACACACCCGTTCACCGTGCCACAAAGTACAAAACCATTTCTTCTAGTAGACGCACGAAGGACCCAAAGCGAGCATGTACAGTAAAACCTCTCTTAACCGGTTTCTAGTAGATAAGAATTTGAATACTTTTAGGCAGGTGACTGCATAATGAAAGGTAGAAAGTTCACAGAGGAGCTTTTTACATAGCTTTCATACTGCATTAAACTGCCACCTGTCTCCAAGACTAAATAAAACGTCCGGTGTCGAGAGGTTTACTGTTGTATAACCTTTTACTTCACAGCTGCGCCTTTATCCATTCCTTCATATTGACGCCTTTTGAGATGATGCTTCTGTAAATGTCAGTTTTTGGAACCAATGTGATAAATAGAGTATTTGCTCCATAGGAGCGAATGCTCTATTAATCACAATGGTTTCAAAACTACACAATTCTAAAACTTTCTTTTCTTTCTAGTAACTACTCCTTTTCGATAAATTTGTTCAAAGAGGTTGGGTTTGAAAATAGCCTATGAGGGAATGGGTAACATTTTTGCAGTCTAGATCCAGATTAGACAGCTGTTGTAAGGTCAGTCTGCTCTATTTGCTAACGAAATAATATAGATCTGATTATACAGTTTATAGCATGGCCAAAAGTGCATTTGTTTCTTTGCCATTCTAAAAAGGGCAGACAGTTAGAGCGATTGTCTCAACAACAAATGTAATGTCTCTACAATAAATGCAGATTTTCAATAAAGTCGTAAAACATAGAACTGTTTATGTTAAATTATTCTTGTGAAGATTGCCAGTTTGAAAATATATCGAAACATTCCTTTGTAACACTAATAAACCGTTTCGTTGATACTTATAATATTTTGATGTAGAACAAGATAGGACCGGTCTATTTGAACTAGCAAAACTAAAACCGAAAAATACTAATACAGAGACTATTTTAAAACGCACCCGAATAAATACTAATACATGCATATTTGCGAATAAGATCGGGCTCTCCGATATGAAACAATTGATACGTTTGTCTTCTTCAGCATATGTTCGATCGGTGTTGTTTTTTTTCAGTATATAGACATATAGAAAGAATATCAATGTAAATTTAACTGAATACTTTATTAACTTAGTTAACCCATTACTTCATAGGCTATTTTTAATCAATCTACCGAACAGGACCATTAACTAGAGAAAAGGAAAATTTTAGAATTTTGTAGCTTGAAACCATTGTGATAAATAGAGCATTTGCTCCTATAGGAGCAAATGTTCTATTTATCACAATGGTTTCACGCAGTGACTTTTACAGAGTCGTCAAAAGTCGTCAATAGGGAATGGGTTAAAATGATAGTCTATACTATAAACGCATTTTCGATAAAATGATAAAACATGGCGATGATTATGTTGGTTAATATTATTAAGATTGTCAGTGTGAATGTATATGTCACAGTAGAAATTGCGATTCAGGACAATGGTCGATTCTCCTAGGACAGATTGCGATCGCAATCTCTCCTAGGACAGACTCTGATCCTAATACATCGTAAGGACAATCAACGATTCTACTAGTACAGACTCAAATCACAGTCTGTCCAAGGACAAACTGTAATTCTATCATGAAAATTTATAATTCTGCTGGAAGAATTTAAATTGTTAGTTTTAGATATGACATTTTAATTCTTCTAGGAAAATGTACGATTCTACTAGAAGAATTTATTATTAGTGTTATATATGACACTTTTACTCTACAAAAAAATCTACAAGTCTTCTGGAAGAATATATTATTTTAAGATCACAAGTCTATATTCAAAACATAACAAACAACACATAATTGTGAATGATTTAGAAAGATGATCGGAATTTGTCCTAGGAGAGATTGCGATCGCAATCTGTCCTAGGAGAATCGACGATTGTCCTGAATCGCAATTTCTACTGTGATATATTTAAACAATCCCCATAAGATACAAATTAAACCGTTTTCGACGATGATAATCGTCATTTCTCCACCAAATCCTATGTTGTGACCACTCTTTAGAATCGTCTAAATCGTCTATGATTCTAAAGAGTGGTCACAACATAAGGTATGGTGGAGAAATAAAGAAATTGTTCTTGAAAAATGTTTCAATTTACGCATCTTATCTGGACCTCTGCGTAAACAAAGGTTGACGACGATCAGCTTGAGCATACCCAACGTTTTTCAGGGTCCATGCTTATAAAGCTTTTAGTTGAGTCTGAGATCGTTCTCAAGCTTTTGATTGTTCAGATTTGAGCCTTGGGCTCAAATCTGACCAATCAAAAGCTTGAGAACTCAAATCTGACCAATCAAAAGCCTGAGAACGAAACTCAGACTCAACTAAAAGCTTTATAAGCATGGACCCAGAATGTTAAAGGTAAATATCAGTTTGACCCAAAATTGAAATGCAGAGCCAATTAACGCCTTTACTGGACTCAAACTAATTGAAAACAGCTGTTCGATAAACTTTCATAACCCTTGCTCCGAATGTATACATGCCGTACTGAAAACAAATGCCAAAACTCAAATCTGTTGCATTTTGCATAAAATTATACTTCTGTTTCATACAAGACTTTAGAAATTGTTGGCCGAGTATCAAACAGCTTGGATCCTGATTAGAGACCGAGTTACTCCGAGTTTCATATTGATCCAAGCTGTTTGCAAATGCGAGTCAGGTGTCGCTCTAAGTATAGGGTAACTATTAGGCGGTTTTAAATACAGGTATGAGGCAGTATCAGTGCCTGAACAGATCAAATTGCTTGCCAATTCTGACCCGAATGTAGAATCCAACGTAAATAGAGAACTCTGCATGCAAATTCAGCAATTCTACTGGTATAAAACTTACCCCATTGTAAAACACAATACCGTAGACGCTCCAATTTGAAACTGGTGCAGTATTGTCTTCTTTCAGTACGATTTTTAGTTTTAGGGAAAATATTGATCGACTGTCAGACAGCTTGGATCCAGATGAGACGCCGCGCTACTCAGCGTACCGTTTGAATGCAAGTTGTTTTCAAGTTGTTTCCAAGTCAGGTCGCGGATACCGTATACCCGTATGTTAACCCTTCTCTTGCTGAATTTTAAAATACATTTCTCCTTCTTTACCTATGCCCTGTTGTATAATTAAATATATCTTCACTGTGTACAAGTAGTTCGCTGTGCGGTCACTGCTGTGGAGTACACTGGTCGCACAATCAACTTGTAAATAGTGCAGACCCTGATGAGACAGCTCCTGCAAGAGCTGTCTCATCTGGGTCTTCACTATTTACAGGTAGGTTTATTGACGTGAATAGCAAGCGAAGGGTTAGTATAAATGCGTGGACTATGCTATAATCTTATAAGTAACGAATCTTTTTGAGCGTCTATTAATCAGAGCTCAAGAAAAGATGTGTACTGATCTATGTGTATAAGCATCTCTTAGTTTTAATCCTACCTTGCTGCTACTCTTTAGAATCGTCTCGGAGAGGTAATTCTAATGAGTGACAATCTGACAAGGTTTGGCGGAGAAATTAAAACATATTTTACTTATATTTCCTAAATATACATATTATCTACAAACCTATATTAGCGTATTTTCTGCTGCTTATCAATTCCCGCTCGCTTTTACAGATTTCAAAGTGGTTGCGTTTGTTCTATGCTGCTACATAAACGTGATAAGATTATCGAGTAGTTTAGATCCAGATACCATAAAAACTCCTCAAATCAAACAGATACAAACTGTTTGCGAAGAAAATAACTTAAGAAGAATGTATGTACATGCATTTTGAAGTAAATGAAGATATGAAAGCATGTTGCCGTCTTCCTTACGCTCAAGATAAACCCCTGTTAGCAGGTTGCCAACTTGGCTGATGCTCAGTTATACGTGTGGGTATGCTACCCTTAAGCTGTTGTAAAACTTATCTCTGCTAACTCTGTGCCTGGTGCAAGTTTAACTTACTTCTGATTCTTTCAAACTTTTAAAACAAACTGCTGAGCGAATTTCAAATAGATTGGATCCTGATGAGACGCCTCGTCTCATCTGGATCCAAACTGTTTGCACATGTGAACCATGCCGAGTTTAGCAGGGTAAGGGCTAGAAGAGTTTCAGACAAAATAGATATGGATTGTTATGGGATCGCTGTACGCGTGCCATTGATACATGTACGTAGCCTTGCATAAGTATTTTGTTCACAACATTAGATATCCAGGTAAGACGCATTAAAATTAAACATTTTCAAGAATATCTCATTTATTTCTCCAGTAAACCCTATGCTGCGACCACTCTTTGTAATCGTCTCGAAGAGACGATTCTAAATGGTGGTCACTGTATATGGTTCGGTGGATAAATGACGATTTTAGTATTTGGGTATGCACATTTATCAGCAGCTCTGAGCATACTGAACGTTTAATGGAAACATATTTGTTACAACAATACTGAAGGTTTATTGTAAACACATTTTGTTCCTAGAATACAAAAGCTTCACATGTCAACATATTTTGTTCCAATCATACTGAATGTTTAGTGTTAACTTATTCTTTTCCTAGCAGATTAGCGTAAACGTATTGTATTCATATGCTATAAATGAATATGTGATATATTTAGCGAACATTTTTTCTATCCTGGTGAGATGCATAGCGAGAAAACTCGGCGACTCTTACCGATTTTAGTGTAAAATACCAAAAACTCCTAAGTACCTTTGCCGCTATAAGATATAACCTTTTGATAATGATGTCATTATTTGTTCAATGAATATTGCACAAGGAAAGGGTTAACACTTCTCTTGCAACCTAACTGGTATTTAAAAACAAATACCAGAAGGTATATTAATTCCTATTCTGCTATGCCCAGACCTAACTGGAATTTGCTTGATTGCATCGGAAGTATTCAAAATTAATCCGATTCGAATTTGAGCAAACTTTGTTTTTTTTTATAGCGGGCTAAGGATTAAAAATGCCGTAATCCAAGTCGCAACAGAAAACACGTCGTGTAATGAAGGCACACCTCCCTTAATCGTTATCAGAAACGAATCCGCCACTATACCATAACAACCCCTGTATAATAACAATCCCTGTACAATAACAATCACTGTGCAATAACAATTAATGTCCAATAACAATCACTGTATAATAACAATCGCTGTGCAATAGCAATTACTGTATAGTTACTATTAATGTCAAATAAGAATCACTGTACAATAACAGTCACTGTACAATAACAAGCACTGTGCAGTAACAATTACTTTACAATAACAATCATTGTACAATAACAATCGCTGTACAATAACAATCGCTGTACAATAACAATCGCTGTACAATAACAACCCCGCTGTAAGACATGTCTGCTCAAACCCTTTACTAATTTCCGACTCGTTCAAGATTTTGAGAAAATATCAACTCATCGTCAAGCAGCTTGAATCCTGTCGAGAACCTTATCTGGATCCAAGCTGTTTACAAATGTGAGTCGAGCTGCGGAAAGTGGGATAAGGGTTAAGGGAATTTTATCATAATTCCATCTAATGCGATACTATATTCATGTTGATTCTATCATTTCAATCAATATGAATGCAATAGAACCTCTCTAAAGCCATCGCTTAATGCATAGATTATTGTTTAGCCCTTTTGGCGCCAAATTTCTAATTGTCGTCTGCAAACCACTTGTAAAATCATTTGGTAAAATTAGGGAATGAGATAAATTTCAAAAGAATAAAGTACAGATATAAAAACAGAGTTGGAGACAACAAGTGAAGTCCCTGACCAGACGCCGCCACCACTATTTGTCGTGGTGCATTTTTGTGACATTGGCGGTGAAAGGGTTAATACATGACGAAAGTAATGCAGAAAACTGCTCTAGGAACTTACTGCATAACTTTTGTCCTGCATTAAGCAGCCACCCGCCTTTATGACCCTGACGTTGACTTCTCTTTGATGGTCGCTTAGAGCAATTTTACTTCAGAAGCGAACAAAATGGGTAGTACAGTGAACACTCGTTATAACGACATTCGATATAACGACATTCGATATAACGACATTCGATATAACGACATTCGATATACAGTGAAACCCCTCTAAACCGGACACTAAATTTAGCATAACTATCGGTCTTGGATACAGGTGGCAGCTTAATGCAGGGTGAAAGTCATACAGAAAGCTCCTCTAGGAGCTTTCTGTATGACTTTCACCCTGCATTAAGCAGTCACCTGTCTAAAAGTATCTAAATTCTTCTCTACTAGAATTCCGGTTTAGAGGGATTTTACTGTAACGCAATATGCATTATACTGACAGGAAGTTTGAAAATATATACAGTAAATAACCCTCTAAACCGAAATAGTAGTAAAGAAGAGTTTAGATATTTTAGACAGGTGGCTGCTTTATGGAGTGTGAATGTCTCCCCAGGGAGTTTTCTGCATGCCTTTCATCCTGTATTAAGCTACCACCTGTCTTACAGAGCGGTACTGATGCTAATTTGAACGTTCGGTTTAGAGGATTGTTACTGTATAACTTAATGTTCAACAACAGCATTTTCAATACAACAATGTTTTCTACTGGAACGAACGTGGCCGATGTAACGAGAGTTGGCAGTAATAAGTATTGTGGTTGTGAATATAGGAAATAATATAATAAACAAAGACAGAAAATGGCGGTATTCGGACATAGAACTTATAGCAAATAAGAACTTTGTCATTGTAAAAAAACCAATTCAAATATTCACTTAATATCAGGTCGACAGAGAAAAATGTGTCTTCAGACATCTTAGAACATAATCATCAAATACCCTATTTAACCCAAGTATTTTTTTTTGCAACCTATATCTCCTCCCCATCAGCTTCGAAGCCTGTGTATGTCAATTCGAAAACATTTTGACAAATCTAAAGTTGACTGACACAGTGTCAAATAGTGTAGACTCTGATCAAACTGCTCATTCATTACCAGTTTGACCTGGGTCTGCATTATTTGCATAAAAACTTTTCTGTATGAATGTTCTGGGTAATTAGGGTATTATTTGCTTTGACAAAAAGCTGTAGAATCTATCTGTATCGTATCATGTCAAGCAAAACAGAACATACTCTGACCAGACGGCTCCTATAGTAATCTGGATCTACTATATCTGCAAATGCGTGACAATGCGTGTATATGACGGGAATGCTTAAGCTACTGGCTCTACGACCCAAAGTTAGACCTCCTCTTGATGGTCCCATTAGATGGTTTATACCGTATTTATCTACATTAAAATCCCTCTAAAACGGACGTTCAATTAAGTATTATCAGTCTTTGAGACAGGTGGCAGCTTAATGCACGGCGAAAACGCTGCAGAAGGGGATTTCTGGATGACTTTCACCCTGCATTAGGCAGCCACCCGCCTAAAAATATATAATTTCTTCTCTACTAGAATTTCGCTTTAGAGGAACAAGGTAGCCTTAACTCCCACTACCCTAGGCAGCATGCACGAGTGAAGTAAATAAGGATGTACCCATATACCTACCTAACCCAGGAACTACGATATTAAACAAACAACAAAGGGCTGCAACTCCGATCGGCATTTTTGGAATAGCGTTATACAGTGGGCCATGTTTTTCTCTTATTTCCAACACGGTGGGTCGGTTATCAACAATCTGCACAGATCTTTGCGTTTTTATTTGACGAGCAGATGCGTTAGCTTCTTCTTCGGTACCCATTCTGATAAATATTTACTCAGCACTGAATTGTTTTAAACAATTAGCAGGATTACTAGGGATCCTGCCGATTCAGTAAAATCCACAGAATATATTACACAGTACTCCAAACCAGGGATGGAATCACGAGAAACAGTTGGAAATAGCCCCTGAATGTTACATCTGTTTTCATTGTTAGACTCCAGCTTAAATGCCACAGCAATTTCGCTCTTATCCACAGGAAATAGCAAGAGAGTACCGCATAGTTACCAATAATTCACCGATGTCCGTATTTACCTGAGCGTGCTCGCGCGATTTTCGTGTGTATCACACGTGCCCCGCATTTTCCGCCGACAGCCTAAAATAAACACACCATTCAGATAAGCCTGTCTACTCAAAATACACCAGCATCCGGTTCCATGATAACGGAATGTTATTTTTTTTCTCTATACACGCCCTGTTGCTTTTATAAGTAATAACAGAAACATGCTGAGCATAATCGAAATGCTTAACAAATGAGCAGGTTCATGACCGACGTAGGCTTATCCCCCAATAATTGGACCAGTGTTCTGTCGAGTAAGTTTCTGTACAGACTATGGTAAAATCTATAACGTAATGACACTCTGCACTATCTTCGAAGTTCGTTGAGATTTTGTATGATTAATGTTTATTTACTTATGACATAAATAGCATGCGTCTTGACCCTTTACTTCGTGTAATTTGGCACCTATGCAAAAGTGTAGACCCACATCAGACGGCTCTTGTTGGAACTGTCTGATCAGAGTCTGCTATGCTTTCTTATATAGAATATCTTGAATATTATTCTAAACTATTTGGCATATCTATGTGTTCACTTGTTTTACATAACAATATAATTAATTACTTCATCGATTTTCGAATCGGCCCTCGATCTGGGACCGACCCACGATTTGAGTCTTACATATATTATATATTGTTTCGCAGTCAATGTAAAATAAGTAAAGTTTAAACTTTCGAGGAATGTACTCATTTGCCGGGGTTGCGTGTTCGAGTCCGGATAGTTACACATCCTCACACATGTCTTTCTTTCGCCATTATGGTTTGATTCATTTTATAGCTTATTTCTTATGTTTTGACAGTAAATGAAAATAACTTCCACATGCTCTTATTTAATATAAAGGCGTATTCTGTTTTATATACTAGCATATATTAAATTAAATATCGAAGAAGGTTTCATTTTTGCGATGAATGATGATGATGTTGATGCTGCTGCTGATGATGATGATGATGATGATTGGGTGGTCATGGTTTCATTCCGATACTAATCATGATCTGATTTGAAATAGCACATCATTGTTGCTTACAACTTGTGACAAATGTCTTTCAGTTGTACAACGTGCAATTTTAGCTTTATTTTCTGTGTGAATTTTTTGAGTGTTACAAATGTGATTGTATGTCACATAAAAATCGACATCGATCACATTCGTCACAAAATGTGATACATATGTGCTCGATTTCCGCATCAATATTTGTAACGCGTGTTACGAATGTTATCACATTCGTAACACGTGTTACGAATGTGATTCGTTACGAATGTGGTCTGACATAGCTCAATCCTGCACTCTGTCAATACACCTTTTTTCGCCTTTGCAAACAGAGTAGACCCAAATCAGACGTTTCCAGTAGGAGCAGTCTGATTAGGGTCTGCTCTCTTTGAAATAATATAGATGTAATTCTACAGTTTCTGTTATGGTCAAAACATCTTGTGTTCATGTGCCATTGTTAAATTAATCTAACCAATTCTCATGGTGTCATTAGTATTACATGAATATGCGTTCAGTAACCCCCTATCCCTACCGACCCCATGTGTACATGTATGCAATAGGCGGTCGCTATAGGCGGTTCCCCATATGCAGTAAAACCCCTCTAACAAGACCTTGAATTAAGTAAAAATATCGGTCTTGGAGACAGGTGGCAGCTTAATGCAAGATGAAAGTCACACAGAAAGCTCCTTTTCTAGAAGATGCATGACTTTCATCCTGCATTAAGCAGCCACATGCCTAAAAGTACCCAATTTCTTCTCTTCTAGAATTCGGGTTTTGAGAGGTTTAACGGTATCGGTATTGTTTATCATGACAATATCTTACTGAAAATGACAACACAAGGTTCGCGACGATGTTAACTTGGAAGTCATTGAAAACGGCATAAAAAGGCGATGTCAATGAAGTGATTTATTGACAACTACCACCGATAAAGGATTCTTATCGATAATAATTGCGATTTAGACAACCGATAAGACAGATCTGGTCTGATGATAGTATCGTCAACCATGTGAAAATGATAGACTGCAACAGAATTATCGTATCAAGATATTTATATTTCTGTTCAGCGCTTTAACTGATGTGTATCTATGTAGGAAATAATGACTCACTGAAATTTATAAAGTAGTTTAGTTGATGGCTTTTCATTCATTATCTTCGTGTAGTCGTTTGAGTGCCACGTCACTGCGTTTTATTGCTTATTACTCAATTTTGTAACAACTAGTTTCACATATACAGTAAAACCGAAACCAAATTTCTTGTAGAAAAACAATATATACCTTTAGGCAAGTGGTTGCTTAATGCAGGGTGAAAGTCGTGCATTAATCGATATTTATACTAAACTGAACATCAGGTTTAGAGAGGGTTTGCTGTATTCCCTTACACCTATCGTATTTGATTCGATTTATAACCTGACGAATTAAATTGCATTATCTGTTATACAATGTATTATATCACTTGTTTCTATCTCAACAAGACTGTCCTTGACATGATGCAAGATGACACTTCCAATTCGATCAAGTGTTTAGAGAAACTATTGACCTAGTGTTAAATAAATTGAATCCTGGTAATTACTCGTGCTTAGCAGGCAAAAGCTTAACCCTTTCTGTCTCAATTTTGTTCTAATTATCGGCGGCAAACCAGTTTCGTTTAATCATTTGAAGAAATAAGGAAATAAGATAAATAAATACAAATTTCGAAGGAATAAAGCACATATATAGAAATAGAGTTTGAGACAAAAAGTGAAGTCCCTGATCAGACGCCGCCTTGGTCTGGGACGCACTATTTGTTGTGGTGCATTTTTGCGACATTGGCGGTGAAAGGTTTAACAACAGTGTTTCATGGATGTAAGTACTTGTTATAGATTATCTTCTGCAGAGGTGCAAGTAAGATCCGTCCATTTAACCCTTTCCCTGTTCTATGTTTATTCCAAATTTCGATACCTACTGGATATTCATGGACAAAATAGTTATAATGAAACATGGAAGGTTGAACATTGTAGCCATTTTAGAAAGTAAAGAAACAGATCTATCAAATTCTATAAGCAAACAGAGCAGACCCTGATCAGACGGCTCCTCTAGGAGTCGTCTGATCTGGGTCTACTCTGTTTGCAGATGCGTGAAAACACGTTTATATGAGGGAAAGGGTTAAACATGTTCAAGAAGAACTTCTTTTACTTCTCTATCAGACCCTATGTTGTGGCCACTCTTTAGAATCGTCTCTTCGAGTGGAGAAATGACGATTTTAGTACGATTGAGTACGCACGTTTATCTGTGGCACTGTTCTAGAACCAGCGTCACAAAGGAGCTTAAGTATATAAAACGCCCATAGACATTCATATATAGGGTTTTGGATACATATCCGCATTAGATTTTCATTCTATTGATTATGATATACAGTAGAACCTGTCTTAAGCGGCGGTTCATCTATTCAACATGAGTCTTTAAATGCTCCTATAGGAGATTTCTGCAATACTTTGGCCCTGCATTAAACTACCCCCTGAACTACAGACCCATACTTAGACATCCTTTTTATGGCCACTTAAAACAGGCTCTACCGTGCGATTATTGGAATTCTTTACATAAAAGATAGTTTTAAAACAACAAAATTAATGTAGTTCAACTAATACTCAAAAGTTATTATAGTCTTATTATGGGTCTGTAAGGCAGGTGGTAGCTCAATGCAGGGCAAAAGTAATACCAAAAACTCCTATAGTAGATTTCTGTATTACTTTTGCCTTGCATTAAGCAACCACCTGTTTTTAAGACTCATGTGTTCAATAAACGAATGGTCGCTTAAGACAGGCTCTGCTGTATTATTGATCAAGATCGCCTACAAACTATGAATATAGCAGGGCATGGCCTGATAGTTAAACTGATACAGTAGAACATGCGCTAAGCGGTCAGTCATTTATTGAACATAGGATTCTTAAATAGCAGGTGGTTGCTTAATGCAGGGCAAAAGTAATGCAGTAAGCTCCTTCATACAGGAACTTTCTGTAGAACTTTTGACATGCATTAAGCTACCACCTGACTTACAGTCTTACATACCCATAATTAGACCTCTTTTTATTGCCGCTTCAGCCAGGTTATACTGTAGATATCAAAGGCAATATGTCTATAGATGACGTGCTTTAGAACTCTGTAAATATGGGAAACTTGTACTTTGTTTAACGATAAGTAGTTGAGTGGTGAAAATAACCTACTCACAATCACTTAAGAACGTCTACTGGTATCGTTTTGCTCCATAAATATTAATGTAAGAAATAATGACATCGTGACTATTAATTAGAGTATGTTTACAATGGCACATGAACACAGGAAATTTGGGCAATGGCAGAAACTGCAGAATCATATTTATCTACATTATTACAGAAGCAAACAGAGTAGACCCTGACCAGACGGGTAATATAGTCCTGAGCCGTCTGATCTGGGTCTACTCAGGGTCCATGCTTATAAAACGTTTAGTTGAGTCTGAGTTCGTTCTCAAGTTTTTGATTGGTCAGATTTGAGCCTCTGGCTCAAATCTGACCAATCAAAAGCTTGAGAACTCAAATCTGACCAATCAAAAGCTTTAGAACGAAACTCAGACTCTACTAAAAGCTTTATAAGCATGGACCCTGTTTGCAAATGCATAGAAAGGCGTGTGTGTGTGTGGAATAAATGGTTAAATCGTTGATGTTGTCAATGTTATTCACCCACGTTTAGACAACATTAGAAGTTAATTGTTAATGCTCTGCAAGTGGGTGGGGGATTCTTCTCTTATCAGGAAAAATCGAGGAGTATTAAACTATTACTGTGATTTATAAGTAAGCATTCTTGCTGAATAACAGTAATCGCAAACTTTCATAATATATCTGGTATTAAGATCAACGTGTGCCAGATACGTGAGAGAAGTCGATCAAGTCATTTACAGTCTAGAGCTTAAATAGACATGCTGCCAAAGAGCTGACATGCTGCCAAGGGATATTTCATTTGAAATTAGGTTGTCTTTTCAATGATAGTGCCAGAGCTACAGATAAAGGAGCCAGCCAAATACTAAAATCGTCATTTTTCAACCAAACCCTATACTGTGATCACTCTTTAGTAAGTATTTTCGATGCGATTCTAAAGAGTATATAGTCACAGTACCGTAAAACCTCTCTAATGCGACCACCAAAGGGGGGCATAATTCTGTCTGGCAGAGGCAGGTGGTTGCTTAATGCAGGAAGAAAGTTATGCATAAAGTTCCTATAGAAGCGTTTTTCATTACTTTCGTCCTGCATTAAGCAACCACCTGCTGATAAAGACAGCTATGGTTATTGTTTAAGTGGTCGCATTAGAGGTGTTCTACTGTACCTGGTTTGGTGGAGAAATAAAGCAGCTATTATTGAACGTACATTATATGGACCTCTGGAGTGCTTTCTCTTTAATTTTGTTTTCTGTTTCACATAAAAACTTCCCGACCCAATTTTAATATACGTTCTGCGTTTGAAAAAAACCCAGTTTGGTCTCGGATGTTATAGCTTCAATTCGAATGTTAAACGTAAAAGGCGTTCCTAAAGCATGTGATGGATTTGTGACAGTTTGACAAATCACAACGTATGTTACAAACAACTTGGAACAGAAAGTACATTTTGTACCAATAAACATTTCAATTCAACCCTTTCCCTCATATAATCATCTGTCCATGCATTTTGCAAACAGGGTAGACCCAGTTTGCTTGTGACATGGTATAACTCTGATTCTACAGCTTTTGTGAAAGGAAACAATTCTGTTGAAAAGTTTATATTTCAATAATTCATTTAACCCTTTCCCTCATATAAATGTGTTTTCACGCATTTGCAAACAGAGTAGACCCAGATCAGACGGCTCCTAGAGGAGCCGTCTGATCAGGGTCTGCTCTGTTTTCTAATACAATTTGATGGATTTGTTTCTTCACTTTCTATAATGTCTACAATGTTCCACCTTCCATATTTCTTTATAACTATTTTGTTAATGAATATTTAATAGGTATTGAAATTTGGCGTAAACACAGAACAGGGAAAGGGTTAATAAATAATAACGATGTCACGATTTCTTACAGGAACACTGAGCATGGAAAGGGTTGACGTCATGTCGTCTTGATTATTACCCCGTTCCAAAAGAAAGTCTACTTTTAATTGGATCTTATGCACTTTAGACTACTTCCGCTTCTATCAAGCTTTAGCGAAACTATTGATCAAGGGCCATGACTCAAGTTTTTGAGAAACTATTGACAACGTGTCAAACAGATTGGATCCTGATGAGACGCGACGTATCATCAGGATCCAATATATTTGCAAATGTGAGTCAGGTATCTGATAGCGGAATAAAGGTTGATGATGTATATTCAATAATTTAAAGTGTCCGAAATGGACTCCTTATTCAAAATAAATATTGCATGTTGTGTCATTCGCTAATCTGATTGTTCAATGCATGAAGAACGTATCTATGATATATCAGTTTCACTAATAGGCATTTGTTGGCATCAATATAGGCATTGTTGTGTGTGAGTTGATGTGAATTTATATTTAGCCATCGTCTTCAACCCTTTCGCACCCACGTTTTGTCGTCTGCTTCCATTTTTGTTTAAGTTTGTTAAATCATTCAGTAAAACCATGGAAATGAGATAAATAAATGCAAATTTCAAGGGAATATAGCACATATATAGAAATAGAGATTGAGACAAATAATGAAGTCCCTGGTCAGACGGCGCCTGGTCAAGTAAAACATATTGAACAAAATGTATTAATCTTTTCCCTGTTCTAAATGTATTCCAAATTTCAATAATTACTGAATATGCATTGCCAAAATAGTTATTATGAATTATGGAAGGTGGAACATTGTAGCCATTTTAGAAACAGAAAGAAACAAATCTACAAAATTTCCCTAGCAAACAGAACGGATCCTGATCAGACGGCTCCTCTAGGAGCCGTCTGATCTGGCTCTACTCTGTTTGCAAATGCGTGAAAACACGTTTATATGAGAGAAAGGGTTAACACAGTGTAACAGTAATGTCATTACTTGCAGTAAACATTCTTTCCTCTGCTTCAGTCACAGCCCATTCTTGTCATTTTCCGACATTTCGGTCTGTTCATTTGTTTCATTTTAAACAAGTCCAGATCCAAATCTAATTTCTGCTTTAACTTCAATAGAGACACCTAGAAGAACGCCTTTTACATGCCTTTGCAAATAACGTAGACTCAGATCAAATGGCGCATGTAGGAGATGTCTGATCAGTGTCTGCTCTGTTTTCGTATGACATTATATTATATTGAACTGAGTCTAAAGTGTCTAGTATGGCCAATTCTTCTCTTATATACAAATATAAAAACATACAGCTTATATACATGTATATTCATGAAGCGGTATATTCTTGCATAAGGTTTGGGTCAATTGTTAGGTGTATCTACACATAATGGATGTCTGAAACACTGGACTCTCTTGTCAGAGTAGCTAGGACTAGGAAAAATCATCTTGATTAAACCTTTCCTTCAGGAGCCGTTTGCTCTGGGTCTGCACTATTTGTATCTGCATATTTAGGGTAGTTAGGGTGATTTAAAGCAATGTTTAATTTGTAATCCCTTCCGTCATTCCGTCATACAAACGCTTTTCACGCCTTTGCAAACAGAGTAGATCCAGATATGACGGCTCCTGTAGGAGCAGTCTGATTACGGTCTGCTCTGTTTAATTCTTAAATCATAAAGTATCTGACTCTGCAGTTTCCATCAATACCAAACATCCATGTATACATAAACATTATCAAAACCAGCTAACAAACATTCATGTATACATAAACATTCTTGATGTCAGTATTTGTACATGAATATTCATCTTGGTAAGTGTTAACTCTTCTGATACTAAGTATGACATGGCTGCCGAGTAACTCGACGTCTGATTAGGACCCAAACTGTTTGACACTCGGTTAGTTGTTTCTGACAAAAATGAACGAATCTTGTTTAACCGATTTCCTCATATGCTGTTTTTAGATCCAACCTCTTTGAATAAATCTACCGAAAAGGAACATTAACTAGAGAAAATGATAAGTTTAGGATTTTGCAGATTAAAACCATTGTGATAAATAGAGCATTTGCTCCTATAGGCCATAGATGACCATACGGAATTTTGAATGTGGCTTGAATGTACAGTCGTATCTACATTGTATATTATTGCATAAGCAATCAGGAAATACTCTGATTAGACGGCTCTTGAAAGAGCCGTCTGGCCTGGGTCTACTCTGTTTACAAAAGCGCTAAAATGCGTATTTATGGAGTAAATGATTAACCCTTTCTCTTTGACATGATCGGAGTCTGCTCTGTTTGTTTATGAAATTATGATAGATCTGATTCTACATTTTCTACAAAAAATCCCGTGTACATTTACCATTATAAAACATCAGCAAATAAATAATTCATAATGCCATTATTCTGATGAGAATATGCAACAGGGACATGGTTAAGCATTAGACAAGTACATATGGTTGTATGGATTGTCTCCCTTTTACTGATACATAATTCTGTTTAGACTGACAAAATGGCTGTTTCTGGTGTGGTCTATTTTGACTTTGCATTTACACAAAAAATGTCTTCTGTGGGACTTATTTATGATAAAACATAAAATAAGTATAAACATAACCTTGAATCGTTAGAAAAAGAAATTGCATCGAAATCTAGTGTTTGGTGGCACAGACGTTATTGTTGTGGATATGGAGAATTTGTATATACATCAATAAAAGGCATGTGTTTCATGACGTGACAATAAGTGCAAAAACATATTAACAGGGTCTGCAAGCTCCTTTTGCTGAGGGAGAGTATGAGGTAGGAAATGTAGAGATATCTTATACAGTATAACCTGTCTTAAGCGGTCATTCATTTATTGAACATAGGAGGCTTAAAAAGCAGATGGTTGCTTAACCCTTTCCTCCATAATTACACCGTTCTACGTCTCTGTTAAAGTCACTTTTTGAAACCATTGTGATAAATAGAGCATGTGCTCCTTAGGAGCAAATGCTATATTTATCACAATGGTTTCATAACTACACACTTCTAAAAGTTTCCTTTCCTCTAGTCAATGCTCCTTTTCAGTACATGTATTCAAAGTGGTTGGATCTAAACATAGCCTATGAGGGAATGGGTTAAAACAGATGGTTGCTTAATGCATGGCAGAAGTTATATAGAAGCTACTGTATTACGTTTACCCTGCATTAAGCTACCACATGCCTTTTAGACCCATAATTAGACCTCTTTGTGATGACCGCTTAAAACAGGTTATATAACGAATATTAGATGTTGTTATCCAATCGTTCTGATGTGAACGATTCTTATTGATACCAATTGCTTTATCTAACGCTACCAATTCAAACAGTAGCCATTCGTCCGTATGTAACAGATGGAAATCTATAAAACAAGAACTAAAATCTACTTTAAGCAGACATCATTTCTTGATGTAACCAAGATGTTTACCAACACAGGCCGTTCTATCGGCTAATAGCTGTTCTTTGCATGAAAAGTTCGAATTTACCGCTAAATTAACTTTCCTACCCGGTCAGCTAGACCAGATTCCGTTTCGCATTTGCTTTAGCTAATATAACAACAATGTTTCCATTAACACCAGCTTTTCAAAACTCGTTTAAGAAAAGTTAATCTCAAATGAAAACTTCATGTAAATCATGTATGTCTAAGGAACCATTCTGTGTCTTTTCGGTACCCGGGTCCTTAGTCCTATACAGTAAACCTCCCCTAAACCGGACGTGAAAATTACACGTAGTATGAAAACAGGTCTTTCAGACAGCTGCCAGCTTAATGCAAGTTAAAAGGCACACAAAAAGCTCCTTTTTGAGCTTTATCCATGACTTTTTACCCAGCATTCACCAGCCACCTGCCTAAATACCTTAATTGTTCTTTAATAAAAATTGGTTTAGATGTGTTCTACTGTACTTCATGAAAAACCCACATAATGAATATCAACTAGATGATTTTTATAGTGGCAAATAAACACAGAAAGGTTTGGGTCATGGCGGAAAAGGTAGACTAAGATCTAGATTATTTAACAGACCCTAATCCTTCAGAGGAGCCGTCTGACCTGGGTATACTCAGGTTACAGGGTGGTTGAACCCTTGCCCTGTTCTAGTTTATTCCAAAATGTTAATACCTACTGAATATTCGTGGACAAAATAGTTAAAATGAAATATGGGACGGGGACACTATAGGCATTTTAGAAACTTAAAGTAAACAGATCTATCAAATTACATCAGCAAACAGAGAAACCCCTGTCCAGACCGCTCCTATAAGAGCCGTCTGATCTGGGTCTACTCTGTTTGCAGATGCATAAAAAGGCGCTTATATGAAGGCAATGGTTAAGGCGTATCTGTGTGCTAAATGGTTAATAACGCAAAGTTGATTGCTCTCCACAAGTTCTGATACTGTAGGCTGATGAAGCTTATCAGACAGTCAACTGTTTAAAAACCTTATTCCTGTTCTATTTATTCCAAATATCAATACCTATTCATATTCATGGACAAAATACAGTTATAATGAAATATGGAAGATGGAACATTGTAGCCAATTTAGAAAGTAAAGAAACAGATATTTCAAATTTCATTAGCAAACAGAGCAGACCATGATCAGACGGCTCCTACAGGAGCCGTCTGGTCTGGATCTACTGTTTGCAAATACGTGAAAACACGTTTATATGAGGGAAAGGGTTAACCCTTTTCTCTATAAATACACCTTTATATGCCTTTGCAAACAGAGTAGACCCCGATCAGACGGTTCTTGTATGTGCTATTATAATAATTAATATTCATGATATCATTATTTCTTACATAAATATTCGTTGAATACATAGTAATATGCCTAACGAAATAACTCTGAAAGATATTTGATAATTATGTTATGTTCATTAATCAGCTCTTCAGAAAGATGTATGAATTGTATATTTACTACTCGTACAGTAATATTTCGACATCTAATCTGGGTCCGAACTATTTACAAAGACCCCTCGCATTTATGTCAGCGTGCTAAAGGTTAAAAAGGACGCTTCAGCGTCTGTTCAAACTCTTCATAATATACTTTGCAGTTTTCCTCTACCGCTTTTGTGTTAAGCAAATGAGTTTTTCAATATTACTATGTGAGTAGGTATATCACGAGTTATCTCCCGTCTAAAGTCATTATATAGCGGACAGTGCAGTAAAAAGTGGTACTCGTCTTCAACGCACCGTAAATCTCATAAACTACATAGTCTTTGATCTGGCGACTCAGCAACATATCGTCCAGTTTCAATTCTTAAAGGGAGAACACCACGACGGAACTGAGCTAAGAAAGAGCGTTCACATCGTTTCATATTTAGATTTAGGTAAGATTCTGTTTCGAAAGCGTTCTTAAAAGACACACATGTCCGTAATTTCCGAACATTAATTACATTGCTTCCCCATCATTGACTATTATGCTCATGTGCATGCACTCTTGCTTTTACAAGCCCTATATATCAACAACAACTTTTGAATAAAAAGGTGTTCCATGTTTAACTGTACACATACTGATTTGATATCACTACACATGTTGGAACACGTGATGTAATCTGCGTTGAAAATTTTCTTTGTGAGACGTTCATCGGGTAAGAGGACAGATCTATTCCAATATCGCACCATTTTAACCCAGCGACGAGAAGTACTTGGCAGCCCTCCTACTTCACCCGTGACTGTCAAGATTGGAGTGAATCTTTGTACTCCGAGGTAGAAACGTGCTGCCCTGTTTTGGACATTGTCGATACGTTTATATGTTTTATAACCCCAGACATTTGAACAATAGCCTAATATGGGAACGATGCACGAGATGTACGAGCTTATCGTATGTCTTAAATGGACCACAATGGAAATAAGAGAGCATCTTCCCCTTTTTGTGTCATCTTTGATATTGATGTGACTGACATGGTTCATTAATTATTTCATGATGTTTATATATGCATTGCTTTAATTATCATAATTTTGATACTTGTTTTCAGTGTATTGCTATTGTAGCCATGTTACTTGCACAGATCTATCTAAATCCAAAATCTTTTAAATGTTTCAATCTACTAATGACACTACCAAGGGCACGACTTCCCGCTTTTGCTAATGTTTCACTGTTAAAAGAAAAGTCACTTTTATTGTTCATGGTCACCACAAGGTATTTATACCTATCAACGATCTCGAGCTTTATAAATGATTAATTGATCGACTTCTCGATTTCTTAGGTAAAAGACGATAAAGAGGTAAAATAAAAATAAAAATATTTGTTTCCGCTGAGGATTGAACTCAGGACCTTCCGCGTGTTAAGCGGATGTGATAACCACTACACCACGGAAACAGCTGATAGCAATGTGTGTGCTCTAAGTATAAATCTAGAGATATCTAGTCTTGATTGTGACAACTGTCAGTATCATTAGCACGTAGATTTGATGTAGCAATTTATTTTTAATATAAGTTAAGTAATTCAAGACAAGTACTTTGTATAGTGTAAGCTGTTGAACTTTACTGTGTTTCAAACCGTATGCATAAAAGGATGTTAAGTCTAATACAGCCGATGCATGGTAGGCCTACTAAGTATTTTGAAAGACCGTGGCTGTGAATGATTTTAATTTCCCATTTAAACGCCTAAATTGTAATATATATACTACTACAGGATAAGACAGGGGGTTTAATAATAATGGAATCATTAATGGCATTGCAGAAGGTGTAGATCGGGCCTGGAAGACGAAATGTCGTCGCGCAACAAGCTCCTGATCTCCACTTTCTGCAATTCCGCAAGCAATGGCCGTGTATACCAGCTCGACTGTGTATAATATTAATAAATTTTATGTAACTTTTACATGTGACACTAGTTAGATCTATAACAAAAAATAAAATGTGAAATGTAAATGTATAAAGGTACTGTAGCCTATAGTATTAGTCGAAGGTATCGCGTTAATATAGTTGTTGTTTATAGTTGTTCCTTAATTTGCCGATGGCGTATCAATCCTACGAGCTTAACAATTATATTTTCGATAATTTTCGATACCAGTCATTCGTTATTTTTCACTGGCGTATAAATCCTATAAGCACGAGGCTCTTAATATTGGGGTCGTAGGGTCGACCCCACGTTGGGCGTACTACGTGTAAATCTCAATGTGTCATGTGTAGGTATCGTATATACAGTAAGTCTGTTTTCTTATTCAGATCAGATCAGTATTAATACGCTGGAATAGCCTGACCTCCAAATACTCTGTTAACCCCATGAGAGGAATATGGACAAAATGAGAGAATATTTATAACCATGTAGGTCCCTGGTTCGATCCCGGGCTCCGGCGTGTACGGAAATCGGCGGCTGATCGACTTTTTTAGTATTCAAGCATAACCATTATCCAAACTCTTTCCTTTCCCTTTGACTTTTCAATTAATTCGGCAATTTTTAGGAGTAGGAAGAGTTGCATAATTATGCTGATCAATGCTTCCAATTATCTTTCTCCCTGGACTATTCAACAACAAGGGTGTGCCGTTGAGCACATGAATACCCACAGCTGTATAAAGTCTTCCTTGAAGCTATCTTTACGCGAGTCCTCTGATGACTCTGTTGGCGAATAAAAGTCATTCAAGACTTTTACTTTGTACACTATTGAACAAGGATATGAACGTTGTATGGAGGGCGTGTCAAATCTATTGCTGAAGAGAGTTTGAAAATGAAATAAAAAGCTTAACTACTTACAAAAAGAACAAAAACTTGCATCGGCCGGGAATCGAACCCGGGCCGCCCGCGTGGCAGGCGAGCATTCTACCACTGAACCACCGATGCGTGACATGTAATACGATTAACATTTAAACACATTGCAGTCAACGAATACCAGAACTTGTTCTTACATGGTTCCCATATGACTGACACCAATGCACATTTTACGCCCGTACCTTCAAACAATTCTACATCCGTACGGCCGTATGCCAGAGCTGAGTATCTGTTAAATTGCTACATTTTTTAAGCAGACGTCATGCCCTAATGTAGCCAAGATTTGGCGAGTGCTGTTCTCTGCATGACAAATTAGCTCCCATATCCCACCGTCATACCAGACCCCAGTCCAGCAACTGCTCCTCAAAGGCCATGAACTCTAGATATCGTGTTTGAAACTGTATGCATAAAAGGATGTTCAAAACTGATAGCCCAGTCTAATGCAGCCGATGCTAATGCATGGAACTGATTATTTTGAAAGACCGTGACTCTGAATGAAATGTCCCATTTGAACGCCTTTGAAGGGCTATAAGCTGAATAATGATAATATGAATCCTATAGTAGCTTTCTGCATTACTTTTGACCTGCATTAAGCTACCACCTGTCTAACAGACCCACAGTTAGGCTACTTTTGATGGCCGCTTAAGACAAGTTGTAATGTATTCAAATGTTTTCTCACACCCTATAGTAGTTCATTCCATTATTTCGCGCGTTTAGAATTATCTCTGTCTATTTATAAAAGGGATGTACATGTAGTTGTTATAGTTGGTCGTTATTTGCCACTGGCGTAACTTGGTGAACAAAGCAGAACGGGCACCTGTACATAGCGGTGTAAAGATCTTTATACACTAGTAAGTAAAATAAATAAATAAATAAATAAATAAATAAATAAATAAATAGAATAAAATAAAATAAAATAAAATAAAATAATAAAATAAAATAAAATAAAATAAAATAAAATAAAATAAAATAAAATAAAATAAAATAAAATAAAATAAAATAAAATAAAATAAAAATAAAATAAAATAAAATAAAATAAAATAAAATAAAATAAATAAATAAATAAAAAAGTGTGATCGAAGTATGTAAAACTAGCCTGAAACTATCTAGTTGTACCTTAAACGTACAAATAGATATTTTTAGGCTAGTTTTACATACTTCGATCACATATTTTTTTATTATTTTTTTTTTTTTTGGGGGGTGGGGGGGGGGGGGGGGGTACGTGGATGAGTCCAAGCATGCGTCGGGCACCTTTGGGCACACATAGGAAATAACTGCCAGGCTTAGCTTCACAATATTTCGATAATTATCGATACCCAGCATCCAATCAAACAAACCAATGCGATCAAAATGTATCGAAAATTGACCAATCAACAGCCAGGTTCCTCTATCGAAATATCTGTACCTCTAAGACGTCATAGGATAAATGTAAACACACAGCTTCGTTTGTCAAAACCGTACCAGAAAGAGTAATAAAGCTTTCTCAACTTAATTTTCCTACTCCACATTGATAATAAGGTTAGTAAAATACTATCTTTTGTATACAGCAGTGGCATAGTGCTTTATATACCGTGTTTACCCATCTCAAAGTACTACTGTTACTTCTGTTAACAGAATCCGGATACACATTTCTTCGGATGGTTAAACTTTTTGGTACTATGTTCTGCCCGTAAAAACATCTCTTGGAAATTATTTTTGCATGTCATTTTGCTGATGAGATAAGAAATGTGTTATCGGCTGTGTTTTGCAGTGATTGTGGTGCATTTTATGTCAGAAAGTCCGAATACGGATTTCGTTAAAACCGAAAGTAGCTCGATATCACCATTTAGACTTACACAAATATGAACTAGTCCGAATACAGGTGGGGTTTTTCGGACTGTTAAACACTGTTTGGTATTATTTTCAGAGCTGACTTTAACACTTTTGTATTATATATTGCGACAAAAGCAACAGAGCACACCCTGATCAGACGGCTCCTATATAAGCAGTATGACCTGGGTCTACCTAGTTCACATCTGTGTACTCTAAATGGTGATATCGAGCTACTTTCGGTTTTAGCGATATCCCGGAGACGGCACCTGTCACAAAATTAGCATGCTGTCTTACGGGTCATTAATGAGACTAGGGTCTACCCTGTTTGCAAATGGGCAAACGGCGTTTCTTTCCATATATTTATACATGAAGGAAAGGGTTAACTCTTTACTCCATGAATAATCATAAAAGCATATGACATCATGAATATTTATTATATAAGGGCACATTGATGCATTGATTTTTTTTCCAAAGCAGAAACTAGAGAATCAGATGAATAATATTTCATAAGCAAACAGAGCAGACTCTTATCAGACCATACCTGTATGAGCTGTTATATCTGGGTCTACTCTGTTAGAAAAGCATTTATATCAAAGACCTATGATAACACATTTTCATAGGTCTTTGTTTATATGGAGTAAATGATTAACGTGTTACTCTGAATATTCATGTGAGGTAAAATGAAATTCAGATTATTTTTTATAATGGCATATAGACAGAGAAAGGTTTTGTCATACTAAAACTGTAGAATCAGATTTATATTATTTTAAAAGCAAACAGGGCAGACCCAGATCAGACTACTTCTACATATGTGCACACAATGGAAAATAGATTGTACAAGTCTGTTACTTATTATCAGTTGTACAGCCTTTAGTGCCAAAGCCTTTGAAGTACATGAAATAGTTGATTAAAAGATGTCCATAGCACCTTTAGAGTAGGCTGCAGAAACAAATCATTATGGGGGGTCAATTAGTGTTAAACTAAGGTTGCTGTGACCAAGCGATCTGAGCATCTGGTCAAGGAGAGAACGCAGGCCATACAGTCAGGAAACAATTAACACCTACCGGGAAAGTCACCCACACTGTAAAATGCACTTGCATTACACTTGCATTTATGCTGTACTAGTATAGTACTGAGTATACCAATAAGGAATGTTTTGATTAAAATATTGAAGTTGTGAATTTTCCAGGTAAGGTTATTTTCTTTCTCTATTTTTATTCATGTGAATATCTTGTATGTTTTTGTTTTTTTTTGAAGTACGATTTTCAGTGCAGGATCTAGTAAGTTGTATTTTGAACTTCAATGCAGATTGTACAATTGTAAAATTAGCAAAGCATTTATTCTAAGTAGCAAATTTGTGCATACTACATGTCTTGCCTCAATGGTACTAAAACATTGACCATAGATTTTAACCCTATCCCTGTTGAATATTCATGTAAGAAATAATGACATAATGAATATTTTTAATAGCATAATGTACACAGCAGTTTTTGTTATTGGTAGAAAATGTGGTCAGAAGTATTATGCAATGTAATTTGATAAAAAAACAGAGCAGACCCTGATCAGACGGCTCCTATCGAAGTCGTTTGATCTGGGTCTACTCTTTGTGTAAAGGCGTGAAAAACTGTTTGTATCAGGGAAAGGGTTAATGCCACCAAATCATATATTAGGCTTATATGCTCTATATGAAATTGTCATGATCAAGATTTAAAATATTGGCTGAAGTACATCATTAATCTTTTACTCCATGAATATTTATGTAATAAATAATGATGTCATGAAGATAAGATTAATTAGATTAATTTGCTATAATAGCACATGGGCACAGGAATATTTGTCCATGACAGAAACTGTAGACTCATATCTATATTATATGATGAGCAAACAAAGCAGACCCTGATCAGACTGCTCCTATAGAAGTCTATGATCTGGGTCTACTCTGTTCGCAAAGGCGTAGAAAGGTGTATGTATATATATGGAGGAAAGGGTTAATGCAAAGTTCTGATCTCGGTCTACTCTGTTCGCAAAGGCGTAGAAAGGCGTATACATGGAGGAAAGGGTTAATACAAAGGTCTGATCTGGGTCTACTCTGTTCGCAAAGGCGTAGAAAGGCGTACAGGGTTAATTCTTTATAAAGTGTGAATTATGTACATTAATGTAATGGTCAAATTGTTTATACATAACATTCTTATTACATGTGTTAACCCTTTACTCCATGAGTATTCACACAAGAGATAATGACAGATCATGAATATTAATTAACCCATTCCCGCATATAGACGCCTTTTGACGCCTCTGTGAAAGTCACTTTGTGAAACCATAGGAGCAAATGCTCTATTTATCACAATGGTTTCAACACTACACAATTCTAAAATTTTCCTTCTTAGTGGTTAATGCTCCTTTTTGGTAGATTTAATCAAAGAGGTTAGGTCTAAAAATAGCCAAAGTGGGAATGGGTTAACATAATTTCTATAGTGATATATGATTCAGCAAAATCTTCGTCCTGATAAACACTAGAATCAGATATATGTTATATATATCATAAGCAAACATAGTAGCCGTCTGATCTGGGTCTTCTCTGCAAAGATGTAGAAAGGCATATTTAGGGAGGAAAGTGTTAATGAGAATCTACCATTTGTAGCAAATGATGGTATCAGCCTATAAATAAATGTATTTTTCAGGTACCCTTGCCAGTGATATCTTGTATCAGGCTTACCTAATTGAAGGACTCTCAAGATGGAATCAAGACCGTGCATCAACAGCAGTAGGAACCTTCAAAGGCATGCCTCGCACATACAGCCAGCTGCTTTGCCACACAGCCAACAGTTTGGGGGAAGCTGTTTTAGGCAGACCGATAGATGAAAATTACGAAACCCCAATCAAGTACACTGGTAAGACTGTTTTGAAGAAGTTCCAAAGTTTTCAAGATAGAAATTATCATTATTATTTTCATTCATTCAAATTTGATCAGAAAAATGGAAACGGTTTTGTCTTCAAAGTTTATTGCAGATGTATAATTTATGGTTACTATCTATTTCAGGGGAGTTGATAGGAGTAGATTATTTATTGAGTCAGACTGGAGAGGTGCTGCAGTACCAGTCCTACATACAGACCCTAGCTAAGGAAGACTCTTCAGAGGTTCATCCTGATTTCCAGACCGATATGAATATTCAGGAACAAATAACTGAAGAAGACAGCACAGAGTTATGGACTACAGCAGCTCTTCAGGACGACAATGTAAAATCTACCCAATTAGCAGAGTCTGCCTCACGTTGCCCAATATTGCCCTTACTGACTGAACAAGAAGGCAAGTATACTGCATTGAAAGTTTGCTATGGAAAATTGTTTCTTAATTTTACATGTATTTGTCTTTTCTGCACAGTAACTAAAATCCTATTGTTTAATTTATTTCCAATTACTTTCTGTCAACAGAAAGAGAAATGCTTGAGGATATAGTACCAGACAAGGACCAGTCTGAGCCTGATTCTGCTCCTGTGCAAAGAGAACAGTCCTCAACGGCTAGTCAAGGTAATAAATAAGTTTCTTAATATAATTAAATAATAGTGTTTTTTAAGAACTTTACTATGTCTGGAAAAAGATGCTAAGGGCTATTCCAGGAAAATCTTCCTGGGGAGGGGGGTGGGGGTAGGAACGAATGTTTACTATGTCTGGAAAAAGATGCTTATTATATTGCATATTTAAAGAAAAAAGCCTTATGGTTGTCTATTCCTTCAGGCAGAACTGTTTAGTATTTGTTAAATTTAAATTTAATCCAGACTTACCATATTATATATGCAATAATTACTAATCAAAAGTTCAATCAGAAAGAAATTTTAAATTCATAATAAAGTAATATTAATCATAAACAGGCATGATATTTCACCAGTTTTAAACATTCAGACTTGTTCAATAATTAGAAACATCTATAATAAGATATTTTAATGACAGAAGCTGTAGAGTCTGAGAAGACAACCAGCCATACCTCCAATACATCAACTACAACAACTAATACCACAGATACAGCAACAGCCAACAAGGAAGATGTAAGTTGAAGTTAGCTCCTGTAAGCATTAAGTATTTTGTAAACATAAAGACATGCATAGTATTTTGAAGAACTTTTTTCAAATGAATTTGTACACCTTATCACTATACTTTCCTCCTTATATTTCTGTTATATTTTTTGCAGGATTCTGTGAGACCAGACGGTTTGCCTGGGTTCTGAGCAGTACAGAATATGGCCAGCTTCTTGGTTGACTTGCACCATGGAAACCTGTCCCTAACAGCTGCACAGGCATCAGACATCATTAGACTGTGGGAGGCATTGTCAGATTATGACAAGAAAAAAACAGTGTTTCCAGCAAAATATGACCCTGCTACTAGAACTAAATTCAGAGCTCCGAAGAAACAGGTTCATCCAGGAGTACAAAGCACTGAATGGTTCGTTTATTTTAAATAAAGTAACTGTACACAGTTTAGCAGGCACATATTAAACATTGATTTCCTGTAATATACCACAGAGGACATAAAGTGAAATTTTACATCCGTTTTTATACCTATTCTGTATGGTTTAGTATTTAACCCATTGCCTCATATTGACAACTTTTGACGATTCTGCAAAAGTCACTTTGTGAAATCATTGTGATAAATAGAGCATTTGCTCCTATAGGAGCAATTGCTCTATTTATCACAATGGTTTCAAACTAAAAAAATTCTAAAAAAAATTATTTTCTCTAGTTAATGCTCCTTTTCGGTAGATTTATTCAAATACGGTGGATCTGAAAATAGCCTATGAGGGAATGGATTAACTATTGCAAATCGATCATTTTTATTTAAAAATGTTGTTTATTACAAACACAGAATGAAATATGGCTGTCTTTTCTTTACAGTAATACACATGCACCAAACTCTATTGGAGCAGCCAGGCCAGACTGTAACAGATATGTGGAAGGAGTGGTAGCAAGATTATGTGATGCATTTCCTGGGTCTCGCAAAAGAAATGGAATCACTTACTCTCGGTGGAATCTCATAATGGAGGCTTATAATAAGATACGAAGCACCATTATGAATAATGCCAAAGTGAGACAGTCAACCCAGATTCAATTGCCTCTCCTTAACCAGCGCACATTACAAGCATGGTATGTTTGATGTATATATAGATATTTAGTTAATGTACATGTACATGGTCAGTGATTATTTAAATAAATACAAGGTGAATGAAACTGATTGTAATGCAAATTGCTACTTTATTTGAATAGCTTTGTGGTAATTGAGATGTAAAATTTGTTTCATTGTCATGGCATAAACAATTTCCCATATGCTAATTGCAGGTTCAATGAACAGAATAAACGCCAGAATGTTGAAGTTTTAAGCCAAGGCCTCAAACTTCCTGAACCACAACTTGCCTCTGATAAGCCAATACCTGCTGCCGTTCCTCTACCAACTACCTTGACTAGTGGAAATGAGAAAAATCTTCATAATTTTGTGTCACCTGATAACACCTCTGGTACTGTGGAGCCGAAGCGGAAAAGACCTCGAAATTTTTCACCTCTTCCAACACATGTTTCTCAAAAACTACCTGTCATAGTTCCTGCCCCTACTAGGCCGACAGCTTTTCCGGCAAATTTAGGCCCACAGCCAGTGATTGTTATGGTGCCACAGATTACTAGTCAGCAACCTCCAGTTTCATCTCTACCTTTTGAATCTAATGTACACTATCAGACCAAACGCTATCAAAGGAAAAGGAAGGAAGAAGAATCAAAGGGAATATTCAAGAGAAAGTATGTTAAACAGAAGAGTGAACGTAATTGTAAGAAATGTGGGGAAATTATCACAACAGACAAACATAAAAACCTCTGGGGGTCATTGTTCTGTGCAAATACAGCTACAGAAACTTTTGAGGAATTTAAGGAAAGGCGTTACAGAGAAAGATTTGCAAGTAAATCCTCTGCTCCAGATAACTGATTATATGTTTCTCTCTCTCTGTATGTTTATTTGTATATATGAATGATACTGACAGTGAAACCTCGCTTTACTGATAGTGAGATGGAAACACTCGGTTTTATTGAGTCTGTTTATGGGAAACATCATAAGACTTAACAGTGACAGTGAACCATCATAATACTTATAGTGACAGTGAGCCATCATAGTACTGATAGTGACCGTGAACCATTGTAATACTGATAGTGACAGTGAACCATTGTAATACTGATAGTGACAGTGAGCAATCATAATAATTATAGTGACAGGGAACCATCATAGTACTGATAGTGACAGTGAACCATCAAAATACTTATAGTGACAGTGAACCATCATAATACTTATAGTGACATGGAACCATCAAAATACTTATAGTGACAGTGAACCATCATAATACTTATAGTGACAGTGAACCATCAAAATACTTATAGTGAGAGTGAACCATCATAATACTTATAGTGACAGTGAACCATCATAATACTGATAGTAACAGGGAACCATCATAATACTTATAGTGACAGTGAACCATCATAATACTTATAGTAACAGTGAACCATCATAATACTTATAGTAACAGTGAACCATCATAATACTTATAGTGACAGTGAACCATCAAAATACTTATAGTGACAGTGAACCATCATAATACTTATAGTAACAGTGAACCATCATAATACTTATAGTGACAGTGAACCATCAAAATACTTATAGTGACAGTGAACCATCATAATACTTATAGTGACAGTGAACCATCAAAATACTTATAGTGACAGTGAACCATCATAATACTTATAGTGACATGGAACCATCATAATACTTATAGTGACAGGGAACCATCATAATACTTATAGTGACAGGGAACCATCATAGTACTGATAGTGACAGTGAACCATCAAAATACTTATAGTGACAGTGAACCATCATAGTACTGATAGTGACATGGAACCATCATAATACTGATAGTAACAGTGAACCATCATAATACTTATAGTGACAGGGAACCATCATAGTACTGATAGTGACAGTGAACCATCAAAATACTTATAGTGACAGTGAACCATCATAATACTTATAGTGACAGTGAACCATCATAATACTGATAGTAACAGTGAACCATCAAAATACTTATAGTGACAGTGAACCATCATAGTACTGATAGTGACATGGAACCATCATAATACTGATAGTAACAGTGAACCATCATAATACTTATAGTGACAGGGAACCATCATAGTACTGATAGTGACAGTGAACCATCAAAATACTTATAGTGACAGTGAACCATCATAATACTTATAGTGACAGTGAACCATCATAATACTGATAGTAACAGTGAACCATCAAAATACTTATAGTGACAGTGAACCATCATAATACTGATAGTAACAGTGAACCATCATAATACTTATAGTGACATGGAACCATCATAATACTGATAGTAACAGTGAACCATCGTAATACTTATAGTGACAGGGAACCATCATAATACTGATAGTGACAGGGAACCATCATACTACTTATAGTGACAGTGAACCATCATAATACTGATAGTAACAGTGAACCATCATAATACTTATAGTGACATGGAACCATCATAATACTTATAGTGACAGGGAACCATCATAATACTGATAGTGACAGTGAACCATCATAATACTTATAGTGACATGGAACCATCATAATACTGACAGTGACATGGAACCATCATAATACTGATAGTAACAGTGAACCATCATAATACTGATAGTAACAGTGAACCATCATAATACTTATAGTGACAGTGAACCATCATAATACGGATAGTGACAGTGAACCATCATAATACTTATAGTGACAGGGAACCATCATAATACTTATAGTGACAGTGAACCATCATAATACTGATAGTAACAGTGAACCATCATAATACTGATAGTAACAGTGAACCATCATAATACTTATAGTGACAGTGAACCATCATAATACTTATAGTGACAGTGAACCATCATAATACTTATAGTGACATGGAACCATCATAATACTGACAGTGACATGGAACCATCATCATACTTATAGTGACAGTGAACCATCATAATACTTATAGTGACAGTGAACCATCAAAATACTTATAGTGACAGTGAACCATCATAATACTTATACATGGAACCATCATAATACTTATAGTGACAGGGAACCATCATAATACTTATAGTTACAGGGAACTATCATAGTACTGATAGTGACAGTTAACACTCATGGTACTGAATTTGATTTACTACTAATATGTGTATATCTGTGTACCTACAAAAATTTTAATGCTGCCTATAAGTACAAATGCAATATAATCTTTGACTAACCTTTGAAATCATTCTGTTACTATTCTTCATCTGGGAGTAGAGGAAAAACAATGATCATTATTGATAAGCATATATATAATAGGGTGCTTTCTGAGTTACATGGTGAAAGAAGACTAGTACATTGCATTTGTATCTTATAGAAGGTTCCAAGCCCTTGCAAGTCTGCTTGTCAGCTCTTGAGATTACCACATGAATATCGTTCAAAATGTTTTCTGCATATGAGAAGAACCATATTAAGTTAAACCATATGAGAAATAAATTTGCAGCTCGCATTTGATGGTCATATACAAATTATATTGCACAAGTGATTTGCTGGTTTTGCTATAGGTTCTGAATGACAAGTAGACTTAGCATAAAGCAGAGGAAAATTTTTGGGACAGGCTTGATTCGAGACAACTGTAGCATATGAGAATTTACCATGAGCAGAGAGGATGTTAACTTTATAATTTTGTCTTTTATCTTCACTGTGAACTGTATACATTTGTCCTGGCAAATACCAGAACAGCTTTTAGCTATTGTTATTTTGTGTGTATTCAAGTTAGATAATGCCATAAAATACCCGAAATATCCTGTCAGCTATGTTTAAATAAGAAAGTTTAGAGAGGCTGTTGGAAAATGTAAAAGTTAGATTTTTATTAATGTCTTCTCCAGATAGCCATATCAGTATTTGTCAGTGTAGTTTAATGTTAGAACACCCGCTTTGATTTCTGTCATAAAGGGAGGATTAGGTTCAATTCCTAACACTGACTTTTGATCAGCCTTACTGGAGAATTTATCATGCACTGTGAATAATTTATACCAAAGAATCAAATATTTTCGGGAATAGTTCTAGAAGTTTTGTTTAAATAAGATTATACCCTGATTCTGCAGGAATAGTTTTCAATTTACTTTTCTACTATTTAGACTGCAGGAGCTGTCTCTAGGTCTTCACTATTTACAGGTATGTATATTGACGAGAACAGTAAGCGAAGGGTTAACCCTTTCCTTCATACAAACGCCTATTCACGCATTTGTAAATAGAGAAGACCCAGATTAGGTTGCTCCTGTAGCAGCCGTCTGATCAGGGTCTGCTCTGTTGGCTAGTTCAATTTCATAGAGATATATTCCTTTAGTTTCTAAAATGACTTCCAGATTTCAGTGTAACTATTTTGTCCATTGATATTCAGTAGGTATTGAAATTTTGAATAAACACATAATAGGGAAAGGGTTAAGTCCCTGTCAATGCCAAACAGTTTCTTATTCGTGATGTACATGATTATACTTTGAAATTCCCTTATATTTATTATAAGGTTATGTTATAGCAGGTTTTAACAAGAACATTCACGGATTTTCTGACATAATATGACCAGCTAAGAGGAATAATACCATGCTACATGCCTATATTTTAAGTTTTAATGCCTAATGTTAATATATTTAAACTTTTTTGTAGAATATTATATGCAGAATTCAATTATAATATGTAGAAAGAGTGTTTTAGTTGAAAAAATATTTAAAAAAGGAGGGAAAAAAGAGTTTATCACAACAATTAGAATCAGCAGTCCTGGGGATGTGCAGTCAGTAATCTCGATAGCGCGAGTGAGTCTCGTGAGCAGAATTTTTAGGAAAGTCGGTAGAGCACGAGACTCTTAATCTCGGGGTCGTGGGTTCGAGCCCCACGTTGGGCGTACATACTTTTTCTGCTGGCTAAACATTTTGGAGACAGCCGTTTAATTAACGAATACCAGAACTTGTTCTTACATGGTTCCCATATGACTGACCATGATTGACACCAATGCACATTTAACGCCCGTACCTTCAAACAGTCGTCCTTGTTTAATTCTACATCCGTACGCCCGTATGCCAGAGCTGAATATCTGTTAAATTGCTACATTTTTTAAGCAGACGTCATGCCCTAATGTAGCCAAGATTTTGAAAAGCACTGGCGTTGGAGAGTGCTGTTCTCTGCATGACAAATTGGCAGATATAAACTACCGCCAAATTAGCTCCCATATCCCACCGTCATACCAGACCCCAGTCCAGCACCTGCTCCTCAAAGGCCATGAACTCTAGATATCGTGTTTGAAACTGTATGCATAAAAGGGTGTTCAAAACTGATAGCCCAGTCTAATGCAGCCGATGCTAATGCATGGTACTGAGTATTTTGAAAGACCGTGACTCTGAATGAAATGTCCCATTTGAACGCCTTTGAAGGGCTATAAGCTGAATAATGATAATATGAATCCTATAGTAGCTTTCTGCATTACTTTTGACCTGCATTAAGCTACCACCTGTCTAACAGACCCACAGTTAGGCTACTTTTGATGGCCGCTTAAGACAAGGTGTACTGTATTCAAATGTTTTCTCACACCCTATAGTAGTTCATACCATTATTTCGCGCGTTTAGAATTATCTCTGTCTATTTATAAAAGGGATGTACATGTAGTTGTTATAGTTGGTCGTTATTTGCCACTGGCGTAACTTGGTGAACAAAGCAGAACGGGCACCTGTACATAGCGGTGTAAAGATCTTTATACACTAGTAAGTTGTCACACAAACTAGGTGGGCACACATAGGAAATAACTGCCCGGCTAGCTCAGTCGGTAGAGCACGAGACTCTTAATCTCGGGGTCGTGGGTTCGAGCCCCACGTTGGGCGTACATACTTTTTTCTGCTGGCTAAACATTTTGGAGACGGCCGTTTAATTAACGAACCCAACATGCCTGCTAATTTCTTCTCTGACTACGTGTACCACTCAATGTGTCATATTTAGGTGTCGTATTAATTAGTCTGTTTTCTTTTTTAGATCAGATCAGCGCTAATACGCTGGAATAGCCTGACCTCTAAATACTCTGTTAAACCCATGAGAGGAATATGGACAAAATGAGCAGTATTTATAACCATGTAGATTGGGTGTTGTGAATTCCACTGTATTTCCATCAGCCGGAATAGCTCAGTTGGGAGAGCGTTAGACTGAAGATCTAAAGGTCCCTGGTTCGATCCCGGGTTCCGGCGTGTACGGAAATCGGCGGCTGATCGACTTTTTTAGTATTCAAGCATAACCATTATCCAAACTCTTTCCTTTCCCTTTGACTTTTCAATTAATTCGGCAAGTTTTAGGAGTAGGAAGAGTTGCATAATTATGCTGATCAATGCTTCCAATTATCTTTCTCCCTGGACTATTCAACAACAAGGGTGTACCGTTGAGCACATGAATACCCACAGCTGTATAAAGTCTTCCTTGAAGCTATCTTTACGCGAGTCCTCTGATGACTCTGTTGGCGAATAAAAGTCATTCAAGACTTTTACTTTGTACACTATTGAACAAGGGTATGAACGTTGTATGGAGGGCGTTTCAAATCTATTGCTGAAAAGAGTTTGAAAATGAAATAAAAAAGCTTAACTACTTACAAAGAGAACAAAAACTTGCATCGGCCGGGAATCGAACCCGGGCCGCCCGCGTGGCAGGCGAGCATTCTACCACTGAACCACCGATGCGTGACATGTAATACGATTAACATTTAACACATTATAGTCAACGAATACCAGAACTTGTTCTTACATGGTTCCCATATGACTGACCATGATTGACACCAATGCACATTTAACGCCCGTACCTTCAAACAGTCGTCCTTGTTTAATTCTACATCCGTACGCCCGTATGCCAGAGCTGAATATCTGTTAAATTGCTACATTTTTTAAGCAGACGTCATGCCCTAATGTAGCCAAGATTTTGAAAAGCACTGGCGTTGGAGAGTGCTGTTCTCTGCATGACAAATTGGCAGATATAAACTACCGCCAAATTAGCTCCCATATCCCACCGTCATACCAGACCCCAGTCCAGCACCTGCTCCTCAAAGGCCATGAACTCTAGATATCGTGTTTGAAACTGTATGCATAAAAGGGTGTTCAAAACTGATAGCCCAGTCTAATGCAGCCGATGCTAATGCATGGTACTGAGTATTTTGAAAGACCGTGACTCTGAATGAAATGTCCCATTTGAACGCCTTTGAAGGGCTATAAGCTGAATAATGATAATATGAATCCTATAGTAGCTTTCTGCATTACTTTTGACCTGCATTAAGCTACCACCTGTCTAACAGACCCACAGTTAGGCTACTTTTGATGGCCGCTTAAGACAAGGTGTACTGTATTCAAATGTTTTCTCACACCCTATAGTAGTTCATACCATTATTTCGCGCGTTTAGAATTATCTCTGTCTATTTATAAAAGGGATGTACATGTAGTTGTTATAGTTGGTCGTTATTTGCCACTGGCGTAACTTGGTGAACAAAGCAGAACGGGCACCTGTACATAGCGGTGTAAAGATCTTTATACACTAGTAAGTTGTCACACAAACTAGGTGGGCACACATAGGAAATAACTGCCCGGCTAGCTCAGTCGGTAGAGCACGAGACTCTTAATCTCGGGGTCGTGGGTTCGAGCCCCACGTTGGGCGTACATACTTTTTTCTGCTGGCTAAACATTTTGGAGACAGCCGTTTAATTAACGAACCCAACATGCCTGCTAATTTCTTCTCTGACTACGTGTACCACTCAATGTGTCATATTTAGGTGTCGTATTAATTAGTCTGTTTTCTTTTTTAGATCAGATCAGCGCTAATACGCTGGAATAGCCTGACCTCTAAATACTCTGTTAAACCCATGAGAGGAATATGGACAAAATGAGCAGTATTTATAACCATGTAGATTGGGTGTTGTGAATTCCACTGTATTTCCATCAGCCGGAATAGCTCAGTTGGGAGAGCGTTAGACTGAAGATCTAAAGGTCCCTGGTTCGATCCCGGGTTCCGGCGTGTACGGAAATCGGCGGCTGATCGACTTTTTTAGTATTCAAGCATAACCATTATCCAAACTCTTTCCTTTCCCTTTGACTTTTCAATTAATTCGGCAAGTTTTAGGAGTAGGAAGAGTTGCATAATTATGCTGATCAATGCTTCCAATTATCTTTCTCCCTGGACTATTCAACAACAAGGGTGTACCGTTGAGCACATGAATACCCACAGCTGTATAAAGTCTTCCTTGAAGCTATCTTTACGCGAGTCCTCTGATGACTCTGTTGGCGAATAAAAGTCATTCAAGACTTTTACTTTGTACACTATTGAACAAGGGTATGAACGTTGTATGGAGGGCGTTTCAAATCTATTGCTGAAAAGAGTTTGAAAATGAAATAAAAAAGCTTAACTACTTACAAAGAGAACAAAAACTTGCATCGGCCGGGAATCGAACCCGGGCCGCCCGCGTGGCAGGCGAGCATTCTACCACTGAACCACCGATGCGTGACATGTAATACGATTAACATTTAACACATTATAGTCAACGAATACCAGAACTTGTTCTTACATGGTTCCCATATGACTGACCATGATTGACACCAATGCACATTTAACGCCCGTACCTTCAAACAGTCGTCCTTGTTTAATTCTACATCCGTACGCCCGTATGCCAGAGCTGAATATCTGTTAAATTGCTACATTTTTTAAGCAGACGTCATGCCCTAATGTAGCCAAGATTTTGAAAAGCACTGGCGTTGGAGAGTGCTGTTCTCTGCATGACAAATTGGCAGATATAAACTACCGCCAAATTAGCTCCCATATCCCACCGTCATACCAGACCCCAGTCCAGCACCTGCTCCTCAAAGGCCATGAACTCTAGATATCGTGTTTGAAACTGTATGCATAAAAGGGTGTTCAAAACTGATAGCCCAGTCTAATGCAGCCGATGCTAATGCATGGTACTGAGTATTTTGAAAGACCGTGACTCTGAATGAAATGTCCCATTTGAACGCCTTTGAAGGGCTATAAGCTGAATAATGATAATATGAATCCTATAGTAGCTTTCTGCATTACTTTTGACCTGCATTAAGCTACCACCTGTCTAACAGACCCACAGTTAGGCTACTTTTGATGGCCGCTTAAGACAAGGTGTACTGTATTCAAATGTTTTCTCACACCCTATAGTAGTTCATACCATTATTTCGCGCGTTTAGAATTATCTCTGTCTATTTATAAAAGGGATGTACATGTAGTTGTTATAGTTGGTCGTTATTTGCCACTGGCGTAACTTGGTGAACAAAGCAGAACGGGCACCTGTACATAGCGGTGTAAAGATCTTTATACACTAGTAAGTTGTCACACAAACTAGGTGGGCACACATAGGAAATAACTGCCCGGCTAGCTCAGTCGGTAGAGCACGAGACTCTTAATCTCGGGGTCGTGGGTTCGAGCCCCACGTTGGGCGTACATACTTTTTTCTGCTGGCTAAACATTTTGGAGACGGCCGTTTAATTAACGAACCCAACATGCCTGCTAATTTCTTCTCTGACTACGTGTACCACTCAATGTGTCATATTTAGGTGTCGTATTAATTAGTCTGTTTTCTTTTTTAGATCAGATCAGCGCTAATACGCTGGAATAGCCTGACCTCTAAATACTCTGTTAAACCCATGAGAGGAATATGGACAAAATGAGCAGTATTTATAACCATGTAGATTGGGTGTTGTGAATTCCACTGTATTTCCATCAGCCGGAATAGCTCAGTTGGGAGAGCGTTAGACTGAAGATCTAAAGGTCCCTGGTTCGATCCCGGGTTCCGGCGTGTACGGAAATCGGCGGCTGATCGACTTTTTTAGTATTCAAGCATAACCATTATCCAAACTCTTTCCTTTCCCTTTGACTTTTCAATTAATTCGGCAAGTTTTAGGAGTAGGAAGAGTTGCATAATTATGCTGATCAATGCTTCCAATTATCTTTCTCCCTGGACTATTCAACAACAAGGGTGTACCGTTGAGCACATGAATACCCACAGCTGTATAAAGTCTTCCTTGAAGCTATCTTTACGCGAGTCCTCTGATGACTCTGTTGGCGAATAAAAGTCATTCAAGACTTTTACTTTGTACACTATTGAACAAGGGTATGAACGTTGTATGGAGGGCGTTTCAAATCTATTGCTGAAAAGAGTTTGAAAATGAAATAAAAAAGCTTAACTACTTACAAAGAGAACAAAAACTTGCATCGGCCGGGAATCGAACCCGGGCCGCCCGCGTGGCAGGCGAGCATTCTACCACTGAACCACCGATGCGTGACATGTAATACGATTAACATTTAACACATTATAGTCAACGAATACCAGAACTTGTTCTTACATGGTTCCCATATGACTGACCATGATTGACACCAATGCACATTTAACGCCCGTACCTTCAAACAGTCGTCCTTGTTTAATTCTACATCCGTACGCCCGTATGCCAGAGCTGAATATCTGTTAAATTGCTACATTTTTTAAGCAGACGTCATGCCCTAATGTAGCCAAGATTTTGAAAAGCACTGGCGTTGGAGAGTGCTGTTCTCTGCATGACAAATTGGCAGATATAAACTACCGCCAAATTAGCTCCCATATCCCACCGTCATACCAGACCCCAGTCCAGCACCTGCTCCTCAAAGGCCATGAACTCTAGATATCGTGTTTGAAACTGTATGCATAAAAGGGTGTTCAAAACTGATAGCCCAGTCTAATGCAGCCGATGCTAATGCATGGTACTGAGTATTTTGAAAGACCGTGACTCTGAATGAAATGTCCCATTTGAACGCCTTTGAAGGGCTATAAGCTGAATAATGATAATATGAATCCTATAGTAGCTTTCTGCATTACTTTTGACCTGCATTAAGCTACCACCTGTCTAACAGACCCACAGTTAGGCTACTTTTGATGGCCGCTTAAGACAAGGTGTACTGTATTCAAATGTTTTCTCACACCCTATAGTAGTTCATACCATTATTTCGCGCGTTTAGAATTATCTCTGTCTATTTATAAAAGGGATGTACATGTAGTTGTTATAGTTGGTCGTTATTTGCCACTGGCGTAACTTGGTGAACAAAGCAGAACGGGCACCTGTACATAGCGGTGTAAAGATCTTTATACACTAGTAAGTTGTCACACAAACTAGGTGGGCACACATAGGAAATAACTGCCCGGCTAGCTCAGTCGGTAGAGCACGAGACTCTTAATCTCGGGGTCGTGGGTTCGAGCACCACGTTGGGCATACATACTTTTTTCTGCTGGCTAAACATTTTGGAGACAGCCGTTTAATTAACGAACCCAACATGCCTGCTAATTTCTTCTCTGACTACGTGTACCACTCAATGTGTCATATTTAGGTGTCGTATTAATTAGTCTGTTTTCATTTTTAGATCAGATCAGCGCTAATACGCTGGAATAGCCTGACCTCTAAATACTCTGTTAAACCCATGAGAGGAATATGGACAAAATGAGCAGTATTTATAACCATGTAGATTGGGTGTTGTGAATTCCACTGTATTTCCATCAGCCGGAATAGCTCAGTTGGGAGAGCGTTAGACTGAAGATCTAAAGGTCCCTGGTTCGATCCCGGGTTCCGGCGTGTACGGAAATCGGCGGCTGATCGACTTTTTTAGTATTCAAGCATAACCATTATCCAAACTCTTTCCTTTCCCTTTGACTTTTCAATTAATTCGGCAAGTTTTAGGAGTAGGAAGAGTTGCATAATTATGCTGATCAATGCTTCCAATTATCTTTCTCCCTGGACTATTCAACAACAAGGGTGTACCGTTGAGCACATGAATACCCACAGCTGTATAAAGTCTTCCTTGAAGCTATCTTTACGCGAGTCCTCTGATGACTCTGTTGGCGAATAAAAGTCATTCAAGACTTTTACTTTGTACACTATTGAACAAGGGTATGAACGTTGTATGGAGGGCGTTTCAAATCTATTGCTGAAAAGAGTTTGAAAATGAAATAAAAAAGCTTAACTACTTACAAAGAGAACAAAAACTTGCATCGGCCGGGAATCGAACCCGGGCCGCCCGCGTGGCAGGCGAGCATTCTACCACTGAACCACCGATGCGTGACATGTAATACGATTAACATTTAACACATTATAGTCAACGAATACCAGAACTTGTTCTTACATGGTTCCCATATGACTGACCATGATTGACACCAATGCACATTTAACGCCCGTACCTTCAAACAGTCGTCCTTGTTTAATTCTACATCCGTACGCCCGTATGCCAGAGCTGAATATCTGTTAAATTGCTACATTTTTTAAGCAGACGTCATGCCCTAATGTAGCCAAGATTTTGAAAAGCACTGGCGTTGGAGAGTGCTGTTCTCTGCATGACAAATTGGCAGATATAAACTACCGCCAAATTAGCTCCCATATCCCACCGTCATACCAGACCCCAGTCCAGCACCTGCTCCTCAAAGGCCATGAACTCTAGATATCGTGTTTGAAACTGTATGCATAAAAGGGTGTTCAAAACTGATAGCCCAGTCTAATGCAGCCGATGCTAATGCATGGTACTGAGTATTTTGAAAGACCGTGACTCTGAATGAAATGTCCCATTTGAACGCCTTTGAAGGGCTATAAGCTGAATAATGATAATATGAATCCTATAGTAGCTTTCTGCATTACTTTTGACCTGCATTAAGCTACCACCTGTCTAACAGACCCACAGTTAGGCTACTTTTGATGGCCGCTTAAGACAAGGTGTACTGTATTCAAATGTTTTCTCACACCCTATAGTAGTTCATACCATTATTTCGCGCGTTTAGAATTATCTCTGTCTATTTATAAAAGGGATGTACATGTAGTTGTTATAGTTGGTCGTTATTTGCCACTGGCGTAACTTGGTGAACAAAGCAGAACGGGCACCTGTACATAGCGGTGTAAAGATCTTTATACACTAGTAAGTTGTCACACAAACTAGGTGGGCACACATAGGAAATAACTGCCCGGCTAGCTCAGTCGGTAGAGCACGAGACTCTTAATCTCGGGGTCGTGGGTTCGAGCCCCACGTTGGGCGTACATACTTTTTTCTGCTGGCTAAACATTTTGGAGACGGCCGTTTAATTAACGAACCCAACATGCCTGCTAATTTCTTCTCTGACTACGTGTACCACTCAATGTGTCATATTTAGGTGTCGTATTAATTAGTCTGTTTTCTTTTTTAGATCAGATCAGCGCTAATACGCTGGAATAGCCTGACCTCTAAATACTCTGTTAAACCCATGAGAGGAATATGGACAAAATGAGCAGTATTTATAACCATGTAGATTGGGTGTTGTGAATTCCACTGTATTTCCATCAGCCGGAATAGCTCAGTTGGGAGAGCGTTAGACTGAAGATCTAAAGGTCCCTGGTTCGATCCCGGGTTCCGGCGTGTACGGAAATCGGCGGCTGATCGACTTTTTTAGTATTCAAGCATAACCATTATCCAAACTCTTTCCTTTCCCTTTGACTTTTCAATTAATTCGGCAAGTTTTAGGAGTAGGAAGAGTTGCATAATTATGCTGATCAATGCTTCCAATTATCTTTCTCCCTGGACTATTCAACAACAAGGGTGTACCGTTGAGCACATGAATACCCACAGCTGTATAAAGTCTTCCTTGAAGCTATCTTTACGCGAGTCCTCTGATGACTCTGTTGGCGAATAAAAGTCATTCAAGACTTTTACTTTGTACACTATTGAACAAGGGTATGAACGTTGTATGGAGGGCGTTTCAAATCTATTGCTGAAAAGAGTTTGAAAATGAAATAAAAAAGCTTAACTACTTACAAAGAGAACAAAAACTTGCATCGGCCGGGAATCGAACCCGGGCCGCCCGCGTGGCAGGCGAGCATTCTACCACTGAACCACCGATGCGTGACATGTAATACGATTAACATTTAACACATTATAGTCAACGAATACCAGAACTTGTTCTTACATGGTTCCCATATGACTGACCATGATTGACACCAATGCACATTTAACGCCCGTACCTTCAAACAGTCGTCCTTGTTTAATTCTACATCCGTACGCCCGTATGCCAGAGCTGAATATCTGTTAAATTGCTACATTTTTTAAGCAGACGTCATGCCCTAATGTAGCCAAGATTTTGAAAAGCACTGGCGTTGGAGAGTGCTGTTCTCTGCATGACAAATTGGCAGATATAAACTACCGCCAAATTAGCTCCCATATCCCACCGTCATACCAGACCCCAGTCCAGCACCTGCTCCTCAAAGGCCATGAACTCTAGATATCGTGTTTGAAACTGTATGCATAAAAGGGTGTTCAAAACTGATAGCCCAGTCTAATGCAGCCGATGCTAATGCATGGTACTGAGTATTTTGAAAGACCGTGACTCTGAATGAAATGTCCCATTTGAACGCCTTTGAAGGGCTATAAGCTGAATAATGATAATATGAATCCTATAGTAGCTTTCTGCATTACTTTTGACCTGCATTAAGCTACCACCTGTCTAACAGACCCACAGTTAGGCTACTTTTGATGGCCGCTTAAGACAAGGTGTACTGTATTCAAATGTTTTCTCACACCCTATAGTAGTTCATACCATTATTTCGCGCGTTTAGAATTATCTCTGTCTATTTATAAAAGGGATGTACATGTAGTTGTTATAGTTGGTCGTTATTTGCCACTGGCGTAACTTGGTGAACAAAGCAGAACGGGCACCTGTACATAGCGGTGTAAAGATCTTTATACACTAGTAAGTTGTCACACAAACTAGGTGGGCACACATAGGAAATAACTGCCCGGCTAGCTCAGTCGGTAGAGCACGAGACTCTTAATCTCGGGGTCGTGGGTTCGAGCACCACGTTGGGCATACATACTTTTTTCTGCTGGCTAAACATTTTGGAGACAGCCGTTTAATTAACGAACCCAACATGCCTGCTAATTTCTTCTCTGACTACGTGTACCACTCAATGTGTCATATTTAGGTGTCGTATTAATTAGTCTGTTTTCATTTTTAGATCAGATCAGCGCTAATACGCTGGAATAGCCTGACCTCTAAATACTCTGTTAAACCCATGAGAGGAATATGGACAAAATGAGCAGTATTTATAACCATGTAGATTGGGTGTTGTGAATTCCACTGTATTTCCATCAGCCGGAATAGCTCAGTTGGGAGAGCGTTAGACTGAAGATCTAAAGGTCCCTGGTTCGATCCCGGGTTCCGGCGTGTACGGAAATCGGCGGCTGATCGACTTTTTTAGTATTCAAGCATAACCATTATCCAAACTCTTTCCTTTCCCTTTGACTTTTCAATTAATTCGGCAAGTTTTAGGAGTAGGAAGAGTTGCATAATTATGCTGATCAATGCTTCCAATTATCTTTCTCCCTGGACTATTCAACAACAAGGGTGTACCGTTGAGCACATGAATACCCACAGCTGTATAAAGTCTTCCTTGAAGCTATCTTTACGCGAGTCCTCTGATGACTCTGTTGGCGAATAAAAGTCATTCAAGACTTTTACTTTGTACACTATTGAACAAGGGTATGAACGTTGTATGGAGGGCGTTTCAAATCTATTGCTGAAAAGAGTTTGAAAATGAAATAAAAAAGCTTAACTACTTACAAAGAGAACAAAAACTTGCATCGGCCGGGAATCGAACCCGGGCCGCCCGCGTGGCAGGCGAGCATTCTACCACTGAACCACCGATGCGTGACATGTAATACGATTAACATTTAACACATTATAGTCAACGAATACCAGAACTTGTTCTTACATGGTTCCCATATGACTGACCATGATTGACACCAATGCACATTTAACGCCCGTACCTTCAAACAGTCGTCCTTGTTTAATTCTACATCCGTACGCCCGTATGCCAGAGCTGAATATCTGTTAAATTGCTACATTTTTTAAGCAGACGTCATGCCCTAATGTAGCCAAGATTTTGAAAAGCACTGGCGTTGGAGAGTGCTGTTCTCTGCATGACAAATTGGCAGATATAAACTACCGCCAAATTAGCTCCCATATCCCACCGTCATACCAGACCCCAGTCCAGCACCTGCTCCTCAAAGGCCATGAACTCTAGATATCGTGTTTGAAACTGTATGCATAAAAGGGTGTTCAAAACTGATAGCCCAGTCTAATGCAGCCGATGCTAATGCATGGTACTGAGTATTTTGAAAGACCGTGACTCTGAATGAAATGTCCCATTTGAACGCCTTTGAAGGGCTATAAGCTGAATAATGATAATATGAATCCTATAGTAGCTTTCTGCATTACTTTTGACCTGCATTAAGCTACCACCTGTCTAACAGACCCACAGTTAGGCTACTTTTGATGGCCGCTTAAGACAAGGTGTACTGTATTCAAATGTTTTCTCACACCCTATAGTAGTTCATACCATTATTTCGCGCGTTTAGAATTATCTCTGTCTATTTATAAAAGGGATGTACATGTAGTTGTTATAGTTGGTCGTTATTTGCCACTGGCGTAACTTGGTGAACAAAGCAGAACGGGCACCTGTACATAGCGGTGTAAAGATCTTTATACACTAGTAAGTTGTCACACAAACTAGGTGGGCACACATAGGAAATAACTGCCCGGCTAGCTCAGTCGGTAGAGCACGAGACTCTTAATCTCGGGGTCGTGGGTTCGAGCCCCACGTTGGGCGTACATACTTTTTTCTGCTGGCTAAACATTTTGGAGACGGCCGTTTAATTAACGAACCCAACATGCCTGCTAATTTCTTCTCTGACTACGTGTACCACTCAATGTGTCATATTTAGGTGTCGTATTAATTAGTCTGTTTTCTTTTTTAGATCAGATCAGCGCTAATACGCTGGAATAGCCTGACCTCTAAATACTCTGTTAAACCCATGAGAGGAATATGGACAAAATGAGCAGTATTTATAACCATGTAGATTGGGTGTTGTGAATTCCACTGTATTTCCATCAGCCGGAATAGCTCAGTTGGGAGAGCGTTAGACTGAAGATCTAAAGGTCCCTGGTTCGATCCCGGGTTCCGGCGTGTACGGAAATCGGCGGCTGATCGACTTTTTTAGTATTCAAGCATAACCATTATCCAAACTCTTTCCTTTCCCTTTGACTTTTCAATTAATTCGGCAAGTTTTAGGAGTAGGAAGAGTTGCATAATTATGCTGATCAATGCTTCCAATTATCTTTCTCCCTGGACTATTCAACAACAAGGGTGTACCGTTGAGCACATGAATACCCACAGCTGTATAAAGTCTTCCTTGAAGCTATCTTTACGCGAGTCCTCTGATGACTCTGTTGGCGAATAAAAGTCATTCAAGACTTTTACTTTGTACACTATTGAACAAGGGTATGAACGTTGTATGGAGGGCGTTTCAAATCTATTGCTGAAAAGAGTTTGAAAATGAAATAAAAAAGCTTAACTACTTACAAAGAGAACAAAAACTTGCATCGGCCGGGAATCGAACCCGGGCCGCCCGCGTGGCAGGCGAGCATTCTACCACTGAACCACCGATGCGTGACATGTAATACGATTAACATTTAACACATTATAGTCAACGAATACCAGAACTTGTTCTTACATGGTTCCCATATGACTGACCATGATTGACACCAATGCACATTTAACGCCCGTACCTTCAAACAGTCGTCCTTGTTTAATTCTACATCCGTACGCCCGTATGCCAGAGCTGAATATCTGTTAAATTGCTACATTTTTTAAGCAGACGTCATGCCCTAATGTAGCCAAGATTTTGAAAAGCACTGGCGTTGGAGAGTGCTGTTCTCTGCATGACAAATTGGCAGATATAAACTACCGCCAAATTAGCTCCCATATCCCACCGTCATACCAGACCCCAGTCCAGCACCTGCTCCTCAAAGGCCATGAACTCTAGATATCGTGTTTGAAACTGTATGCATAAAAGGGTGTTCAAAACTGATAGCCCAGTCTAATGCAGCCGATGCTAATGCATGGTACTGAGTATTTTGAAAGACCGTGACTCTGAATGAAATGTCCCATTTGAACGCCTTTGAAGGGCTATAAGCTGAATAATGATAATATGAATCCTATAGTAGCTTTCTGCATTACTTTTGACCTGCATTAAGCTACCACCTGTCTAACAGACCCACAGTTAGGCTACTTTTGATGGCCGCTTAAGACAAGGTGTACTGTATTCAAATGTTTTCTCACACCCTATAGTAGTTCATACCATTATTTCGCGCGTTTAGAATTATCTCTGTCTATTTATAAAAGGGATGTACATGTAGTTGTTATAGTTGGTCGTTATTTGCCACTGGCGTAACTTGGTGAACAAAGCAGAACGGGCACCTGTACATAGCGGTGTAAAGATCTTTATACACTAGTAAGTTGTCACACAAACTAGGTGGGCACACATAGGAAATAACTGCCCGGCTAGCTCAGTCGGTAGAGCACGAGACTCTTAATCTCGGGGTCGTGGGTTCGAGCACCACGTTGGGCATACATACTTTTTTCTGCTGGCTAAACATTTTGGAGACAGCCGTTTAATTAACGAACCCAACATGCCTGCTAATTTCTTCTCTGACTACGTGTACCACTCAATGTGTCATATTTAGGTGTCGTATTAATTAGTCTGTTTTCATTTTTAGATCAGATCAGCGCTAATACGCTGGAATAGCCTGACCTCTAAATACTCTGTTAAACCCATGAGAGGAATATGGACAAAATGAGCAGTATTTATAACCATGTAGATTGGGTGTTGTGAATTCCACTGTATTTCCATCAGCCGGAATAGCTCAGTTGGGAGAGCGTTAGACTGAAGATCTAAAGGTCCCTGGTTCGATCCCGGGTTCCGGCGTGTACGGAAATCGGCGGCTGATCGACTTTTTTAGTATTCAAGCATAACCATTATCCAAACTCTTTCCTTTCCCTTTGACTTTTCAATTAATTCGGCAAGTTTTAGGAGTAGGAAGAGTTGCATAATTATGCTGATCAATGCTTCCAATTATCTTTCTCCCTGGACTATTCAACAACAAGGGTGTACCGTTGAGCACATGAATACCCACAGCTGTATAAAGTCTTCCTTGAAGCTATCTTTACGCGAGTCCTCTGATGACTCTGTTGGCGAATAAAAGTCATTCAAGACTTTTACTTTGTACACTATTGAACAAGGGTATGAACGTTGTATGGAGGGCGTTTCAAATCTATTGCTGAAAAGAGTTTGAAAATGAAATAAAAAAGCTTAACTACTTACAAAGAGAACAAAAACTTGCATCGGCCGGGAATCGAACCCGGGCCGCCCGCGTGGCAGGCGAGCATTCTACCACTGAACCACCGATGCGTGACATGTAATACGATTAACATTTAACACATTATAGTCAACGAATACCAGAACTTGTTCTTACATGGTTCCCATATGACTGACCATGATTGACACCAATGCACATTTAACGCCCGTACCTTCAAACAGTCGTCCTTGTTTAATTCTACATCCGTACGCCCGTATGCCAGAGCTGAATATCTGTTAAATTGCTACATTTTTTAAGCAGACGTCATGCCCTAATGTAGCCAAGATTTTGAAAAGCACTGGCGTTGGAGAGTGCTGTTCTCTGCATGACAAATTGGCAGATATAAACTACCGCCAAATTAGCTCCCATATCCCACCGTCATACCAGACCCCAGTCCAGCACCTGCTCCTCAAAGGCCATGAACTCTAGATATCGTGTTTGAAACTGTATGCATAAAAGGGTGTTCAAAACTGATAGCCCAGTCTAATGCAGCCGATGCTAATGCATGGTACTGAGTATTTTGAAAGACCGTGACTCTGAATGAAATGTCCCATTTGAACGCCTTTGAAGGGCTATAAGCTGAATAATGATAATATGAATCCTATAGTAGCTTTCTGCATTACTTTTGACCTGCATTAAGCTACCACCTGTCTAACAGACCCACAGTTAGGCTACTTTTGATGGCCGCTTAAGACAAGGTGTACTGTATTCAAATGTTTTCTCACACCCTATAGTAGTTCATACCATTATTTCGCGCGTTTAGAATTATCTCTGTCTATTTATAAAAGGGATGTACATGTAGTTGTTATAGTTGGTCGTTATTTGCCACTGGCGTAACTTGGTGAACAAAGCAGAACGGGCACCTGTACATAGCGGTGTAAAGATCTTTATACACTAGTAAGTTGTCACACAAACTAGGTGGGCACACATAGGAAATAACTGCCCGGCTAGCTCAGTCGGTAGAGCACGAGACTCTTAATCTCGGGGTCGTGGGTTCGAGCCCCACGTTGGGCGTACATACTTTTTTCTGCTGGCTAAACATTTTGGAGACAGCCGTTTAATTAACGAACCCAACATGCCTGCTAATTTCTTCTCTGACTACGTGTACCACTCAATGTGTCATATTTAGGTGTCGTATTAATTAGTCTGTTTTCTTTTTTAGATCAGATCAGCGCTAATACGCTGGAATAGCCTGACCTCTAAATACTCTGTTAAACCCATGAGAGGAATATGGACAAAATGAGCAGTATTTATAACCATGTAGATTGGGTGTTGTGAATTCCACTGTATTTCCATCAGCCGGAATAGCTCAGTTGGGAGAGCGTTAGACTGAAGATCTAAAGGTCCCTGGTTCGATCCCGGGTTCCGGCGTGTACGGAAATCGGCGGCTGATCGACTTTTTTAGTATTCAAGCATAACCATTATCCAAACTCTTTCCTTTCCCTTTGACTTTTCAATTAATTCGGCAAGTTTTAGGAGTAGGAAGAGTTGCATAATTATGCTGATCAATGCTTCCAATTATCTTTCTCCCTGGACTATTCAACAACAAGGGTGTACCGTTGAGCACATGAATACCCACAGCTGTATAAAGTCTTCCTTGAAGCTATCTTTACGCGAGTCCTCTGATGACTCTGTTGGCGAATAAAAGTCATTCAAGACTTTTACTTTGTACACTATTGAACAAGGGTATGAACGTTGTATGGAGGGCGTTTCAAATCTATTGCTGAAAAGAGTTTGAAAATGAAATAAAAAAGCTTAACTACTTACAAAGAGAACAAAAACTTGCATCGGCCGGGAATCGAACCCGGGCCGCCCGCGTGGCAGGCGAGCATTCTACCACTGAACCACCGATGCGTGACATGTAATACGATTAACATTTAACACATTATAGTCAACGAATACCAGAACTTGTTCTTACATGGTTCCCATATGACTGACCATGATTGACACCAATGCACATTTAACGCCCGTACCTTCAAACAGTCGTCCTTGTTTAATTCTACATCCGTACGCCCGTATGCCAGAGCTGAATATCTGTTAAATTGCTACATTTTTTAAGCAGACGTCATGCCCTAATGTAGCCAAGATTTTGAAAAGCACTGGCGTTGGAGAGTGCTGTTCTCTGCATGACAAATTGGCAGATATAAACTACCGCCAAATTAGCTCCCATATCCCACCGTCATACCAGACCCCAGTCCAGCACCTGCTCCTCAAAGGCCATGAACTCTAGATATCGTGTTTGAAACTGTATGCATAAAAGGGTGTTCAAAACTGATAGCCCAGTCTAATGCAGCCGATGCTAATGCATGGTACTGAGTATTTTGAAAGACCGTGACTCTGAATGAAATGTCCCATTTGAACGCCTTTGAAGGGCTATAAGCTGAATAATGATAATATGAATCCTATAGTAGCTTTCTGCATTACTTTTGACCTGCATTAAGCTACCACCTGTCTAACAGACCCACAGTTAGGCTACTTTTGATGGCCGCTTAAGACAAGGTGTACTGTATTCAAATGTTTTCTCACACCCTATAGTAGTTCATACCATTATTTCGCGCGTTTAGAATTATCTCTGTCTATTTATAAAAGGGATGTACATGTAGTTGTTATAGTTGGTCGTTATTTGCCACTGGCGTAACTTGGTGAACAAAGCAGAACGGGCACCTGTACATAGCGGTGTAAAGATCTTTATACACTAGTAAGTTGTCACACAAACTAGGTGGGCACACATAGGAAATAACTGCCCGGCTAGCTCAGTCGGTAGAGCACGAGACTCTTAATCTCGGGGTCGTGGGTTCGAGCCCCACGTTGGGCGTACATACTTTTTTCTGCTGGCTAAACATTTTGGAGACAGCCGTTTAATTAACGAACCCAACATGCCTGCTAATTTCTTCTCTGACTACGTGTACCACTCAATGTGTCATATTTAGGTGTCGTATTAATTAGTCTGTTTTCTTTTTTAGATCAGATCAGCGCTAATACGCTGGAATAGCCTGACCTCTAAATACTCTGTTAAACCCATGAGAGGAATATGGACAAAATGAGCAGTATTTATAACCATGTAGATTGGGTGTTGTGAATTCCACTGTATTTCCATCAGCCGGAATAGCTCAGTTGGGAGAGCGTTAGACTGAAGATCTAAAGGTCCCTGGTTCGATCCCGGGTTCCGGCGTGTACGGAAATCGGCGGCTGATCGACTTTTTTAGTATTCAAGCATAACCATTATCCAAACTCTTTCCTTTCCCTTTGACTTTTCAATTAATTCGGCAAGTTTTAGGAGTAGGAAGAGTTGCATAATTATGCTGATCAATGCTTCCAATTATCTTTCTCCCTGGACTATTCAACAACAAGGGTGTACCGTTGAGCACATGAATACCCACAGCTGTATAAAGTCTTCCTTGAAGCTATCTTTACGCGAGTCCTCTGATGACTCTGTTGGCGAATAAAAGTCATTCAAGACTTTTACTTTGTACACTATTGAACAAGGGTATGAACGTTGTATGGAGGGCGTTTCAAATCTATTGCTGAAAAGAGTTTGAAAATGAAATAAAAAAGCTTAACTACTTACAAAGAGAACAAAAACTTGCATCGGCCGGGAATCGAACCCGGGCCGCCCGCGTGGCAGGCGAGCATTCTACCACTGAACCACCGATGCGTGACATGTAATACGATTAACATTTAACACATTATAGTCAACGAATACCAGAACTTGTTCTTACATGGTTCCCATATGACTGACCATGATTGACACCAATGCACATTTAACGCCCGTACCTTCAAACAGTCGTCCTTGTTTAATTCTACATCCGTACGCCCGTATGCCAGAGCTGAATATCTGTTAAATTGCTACATTTTTTAAGCAGACGTCATGCCCTAATGTAGCCAAGATTTTGAAAAGCACTGGCGTTGGAGAGTGCTGTTCTCTGCATGACAAATTGGCAGATATAAACTACCGCCAAATTAGCTCCCATATCCCACCGTCATACCAGACCCCAGTCCAGCACCTGCTCCTCAAAGGCCATGAACTCTAGATATCGTGTTTGAAACTGTATGCATAAAAGGGTGTTCAAAACTGATAGCCCAGTCTAATGCAGCCGATGCTAATGCATGGTACTGAGTATTTTGAAAGACCGTGACTCTGAATGAAATGTCCCATTTGAACGCCTTTGAAGGGCTATAAGCTGAATAATGATAATATGAATCCTATAGTAGCTTTCTGCATTACTTTTGACCTGCATTAAGCTACCACCTGTCTAACAGACCCACAGTTAGGCTACTTTTGATGGCCGCTTAAGACAAGGTGTACTGTATTCAAATGTTTTCTCACACCCTATAGTAGTTCATACCATTATTTCGCGCGTTTAGAATTATCTCTGTCTATTTATAAAAGGGATGTACATGTAGTTGTTATAGTTGGTCGTTATTTGCCACTGGCGTAACTTGGTGAACAAAGCAGAACGGGCACCTGTACATAGCGGTGTAAAGATCTTTATACACTAGTAAGTTGTCACACAAACTAGGTGGGCACACATAGGAAATAACTGCCCGGCTAGCTCAGTCGGTAGAGCACGAGACTCTTAATCTCGGGGTCGTGGGTTCGAGCCCCACGTTGGGCGTACATACTTTTTTCTGCTGGCTAAACATTTTGGAGACAGCCGTTTAATTAACGAACCCAACATGCCTGCTAATTTCTTCTCTGACTACGTGTACCACTCAATGTGTCATATTTAGGTGTCGTATTAATTAGTCTGTTTTCTTTTTTAGATCAGATCAGCGCTAATACGCTGGAATAGCCTGACCTCTAAATACTCTGTTAAACCCATGAGAGGAATATGGACAAAATGAGCAGTATTTATAACCATGTAGATTGGGTGTTGTGAATTCCACTGTATTTCCATCAGCCGGAATAGCTCAGTTGGGAGAGCGTTAGACTGAAGATCTAAAGGTCCCTGGTTCGATCCCGGGTTCCGGCGTGTACGGAAATCGGCGGCTGATCGACTTTTTTAGTATTCAAGCATAACCATTATCCAAACTCTTTCCTTTCCCTTTGACTTTTCAATTAATTCGGCAAGTTTTAGGAGTAGGAAGAGTTGCATAATTATGCTGATCAATGCTTCCAATTATCTTTCTCCCTGGACTATTCAACAACAAGGGTGTACCGTTGAGCACATGAATACCCACAGCTGTATAAAGTCTTCCTTGAAGCTATCTTTACGCGAGTCCTCTGATGACTCTGTTGGCGAATAAAAGTCATTCAAGACTTTTACTTTGTACACTATTGAACAAGGGTATGAACGTTGTATGGAGGGCGTTTCAAATCTATTGCTGAAAAGAGTTTGAAAATGAAATAAAAAAGCTTAACTACTTACAAAGAGAACAAAAACTTGCATCGGCCGGGAATCGAACCCGGGCCGCCCGCGTGGCAGGCGAGCATTCTACCACTGAACCACCGATGCGTGACATGTAATACGATTAACATTTAACACATTATAGTCAACGAATACCAGAACTTGTTCTTACATGGTTCCCATATGACTGACCATGATTGACACCAATGCACATTTAACGCCCGTACCTTCAAACAGTCGTCCTTGTTTAATTCTACATCCGTACGCCCGTATGCCAGAGCTGAATATCTGTTAAATTGCTACATTTTTTAAGCAGACGTCATGCCCTAATGTAGCCAAGATTTTGAAAAGCACTGGCGTTGGAGAGTGCTGTTCTCTGCATGACAAATTGGCAGATATAAACTACCGCCAAATTAGCTCCCATATCCCACCGTCATACCAGACCCCAGTCCAGCACCTGCTCCTCAAAGGCCATGAACTCTAGATATCGTGTTTGAAACTGTATGCATAAAAGGGTGTTCAAAACTGATAGCCCAGTCTAATGCAGCCGATGCTAATGCATGGTACTGAGTATTTTGAAAGACCGTGACTCTGAATGAAATGTCCCATTTGAACGCCTTTGAAGGGCTATAAGCTGAATAATGATAATATGAATCCTATAGTAGCTTTCTGCATTACTTTTGACCTGCATTAAGCTACCACCTGTCTAACAGACCCACAGTTAGGCTACTTTTGATGGCCGCTTAAGACAAGGTGTACTGTATTCAAATGTTTTCTCACACCCTATAGTAGTTCATACCATTATTTCGCGCGTTTAGAATTATCTCTGTCTATTTATAAAAGGGATGTACATGTAGTTGTTATAGTTGGTCGTTATTTGCCACTGGCGTAACTTGGTGAACAAAGCAGAACGGGCACCTGTACATAGCGGTGTAAAGATCTTTATACACTAGTAAGTTGTCACACAAACTAGGTGGGCACACATAGGAAATAACTGCCCGGCTAGCTCAGTCGGTAGAGCACGAGACTCTTAATCTCGGGGTCGTGGGTTCGAGCACCACGTTGGGCATACATACTTTTTTCTGCTGGCTAAACATTTTGGAGACAGCCGTTTAATTAACGAACCCAACATGCCTGCTAATTTCTTCTCTGACTACGTGTACCACTCAATGTGTCATATTTAGGTGTCGTATTAATTAGTCTGTTTTCATTTTTAGATCAGATCAGCGCTAATACGCTGGAATAGCCTGACCTCTAAATACTCTGTTAAACCCATGAGAGGAATATGGACAAAATGAGCAGTATTTATAACCATGTAGATTGGGTGTTGTGAATTCCACTGTATTTCCATCAGCCGGAATAGCTCAGTTGGGAGAGCGTTAGACTGAAGATCTAAAGGTCCCTGGTTCGATCCCGGGTTCCGGCGTGTACGGAAATCGGCGGCTGATCGACTTTTTTAGTATTCAAGCATAACCATTATCCAAACTCTTTCCTTTCCCTTTGACTTTTCAATTAATTCGGCAAGTTTTAGGAGTAGGAAGAGTTGCATAATTATGCTGATCAATGCTTCCAATTATCTTTCTCCCTGGACTATTCAACAACAAGGGTGTACCGTTGAGCACATGAATACCCACAGCTGTATAAAGTCTTCCTTGAAGCTATCTTTACGCGAGTCCTCTGATGACTCTGTTGGCGAATAAAAGTCATTCAAGACTTTTACTTTGTACACTATTGAACAAGGGTATGAACGTTGTATGGAGGGCGTTTCAAATCTATTGCTGAAAAGAGTTTGAAAATGAAATAAAAAAGCTTAACTACTTACAAAGAGAACAAAAACTTGCATCGGCCGGGAATCGAACCCGGGCCGCCCGCGTGGCAGGCGAGCATTCTACCACTGAACCACCGATGCGTGACATGTAATACGATTAACATTTAACACATTATAGTCAACGAATACCAGAACTTGTTCTTACATGGTTCCCATATGACTGACCATGATTGACACCAATGCACATTTAACGCCCGTACCTTCAAACAGTCGTCCTTGTTTAATTCTACATCCGTACGCCCGTATGCCAGAGCTGAATATCTGTTAAATTGCTACATTTTTTAAGCAGACGTCATGCCCTAATGTAGCCAAGATTTTGAAAAGCACTGGCGTTGGAGAGTGCTGTTCTCTGCATGACAAATTGGCAGATATAAACTACCGCCAAATTAGCTCCCATATCCCACCGTCATACCAGACCCCAGTCCAGCACCTGCTCCTCAAAGGCCATGAACTCTAGATATCGTGTTTGAAACTGTATGCATAAAAGGGTGTTCAAAACTGATAGCCCAGTCTAATGCAGCCGATGCTAATGCATGGTACTGAGTATTTTGAAAGACCGTGACTCTGAATGAAATGTCCCATTTGAACGCCTTTGAAGGGTTATAAGCTGAATAATGATAATATGAATCCTATAGTAGCTTTCTGCATTACTTTTGACCTGCATTAAGCTACCACCTGTCTAACAGACCCACAGTTAGGCTACTTTTGATGGCCGCTTAAGACAAGGTGTACTGTATTCAAATGTTTTCTCACACCCTATAGTAGTTCATACCATTATTTCGCGCGTTTAGAATTATCTCTGTCTATTTATAAAAGGGATGTACATGTAGTTGTTATAGTTGGTCGTTATTTGCCACTGGCGTAACTTGGTGAACAAAGCAGAACGGGCACCTGTACATAGCGGTGTAAAGATCTTTATACACTAGTAAGTTGTCACACAAACTAGGTGGGCACACATAGGAAATAACTGCCCGGCTAGCTCAGTCGGTAGAGCACGAGACTCTTAATCTCGGGGTCGTGGGTTCGAGCCCCACGTTGGGCGTACATACTTTTTTCTGCTGGCTAAACATTTTGGAGACAGCCGTTTAATTAACGAACCCAACATGCCTGCTAATTTCTTCTCTGACTACGTGTACCACTCAATGTGTCATATTTAGGTGTCGTATTAATTAGTCTGTTTTCTTTTTTAGATCAGATCAGCGCTAATACGCTGGAATAGCCTGACCTCTAAATACTCTGTTAAACCCATGAGAGGAATATGGACAAAATGAGCAGTATTTATAACCATGTAGATTGGGTGTTGTGAATTCCACTGTATTTCCATCAGCCGGAATAGCTCAGTTGGGAGAGCGTTAGACTGAAGATCTAAAGGTCCCTGGTTCGATCCCGGGTTCCGGCGTGTACGGAAATCGGCGGCTGATCGACTTTTTTAGTATTCAAGCATAACCATTATCCAAACTCTTTCCTTTCCCTTTGACTTTTCAATTAATTCGGCAAGTTTTAGGAGTAGGAAGAGTTGCATAATTATGCTGATCAATGCTTCCAATTATCTTTCTCCCTGGACTATTCAACAACAAGGGTGTACCGTTGAGCACATGAATACCCACAGCTGTATAAAGTCTTCCTTGAAGCTATCTTTACGCGAGTCCTCTGATGACTCTGTTGGCGAATAAAAGTCATTCAAGACTTTTACTTTGTACACTATTGAACAAGGGTATGAACGTTGTATGGAGGGCGTTTCAAATCTATTGCTGAAAAGAGTTTGAAAATGAAATAAAAAAGCTTAACTACTTACAAAGAGAACAAAAACTTGCATCGGCCGGGAATCGAACCCGGGCCGCCCGCGTGGCAGGCGAGCATTCTACCACTGAACCACCGATGCGTGACATGTAATACGATTAACATTTAACACATTATAGTCAACGAATACCAGAACTTGTTCTTACATGGTTCCCATATGACTGACCATGATTGACACCAATGCACATTTAACGCCCGTACCTTCAAACAGTCGTCCTTGTTTAATTCTACATCCGTACGCCCGTATGCCAGAGCTGAATATCTGTTAAATTGCTACATTTTTTAAGCAGACGTCATGCCCTAATGTAGCCAAGATTTTGAAAAGCACTGGCGTTGGAGAGTGCTGTTCTCTGCATGACAAATTGGCAGATATAAACTACCGCCAAATTAGCTCCCATATCCCACCGTCATACCAGACCCCAGTCCAGCACCTGCTCCTCAAAGGCCATGAACTCTAGATATCGTGTTTGAAACTGTATGCATAAAAGGGTGTTCAAAACTGATAGCCCAGTCTAATGCAGCCGATGCTAATGCATGGTACTGAGTATTTTGAAAGACCGTGACTCTGAATGAAATGTCCCATTTGAACGCCTTTGAAGGGCTATAAGCTGAATAATGATAATATGAATCCTATAGTAGCTTTCTGCATTACTTTTGACCTGCATTAAGCTACCACCTGTCTAACAGACCCACAGTTAGGCTACTTTTGATGGCCGCTTAAGACAAGGTGTACTGTATTCAAATGTTTTCTCACACCCTATAGTAGTTCATACCATTATTTCGCGCGTTTAGAATTATCTCTGTCTATTTATAAAAGGGATGTACATGTAGTTGTTATAGTTGGTCGTTATTTGCCACTGGCGTAACTTGGTGAACAAAGCAGAACGGGCACCTGTACATAGCGGTGTAAAGATCTTTATACACTAGTAAGTTGTCACACAAACTAGGTGGGCACACATAGGAAATAACTGCCCGGCTAGCTCAGTCGGTAGAGCACGAGACTCTTAATCTCGGGGTCGTGGGTTCGAGCCCCACGTTGGGCGTACATACTTTTTTCTGCTGGCTAAACATTTTGGAGACGGCCGTTTAATTAACGAACCCAACATGCCTGCTAATTTCTTCTCTGACTACGTGTACCACTCAATGTGTCATATTTAGGTGTCGTATTAATTAGTCTGTTTTCTTTTTTAGATCAGATCAGCGCTAATACGCTGGAATAGCCTGACCTCTAAATACTCTGTTAAACCCATGAGAGGAATATGGACAAAATGAGCAGTATTTATAACCATGTAGATTGGGTGTTGTGAATTCCACTGTATTTCCATCAGCCGGAATAGCTCAGTTGGGAGAGCGTTAGACTGAAGATCTAAAGGTCCCTGGTTCGATCCCGGGTTCCGGCGTGTACGGAAATCGGCGGCTGATCGACTTTTTTAGTATTCAAGCATAACCATTATCCAAACTCTTTCCTTTCCCTTTGACTTTTCAATTAATTCGGCAAGTTTTAGGAGTAGGAAGAGTTGCATAATTATGCTGATCAATGCTTCCAATTATCTTTCTCCCTGGACTATTCAACAACAAGGGTGTACCGTTGAGCACATGAATACCCACAGCTGTATAAAGTCTTCCTTGAAGCTATCTTTACGCGAGTCCTCTGATGACTCTGTTGGCGAATAAAAGTCATTCAAGACTTTTACTTTGTACACTATTGAACAAGGGTATGAACGTTGTATGGAGGGCGTTTCAAATCTATTGCTGAAAAGAGTTTGAAAATGAAATAAAAAAGCTTAACTACTTACAAAGAGAACAAAAACTTGCATCGGCCGGGAATCGAACCCGGGCCGCCCGCGTGGCAGGCGAGCATTCTACCACTGAACCACCGATGCGTGACATGTAATACGATTAACATTTAACACATTATAGTCAACGAATACCAGAACTTGTTCTTACATGGTTCCCATATGACTGACCATGATTGACACCAATGCACATTTAACGCCCGTACCTTCAAACAGTCGTCCTTGTTTAATTCTACATCCGTACGCCCGTATGCCAGAGCTGAATATCTGTTAAATTGCTACATTTTTTAAGCAGACGTCATGCCCTAATGTAGCCAAGATTTTGAAAAGCACTGGCGTTGGAGAGTGCTGTTCTCTGCATGACAAATTGGCAGATATAAACTACCGCCAAATTAGCTCCCATATCCCACCGTCATACCAGACCCCAGTCCAGCACCTGCTCCTCAAAGGCCATGAACTCTAGATATCGTGTTTGAAACTGTATGCATAAAAGGGTGTTCAAAACTGATAGCCCAGTCTAATGCAGCCGATGCTAATGCATGGTACTGAGTATTTTGAAAGACCGTGACTCTGAATGAAATGTCCCATTTGAACGCCTTTGAAGGGCTATAAGCTGAATAATGATAATATGAATCCTATAGTAGCTTTCTGCATTACTTTTGACCTGCATTAAGCTACCACCTGTCTAACAGACCCACAGTTAGGCTACTTTTGATGGCCGCTTAAGACAAGGTGTACTGTATTCAAATGTTTTCTCACACCCTATAGTAGTTCATACCATTATTTCGCGCGTTTAGAATTATCTCTGTCTATTTATAAAAGGGATGTACATGTAGTTGTTATAGTTGGTCGTTATTTGCCACTGGCGTAACTTGGTGAACAAAGCAGAACGGGCACCTGTACATAGCGGTGTAAAGATCTTTATACACTAGTAAGTTGTCACACAAACTAGGTGGGCACACATAGGAAATAACTGCCCGGCTAGCTCAGTCGGTAGAGCACGAGACTCTTAATCTCGGGGTCGTGGGTTCGAGCCCCACGTTGGGCGTACATACTTTTTTCTGCTGGCTAAACATTTTGGAGACGGCCGTTTAATTAACGAACCCAACATGCCTGCTAATTTCTTCTCTGACTACGTGTACCACTCAATGTGTCATATTTAGGTGTCGTATTAATTAGTCTGTTTTCTTTTTTAGATCAGATCAGCGCTAATACGCTGGAATAGCCTGACCTCTAAATACTCTGTTAAACCCATGAGAGGAATATGGACAAAATGAGCAGTATTTATAACCATGTAGATTGGGTGTTGTGAATTCCACTGTATTTCCATCAGCCGGAATAGCTCAGTTGGGAGAGCGTTAGACTGAAGATCTAAAGGTCCCTGGTTCGATCCCGGGTTCCGGCGTGTACGGAAATCGGCGGCTGATCGACTTTTTTAGTATTCAAGCATAACCATTATCCAAACTCTTTCCTTTCCCTTTGACTTTTCAATTAATTCGGCAAGTTTTAGGAGTAGGAAGAGTTGCATAATTATGCTGATCAATGCTTCCAATTATCTTTCTCCCTGGACTATTCAACAACAAGGGTGTACCGTTGAGCACATGAATACCCACAGCTGTATAAAGTCTTCCTTGAAGCTATCTTTACGCGAGTCCTCTGATGACTCTGTTGGCGAATAAAAGTCATTCAAGACTTTTACTTTGTACACTATTGAACAAGGGTATGAACGTTGTATGGAGGGCGTTTCAAATCTATTGCTGAAAAGAGTTTGAAAATGAAATAAAAAAGCTTAACTACTTACAAAGAGAACAAAAACTTGCATCGGCCGGGAATCGAACCCGGGCCGCCCGCGTGGCAGGCGAGCATTCTACCACTGAACCACCGATGCGTGACATGTAATACGATTAACATTTAACACATTATAGTCAACGAATACCAGAACTTGTTCTTACATGGTTCCCATATGACTGACCATGATTGACACCAATGCACATTTAACGCCCGTACCTTCAAACAGTCGTCCTTGTTTAATTCTACATCCGTACGCCCGTATGCCAGAGCTGAATATCTGTTAAATTGCTACATTTTTTAAGCAGACGTCATGCCCTAATGTAGCCAAGATTTTGAAAAGCACTGGCGTTGGAGAGTGCTGTTCTCTGCATGACAAATTGGCAGATATAAACTACCGCCAAATTAGCTCCCATATCCCACCGTCATACCAGACCCCAGTCCAGCACCTGCTCCTCAAAGGCCATGAACTCTAGATATCGTGTTTGAAACTGTATGCATAAAAGGGTGTTCAAAACTGATAGCCCAGTCTAATGCAGCCGATGCTAATGCATGGTACTGAGTATTTTGAAAGACCGTGACTCTGAATGAAATGTCCCATTTGAACGCCTTTGAAGGGCTATAAGCTGAATAATGATAATATGAATCCTATAGTAGCTTTCTGCATTACTTTTGACCTGCATTAAGCTACCACCTGTCTAACAGACCCACAGTTAGGCTACTTTTGATGGCCGCTTAAGACAAGGTGTACTGTATTCAAATGTTTTCTCACACCCTATAGTAGTTCATACCATTATTTCGCGCGTTTAGAATTATCTCTGTCTATTTATAAAAGGGATGTACATGTAGTTGTTATAGTTGGTCGTTATTTGCCACTGGCGTAACTTGGTGAACAAAGCAGAACGGGCACCTGTACATAGCGGTGTAAAGATCTTTATACACTAGTAAGTTGTCACACAAACTAGGTGGGCACACATAGGAAATAACTGCCCGGCTAGCTCAGTCGGTAGAGCACGAGACTCTTAATCTCGGGGTCGTGGGTTCGAGCCCCACGTTGGGCGTACATACTTTTTTCTGCTGGCTAAACATTTTGGAGACGGCCGTTTAATTAACGAACCCAACATGCCTGCTAATTTCTTCTCTGACTACGTGTACCACTCAATGTGTCATATTTAGGTGTCGTATTAATTAGTCTGTTTTCTTTTTTAGATCAGATCAGCGCTAATACGCTGGAATAGCCTGACCTCTAAATACTCTGTTAAACCCATGAGAGGAATATGGACAAAATGAGCAGTATTTATAACCATGTAGATTGGGTGTTGTGAATTCCACTGTATTTCCATCAGCCGGAATAGCTCAGTTGGGAGAGCGTTAGACTGAAGATCTAAAGGTCCCTGGTTCGATCCCGGGTTCCGGCGTGTACGGAAATCGGCGGCTGATCGACTTTTTTAGTATTCAAGCATAACCATTATCCAAACTCTTTCCTTTCCCTTTGACTTTTCAATTAATTCGGCAAGTTTTAGGAGTAGGAAGAGTTGCATAATTATGCTGATCAATGCTTCCAATTATCTTTCTCCCTGGACTATTCAACAACAAGGGTGTACCGTTGAGCACATGAATACCCACAGCTGTATAAAGTCTTCCTTGAAGCTATCTTTACGCGAGTCCTCTGATGACTCTGTTGGCGAATAAAAGTCATTCAAGACTTTTACTTTGTACACTATTGAACAAGGGTATGAACGTTGTATGGAGGGCGTTTCAAATCTATTGCTGAAAAGAGTTTGAAAATGAAATAAAAAAGCTTAACTACTTACAAAGAGAACAAAAACTTGCATCGGCCGGGAATCGAACCCGGGCCGCCCGCGTGGCAGGCGAGCATTCTACCACTGAACCACCGATGCGTGACATGTAATACGATTAACATTTAACACATTATAGTCAACGAATACCAGAACTTGTTCTTACATGGTTCCCATATGACTGACCATGATTGACACCAATGCACATTTAACGCCCGTACCTTCAAACAGTCGTCCTTGTTTAATTCTACATCCGTACGCCCGTATGCCAGAGCTGAATATCTGTTAAATTGCTACATTTTTTAAGCAGACGTCATGCCCTAATGTAGCCAAGATTTTGAAAAGCACTGGCGTTGGAGAGTGCTGTTCTCTGCATGACAAATTGGCAGATATAAACTACCGCCAAATTAGCTCCCATATCCCACCGTCATACCAGACCCCAGTCCAGCACCTGCTCCTCAAAGGCCATGAACTCTAGATATCGTGTTTGAAACTGTATGCATAAAAGGGTGTTCAAAACTGATAGCCCAGTCTAATGCAGCCGATGCTAATGCATGGTACTGAGTATTTTGAAAGACCGTGACTCTGAATGAAATGTCCCATTTGAACGCCTTTGAAGGGCTATAAGCTGAATAATGATAATATGAATCCTATAGTAGCTTTCTGCATTACTTTTGACCTGCATTAAGCTACCACCTGTCTAACAGACCCACAGTTAGGCTACTTTTGATGGCCGCTTAAGACAAGGTGTACTGTATTCAAATGTTTTCTCACACCCTATAGTAGTTCATACCATTATTTCGCGCGTTTAGAATTATCTCTGTCTATTTATAAAAGGGATGTACATGTAGTTGTTATAGTTGGTCGTTATTTGCCACTGGCGTAACTTGGTGAACAAAGCAGAACGGGCACCTGTACATAGCGGTGTAAAGATCTTTATACACTAGTAAGTTGTCACACAAACTAGGTGGGCACACATAGGAAATAACTGCCCGGCTAGCTCAGTCGGTAGAGCACGAGACTCTTAATCTCGGGGTCGTGGGTTCGAGCCCCACGTTGGGCGTACATACTTTTTTCTGCTGGCTAAACATTTTGGAGACAGCCGTTTAATTAACGAACCCAACATGCCTGCTAATTTCTTCTCTGACTACGTGTACCACTCAATGTGTCATATTTAGGTGTCGTATTAATTAGTCTGTTTTCTTTTTTAGATCAGATCAGCGCTAATACGCTGGAATAGCCTGACCTCTAAATACTCTGTTAAACCCATGAGAGGAATATGGACAAAATGAGCAGTATTTATAACCATGTAGATTGGGTGTTGTGAATTCCACTGTATTTCCATCAGCCGGAATAGCTCAGTTGGGAGAGCGTTAGACTGAAGATCTAAAGGTCCCTGGTTCGATCCCGGGTTCCGGCGTGTACGGAAATCGGCGGCTGATCGACTTTTTTAGTATTCAAGCATAACCATTATCCAAACTCTTTCCTTTCCCTTTGACTTTTCAATTAATTCGGCAAGTTTTAGGAGTAGGAAGAGTTGCATAATTATGCTGATCAATGCTTCCAATTATCTTTCTCCCTGGACTATTCAACAACAAGGGTGTACCGTTGAGCACATGAATACCCACAGCTGTATAAAGTCTTCCTTGAAGCTATCTTTACGCGAGTCCTCTGATGACTCTGTTGGCGAATAAAAGTCATTCAAGACTTTTACTTTGTACACTATTGAACAAGGGTATGAACGTTGTATGGAGGGCGTTTCAAATCTATTGCTGAAAAGAGTTTGAAAATGAAATAAAAAAGCTTAACTACTTACAAAGAGAACAAAAACTTGCATCGGCCGGGAATCGAACCCGGGCCGCCCGCGTGGCAGGCGAGCATTCTACCACTGAACCACCGATGCGTGACATGTAATACGATTAACATTTAACACATTATAGTCAACGAATACCAGAACTTGTTCTTACATGGTTCCCATATGACTGACCATGATTGACACCAATGCACATTTAACGCCCGTACCTTCAAACAGTCGTCCTTGTTTAATTCTACATCCGTACGCCCGTATGCCAGAGCTGAATATCTGTTAAATTGCTACATTTTTTAAGCAGACGTCATGCCCTAATGTAGCCAAGATTTTGAAAAGCACTGGCGTTGGAGAGTGCTGTTCTCTGCATGACAAATTGGCAGATATAAACTACCGCCAAATTAGCTCCCATATCCCACCGTCATACCAGACCCCAGTCCAGCACCTGCTCCTCAAAGGCCATGAACTCTAGATATCGTGTTTGAAACTGTATGCATAAAAGGGTGTTCAAAACTGATAGCCCAGTCTAATGCAGCCGATGCTAATGCATGGTACTGAGTATTTTGAAAGACCGTGACTCTGAATGAAATGTCCCATTTGAACGCCTTTGAAGGGCTATAAGCTGAATAATGATAATATGAATCCTATAGTAGCTTTCTGCATTACTTTTGACCTGCATTAAGCTACCACCTGTCTAACAGACCCACAGTTAGGCTACTTTTGATGGCCGCTTAAGACAAGGTGTACTGTATTCAAATGTTTTCTCACACCCTATAGTAGTTCATACCATTATTTCGCGCGTTTAGAATTATCTCTGTCTATTTATAAAAGGGATGTACATGTAGTTGTTATAGTTGGTCGTTATTTGCCACTGGCGTAACTTGGTGAACAAAGCAGAACGGGCACCTGTACATAGCGGTGTAAAGATCTTTATACACTAGTAAGTTGTCACACAAACTAGGTGGGCACACATAGGAAATAACTGCCCGGCTAGCTCAGTCGGTAGAGCACGAGACTCTTAATCTCGGGGTCGTGGGTTCGAGCCCCACGTTGGGCGTACATACTTTTTTCTGCTGGCTAAACATTTTGGAGACAGCCGTTTAATTAACGAACCCAACATGCCTGCTAATTTCTTCTCTGACTACGTGTACCACTCAATGTGTCATATTTAGGTGTCGTATTAATTAGTCTGTTTTCTTTTTTAGATCAGATCAGCGCTAATACGCTGGAATAGCCTGACCTCTAAATACTCTGTTAAACCCATGAGAGGAATATGGACAAAATGAGCAGTATTTATAACCATGTAGATTGGGTGTTGTGAATTCCACTGTATTTCCATCAGCCGGAATAGCTCAGTTGGGAGAGCGTTAGACTGAAGATCTAAAGGTCCCTGGTTCGATCCCGGGTTCCGGCGTGTACGGAAATCGGCGGCTGATCGACTTTTTTAGTATTCAAGCATAACCATTATCCAAACTCTTTCCTTTCCCTTTGACTTTTCAATTAATTCGGCAAGTTTTAGGAGTAGGAAGAGTTGCATAATTATGCTGATCAATGCTTCCAATTATCTTTCTCCCTGGACTATTCAACAACAAGGGTGTACCGTTGAGCACATGAATACCCACAGCTGTATAAAGTCTTCCTTGAAGCTATCTTTACGCGAGTCCTCTGATGACTCTGTTGGCGAATAAAAGTCATTCAAGACTTTTACTTTGTACACTATTGAACAAGGGTATGAACGTTGTATGGAGGGCGTTTCAAATCTATTGCTGAAAAGAGTTTGAAAATGAAATAAAAAAGCTTAACTACTTACAAAGAGAACAAAAACTTGCATCGGCCGGGAATCGAACCCGGGCCGCCCGCGTGGCAGGCGAGCATTCTACCACTGAACCACCGATGCGTGACATGTAATACGATTAACATTTAACACATTATAGTCAACGAATACCAGAACTTGTTCTTACATGGTTCCCATATGACTGACCATGATTGACACCAATGCACATTTAACGCCCGTACCTTCAAACAGTCGTCCTTGTTTAATTCTACATCCGTACGCCCGTATGCCAGAGCTGAATATCTGTTAAATTGCTACATTTTTTAAGCAGACGTCATGCCCTAATGTAGCCAAGATTTTGAAAAGCACTGGCGTTGGAGAGTGCTGTTCTCTGCATGACAAATTGGCAGATATAAACTACCGCCAAATTAGCTCCCATATCCCACCGTCATACCAGACCCCAGTCCAGCACCTGCTCCTCAAAGGCCATGAACTCTAGATATCGTGTTTGAAACTGTATGCATAAAAGGGTGTTCAAAACTGATAGCCCAGTCTAATGCAGCCGATGCTAATGCATGGTACTGAGTATTTTGAAAGACCGTGACTCTGAATGAAATGTCCCATTTGAACGCCTTTGAAGGGCTATAAGCTGAATAATGATAATATGAATCCTATAGTAGCTTTCTGCATTACTTTTGACCTGCATTAAGCTACCACCTGTCTAACAGACCCACAGTTAGGCTACTTTTGATGGCCGCTTAAGACAAGGTGTACTGTATTCAAATGTTTTCTCACACCCTATAGTAGTTCATACCATTATTTCGCGCGTTTAGAATTATCTCTGTCTATTTATAAAAGGGATGTACATGTAGTTGTTATAGTTGGTCGTTATTTGCCACTGGCGTAACTTGGTGAACAAAGCAGAACGGGCACCTGTACATAGCGGTGTAAAGATCTTTATACACTAGTAAGTTGTCACACAAACTAGGTGGGCACACATAGGAAATAACTGCCCGGCTAGCTCAGTCGGTAGAGCACGAGACTCTTAATCTCGGGGTCGTGGGTTCGAGCCCCACGTTGGGCGTACATACTTTTTTCTGCTGGCTAAACATTTTGGAGACAGCCGTTTAATTAACGAACCCAACATGCCTGCTAATTTCTTCTCTGACTACGTGTACCACTCAATGTGTCATATTTAGGTGTCGTATTAATTAGTCTGTTTTCTTTTTTAGATCAGATCAGCGCTAATACGCTGGAATAGCCTGACCTCTAAATACTCTGTTAAACCCATGAGAGGAATATGGACAAAATGAGCAGTATTTATAACCATGTAGATTGGGTGTTGTGAATTCCACTGTATTTCCATCAGCCGGAATAGCTCAGTTGGGAGAGCGTTAGACTGAAGATCTAAAGGTCCCTGGTTCGATCCCGGGTTCCGGCGTGTACGGAAATCGGCGGCTGATCGACTTTTTTAGTATTCAAGCATAACCATTATCCAAACTCTTTCCTTTCCCTTTGACTTTTCAATTAATTCGGCAAGTTTTAGGAGTAGGAAGAGTTGCATAATTATGCTGATCAATGCTTCCAATTATCTTTCTCCCTGGACTATTCAACAACAAGGGTGTACCGTTGAGCACATGAATACCCACAGCTGTATAAAGTCTTCCTTGAAGCTATCTTTACGCGAGTCCTCTGATGACTCTGTTGGCGAATAAAAGTCATTCAAGACTTTTACTTTGTACACTATTGAACAAGGGTATGAACGTTGTATGGAGGGCGTTTCAAATCTATTGCTGAAAAGAGTTTGAAAATGAAATAAAAAAGCTTAACTACTTACAAAGAGAACAAAAACTTGCATCGGCCGGGAATCGAACCCGGGCCGCCCGCGTGGCAGGCGAGCATTCTACCACTGAACCACCGATGCGTGACATGTAATACGATTAACATTTAACACATTATAGTCAACGAATACCAGAACTTGTTCTTACATGGTTCCCATATGACTGACCATGATTGACACCAATGCACATTTAACGCCCGTACCTTCAAACAGTCGTCCTTGTTTAATTCTACATCCGTACGCCCGTATGCCAGAGCTGAATATCTGTTAAATTGCTACATTTTTTAAGCAGACGTCATGCCCTAATGTAGCCAAGATTTTGAAAAGCACTGGCGTTGGAGAGTGCTGTTCTCTGCATGACAAATTGGCAGATATAAACTACCGCCAAATTAGCTCCCATATCCCACCGTCATACCAGACCCCAGTCCAGCACCTGCTCCTCAAAGGCCATGAACTCTAGATATCGTGTTTGAAACTGTATGCATAAAAGGGTGTTCAAAACTGATAGCCCAGTCTAATGCAGCCGATGCTAATGCATGGTACTGAGTATTTTGAAAGACCGTGACTCTGAATGAAATGTCCCATTTGAACGCCTTTGAAGGGCTATAAGCTGAATAATGATAATATGAATCCTATAGTAGCTTTCTGCATTACTTTTGACCTGCATTAAGCTACCACCTGTCTAACAGACCCACAGTTAGGCTACTTTTGATGGCCGCTTAAGACAAGGTGTACTGTATTCAAATGTTTTCTCACACCCTATAGTAGTTCATACCATTATTTCGCGCGTTTAGAATTATCTCTGTCTATTTATAAAAGGGATGTACATGTAGTTGTTATAGTTGGTCGTTATTTGCCACTGGCGTAACTTGGTGAACAAAGCAGAACGGGCACCTGTACATAGCGGTGTAAAGATCTTTATACACTAGTAAGTTGTCACACAAACTAGGTGGGCACACATAGGAAATAACTGCCCGGCTAGCTCAGTCGGTAGAGCACGAGACTCTTAATCTCGGGGTCGTGGGTTCGAGCCCCACGTTGGGCGTACATACTTTTTTCTGCTGGCTAAACATTTTGGAGACAGCCGTTTAATTAACGAACCCAACATGCCTGCTAATTTCTTCTCTGACTACGTGTACCACTCAATGTGTCATATTTAGGTGTCGTATTAATTAGTCTGTTTTCTTTTTTAGATCAGATCAGCGCTAATACGCTGGAATAGCCTGACCTCTAAATACTCTGTTAAACCCATGAGAGGAATATGGACAAAATGAGCAGTATTTATAACCATGTAGATTGGGTGTTGTGAATTCCACTGTATTTCCATCAGCCGGAATAGCTCAGTTGGGAGAGCGTTAGACTGAAGATCTAAAGGTCCCTGGTTCGATCCCGGGTTCCGGCGTGTACGGAAATCGGCGGCTGATCGACTTTTTTAGTATTCAAGCATAACCATTATCCAAACTCTTTCCTTTCCCTTTGACTTTTCAATTAATTCGGCAAGTTTTAGGAGTAGGAAGAGTTGCATAATTATGCTGATCAATGCTTCCAATTATCTTTCTCCCTGGACTATTCAACAACAAGGGTGTACCGTTGAGCACATGAATACCCACAGCTGTATAAAGTCTTCCTTGAAGCTATCTTTACGCGAGTCCTCTGATGACTCTGTTGGCGAATAAAAGTCATTCAAGACTTTTACTTTGTACACTATTGAACAAGGGTATGAACGTTGTATGGAGGGCGTTTCAAATCTATTGCTGAAAAGAGTTTGAAAATGAAATAAAAAAGCTTAACTACTTACAAAGAGAACAAAAACTTGCATCGGCCGGGAATCGAACCCGGGCCGCCCGCGTGGCAGGCGAGCATTCTACCACTGAACCACCGATGCGTGACATGTAATACGATTAACATTTAACACATTATAGTCAACGAATACCAGAACTTGTTCTTACATGGTTCCATATGACTGACCATGATTGACACCAATGCACATTTAACGCCCGTACCTTCAAACAGTCGTCCTTGTTTAATTCTGCATCCGTACGCCCGTATGCCAGAGCTGAATATCTGTTAAATTGCTACATTTTTTAAGCAGACGTCATGCCCTAATGTAGCCAAGATTTTGAAAAGCACTGGCGTTGGAGAGTGCTGTTCTCTGCATGACAAATTGGCAGATATAAACTACCGCCAAATTAGCTCCCATATCCCACCGTCATACCAGACCCCAGTCCAGCACCTGCTCCTCAAAGGCCATGAACTCTAGATATCGTGTTTGAAACTGTATGCATAAAAGGGTGTTCAAAACTGATAGCCCAGTCTAATGCAGCCGATGCTAATGCATGGTACTGAGTATTTTGAAAGACCGTGACTCTGAATGAAATGTCCCATTTGAACGCCTTTGAAGGGCTATAAGCTGAATAATGATAATATGAATCCTATAGTAGCTTTCTGCATTACTTTTGACCTGCATTAAGCTACCACCTGTCTAACAGACCCACAGTTAGGCTACTTTTGATGGCCGCTTAAGACAAGGTGTACTGTATTCAAATGTTTTCTCACACCCTATAGTAGTTCATACCATTATTTCGCGCGTTTAGAATTATCTCTGTCTATTTATAAAAGGGATGTACATGTAGTTGTTATAGTTGGTCGTTATTTGCCACTGGCGTAACTTGGTGAACAAAGCAGAACGGGCACCTGTACATAGCGGTGTAAAGATCTTTATACACTAGTAAGTTGTCACACAAACTAGGTGGGCACACATAGGAAATAACTGCCCGGCTAGCTCAGTCGGTAGAGCACGAGACTCTTAATCTCGGGGTCGTGGGTTCGAGCCCCACGTTGGGCGTACATACTTTTTTCTGCTGGCTAAACATTTTGGAGACAGCCGTTTAATTAACGAACCCAACATGCCTGCTAATTTCTTCTCTGACTACGTGTACCACTCAATGTGTCATATTTAGGTGTCGTATTAATTAGTCTGTTTTCTTTTTTAGATCAGATCAGCGCTAATACGCTGGAATAGCCTGACCTCTAAATACTCTGTTAAACCCATGAGAGGAATATGGACAAAATGAGCAGTATTTATAACCATGTAGATTGGGTGTTGTGAATTCCACTGTATTTCCATCAGCCGGAATAGCTCAGTTGGGAGAGCGTTAGACTGAAGATCTAAAGGTCCCTGGTTCGATCCCGGGTTCCGGCGTGTACGGAAATCGGCGGCTGATCGACTTTTTTAGTATTCAAGCATAACCATTATCCAAACTCTTTCCTTTCCCTTTGACTTTTCAATTAATTCGGCAAGTTTTAGGAGTAGGAAGAGTTGCATAATTATGCTGATCAATGCTTCCAATTATCTTTCTCCCTGGACTATTCAACAACAAGGGTGTACCGTTGAGCACATGAATACCCACAGCTGTATAAAGTCTTCCTTGAAGCTATCTTTACGCGAGTCCTCTGATGACTCTGTTGGCGAATAAAAGTCATTCAAGACTTTTACTTTGTACACTATTGAACAAGGGTATGAACGTTGTATGGAGGGCGTTTCAAATCTATTGCTGAAAAGAGTTTGAAAATGAAATAAAAAAGCTTAACTACTTACAAAGAGAACAAAAACTTGCATCGGCCGGGAATCGAACCCGGGCCGCCCGCGTGGCAGGCGAGCATTCTACCACTGAACCACCGATGCGTGACATGTAATACGATTAACATTTAACACATTATAGTCAACGAATACCAGAACTTGTTCTTACATGGTTCCATATGACTGACCATGATTGACACCAATGCACATTTAACGCCCGTACCTTCAAACAGTCGTCCTTGTTTAATTCTACATCCGTACGCCCGTATGCCAGAGCTGAATATCTGTTAAATTGCTACATTTTTTAAGCAGACGTCATGCCCTAATGTAGCCAAGATTTTGAAAAGCACTGGCGTTGGAGAGTGCTGTTCTCTGCATGACAAATTGGCAGATATAAACTACCGCCAAATTAGCTCCCATATCCCACCGTCATACCAGACCCCAGTCCAGCACCTGCTCCTCAAAGGCCATGAACTCTAGATATCGTGTTTGAAACTGTATGCATAAAAGGGTGTTCAAAACTGATAGCCCAGTCTAATGCAGCCGATGCTAATGCATGGTACTGAGTATTTTGAAAGACCGTGACTCTGAATGAAATGTCCCATTTGAACGCCTTTGAAGGGCTATAAGCTGAATAATGATAATATGAATCCTATAGTAGTTTCAAACAGTCATCCTTGATTTTTCACCAACCTTCGTTGAATATAAACACTGTCAAAAAAAAAAACACTATCGGACCAATAGCCAACCAAAACACTGCCTCTTTGACATCCATGCGAATGGGGAAAAAGTCCAAAAAGTCAAAAAATGTAAAGCATTATATACTGTCAATATTTTGTCAATATCACAAATAACTCATTTTCACCTAAAATACAGTCTTAGAAGCTCCAAACAGGCCCCGTCACACATGTTAAATCTAGCATAGTTATTTTTTCTAGGGACTATTTGCAAGACTACAACGACCCGGAAGCGAAATCTCACCGGGTTGACACTAACTGCAAACAAGTTGGCTTCCTTGTAAAAAAAAAACCCAGAGAGGTCTGCATCAGTTTCTTATCAAACAGTTGCTATATACAGCCGATGTTTGACAAGGGTTTGGCTCCGGATAGTAAATATGTTTCTATAAATAACTATTGTACATATCAAATAGTACATGCGCTATAAATAGAACGAAGACGATGTCTATCAAATGCCACTGCATATGAGATAAAAATGCTTTAGTATCAAGTTACGGAAAAGGGTTTCGGTGTCGGCCCTGTATGAGTTCACTTCTGAGTAGTTGCAAGTAGTTGTATCATGTGTATTGGAAATTATCCGGTCACCAGGCTTCTCTAGTGACGTAATAAAGGAGATGCGGATAGAATATACATTTTTGTAATATAGAATAGAATAGAATAGATTTTATTTACCAATCATGGACCCTCTCGGGTTAAGAATCAATACATACTAATACATTTATGACTTAACATAATTGACATGAAGCTAAATCACATGTATCATAAATAAATTTAGGCACATATTGACAAATCACATATAAATAACAATACATTAGATTCATCTTGCTGACTCATGAGGATCTAAGTCACATTGAAGCGCCAGTCAAAACATTGGTTTAGGTATCTAGCAAGCATATCCAAGTGAGCCAGATTCTCGTATTATGTTACTTCCGTTAGTAGAAGGCGTATTAGGCTATTAGACGTTTCTAAGGCATAATGAATCTATAATTATAGAACTGTTTTACTTTTCTGTAAATATGCATATGTTGAGGTAATAACAGAAAATTCACCAATATACAATGTAATGACACAAATATGAGAAAAGAAAAAAGCGAAGAAAACATGTTTTGGTTATGAATGTAGGTGGATTCGAACCCACGCCGGATCATACAAAGGCGAATTTGAACCACAACAGTCTGCGCATTTACCTACTACGCTACCAGCAGCGTAGCTGAAACCAAATTTAATATACGCACTGTGGCTATAGGGGTCCGAGGGCATGCTCCCCCGTAAAACCATTGTGATAAATAGAGCATGGTTTCATGTGACGACTTTTATAGAGGCGTCAAAAGGCATCAGTAAGAGGGAATGGGGAAAAGTTTACATGACTTACCTACTACGCTACAGGGCCTACAGCGATAACCAATGCTACTTTATCAATTTTATTAACTTAAACCACCGCTGGGGAAACGTGTTTTTAATAAGAATCAAGTCAAGAAGCAAATAATAATGGATAAATAGTAGATGTTTTTCCTTTCACTCGCAGCAAGGTCATGATATGGGGCGAAAGATGAATAACTCTGGTGTTTTCGTTGCATGACTTTTAATTAACACTATTTCACAAATTTAGAAGATCACCTAAAATAGTGTTGATACTTTGTGTTGAAATGCGATCCGTAGTATGAACTACGATCGTACATGCATTTCAAACTTTGAGGAATTTACCATTATCGCTATCTAGATTATTGCCTAATTCAGTTTATCTGAATGAATAGTAGATTGGTTAATAAAACATTTGTGCATATGCACTAAGAACGTCAGGATTACAGTACAATCTGTCTGAACCCTTAGCCTGCTATGAAAGCGGGGTCTGCTTAAGTCCCGATTTGTTACCGTTGTCACTTACTTCTTATTCGTTCAAGTTTTTGAGATACTCCTGACAGAGTGTCAAACGGCTTAGGTCTTGGTGAGACAGTGATACATGTACTCCTGACACAGTGTCAAACGGCTTAGGTCTTAGTGAGACAGTGATACTCCTGACACAGTGTCAAACGGCTTAGATCTTGGTGAGACAGTGATACTCCTGACACAGTGTCAAACGGCTTAGATGTTGGTGAGACGCCGAGCTGTTTGCAAATGTCAGTTAGGTCGCGCTTAGAGTTAATGGCTATTCGTATAGTGAACATAGACGTTTTAAAGAGCAGATGGCTGCTTAATTCAGGCAAAAGTACTGCGGAAAACTCCTATAGGATCTTTTTTCATTACATTTTACCTTTATTAAGCTACCACATGCCTCACAGACCTATATTTAGATCTCTGTTTGATGACCGCTTAAGACAGGTAATATTGTAAACATAGTAAACACACTAGCTTATCCAAAAGTTTAATAGAAGGGTTTGAGACTTTATAGGCAGAATGATGGCTGTGTATAATACAGGGTGTAGGTCTTACAGAACGATAGCTGTGTGTAATACAGGGTGTAGGTCTTACAGAATGGTGGCTGTGTATAATATAGGGTGTAGGTCTTACAGAATGATGGCTGTGTGTAATACAGGGTGTATGTCTTACAGAATGGTGGCTGTGAGTAATACAGGGTGTAGGTCTTACAGAAAGATGGCTGTGTGTAATACAGGGTGTATGTCTTACAGAATGATGGCTGTGTGTAATACAGGGCGTAGGTCTTACAGAATGATGGCTGTGTGTAATACAGGGTGTAGGTCTTACAGAATGATGGCTGTGTGTAATACAGGGTGTAGGTCTTACAGAATGATGGCTGTGTGTAATACAGGGTGTAGGTCTTACAGAATGATGGCTGTGTGTAATACAGGGTGTAGGTCTTACAGAATGATGGCTGTGTATAATACAGGGTGTAGGTCTTACAGAATGATTGCTGTGTATAATATAGGGTGTAGGTCTTACAGAATGATTGCTGTGTATAATACAGGGTGTAGGTCTTACAGAATGATGGCTGTGTGTAATACAGGGTGTAGGTCTTACAGAATGATGGTTGTGTGTAATACAGGGTGTAGGTCTTACAGAATGATGGTTGTGTGTAATACAGGGTGTAGGTCTTACAGAATGATGGCTGTGTGTAATACAGGGTGTAGGTCTTACAGAATGATGGCTGTGTGTAATACAGGGTGTAGGTCTTACAGAATGATGGCTGTGTGTAATACAGGGTGTAGGTCTTACAGACTGATGGCTGTGTGTAATACAGGGTGTAGGTCTTACAGAATGATGGCTGTGTATAATACAGGATGTAAGTCTTACAGAATGATGGCTGTGTATAATACAGGATGTAAGTCTTACAGAATGATGGCTGTGTATAATGCAGGGTGTAGATCTTACAGAATGATGGCTGTGTGTAATACAGGGTGTAGGTCTTACAGAATGATGGCTGTCTATAATACAGGATGTAAGTCTTACAGAATGATGGCTGTGTATAATACAGGGTGTAGGTCTTACAGAATGATGGTTGTGTATAATGCAGGGTGTAGGTCTTACAGAAAGTTTCAAAAGGACTTTTCTGCATGACTGTCATCCTGTATTAAGATGTCACTTGTCTTAAGACCGAGAACGACATGACCGTGAGAGAAGCTGTAGATTCATACCTATAGCAGCTGTCTGACCTGGTCCTATACTGTATTAAGCTGTCTATTGTCTTAAGACCGAGAACGACATGACCGTGACAGAAGCTGTAGGCTCATACATATAGCAGCTGTCTGATCTGGTCCTATACTGCTAGCAAAAAGACGCAGCAAGCGTTTCTATAGAGAAAAAGGTTAAGCCTTCGTTAACCCATTACATCATATTTTGTTTTAGAATTTTGAGGTTTGAAACCATTGTGATAAATAGAGCATTTGCTCCTATATGAGCAAATGATCTATTTATCAGAATGGTTTCACAAAGTGACTTTTATAGAGTCGTCAAAAGTCGTCAATATGAGGGAATGGGTTAAACGAGTCTCTGAAAAGAAGGTTTACTGTTGTTATATGTTGTTTTGTTGTTTTACGACGTTGGTTCAATGCTCGTTTAGAGTACCGAGACAACAGTCACTAATCAAGTAAATCGTTAATTAATTGAAATAATTGTTATCTAGAGTATAGTACAGTCAATCCGCTCTAAAATGAAGACTAAAACGAATTCGTATTCTGTATCACGTGGACAGGTGATGACGGACAAAGGTCTTTATGGGATACTTTCTGAATTATTGTTTGTTCTGCAATAACAATATCAAGAGTGGTAACTGACTTAAACTAAACACAGTTCATCGTAATTTTAAGATTTTACATTACTATATTTACTACTACAACTACAACAGTTACTACTACTACTACTACTACTACTACTACTACTACTACTACTACTACTACTACTACTACTATTACTACTACTACTACTACTACTACTACTACTACTACTACTACTACTACTACTACTATAACTACTACTACTACTACTACTACTACTACTACTACTACTACTACTACTACTACTACTACTACTACTACTGCTGCTATTACTACTACTAATACGAATACTAATACTAATACTGCAGCTGTTGTTGCTAGGATAGATTAATAGACTGAATAAAACATCTTAAATTATGTAATATATTATCTGATGCAGGCGCCTGTTAACGAGTTTGCAAACAGAGTAGATCAACATCATCCCGCCTGATCAGGATCTGTTCTGTTTGCCTGTAAAATCATATATAGACATATAGCCGTATAAAACCCAGGTAATAACTAGCTGTCACTATTTCTGGAATGTACCCGTATATTAATCAGTAAAAAGGTTAGCAGTCATATCTTTTAAAGTCTCTCCTGTTAACCCTTCCCTTCATATAAACGCCTTTCCACGAATTTACAAACAGTGTAGACCTAGATCAGACGGCTCCTATAAGAGTTGATCGGTGTCTGCTCATTTGATATACCCATTTTCTTAGTATCTAAAATGGCTACAATGTTTTACCTTCCATGTTTCATTATAACTAATTTGTCCTATAATATTCAGTAGGTATCGACATTTGGAATAAACATAGAACATGGAAAGTGTTAACTCTATTGTCATTTTAGAGAGGCTCTACTGTGTGTGTGTATATAGTATGGTATCTTACATTGTCGATAATGCAGTGATCACGTCCTAATTGTCTAATTAAGATTAGTTAGTTAGTAGGATCGAAACGCGAGCTCTCTCTCCCTGTCTCCCATTAATAGTGGTGACATACCAGAGAGACTCAGTTCCTACAGTGTTGTGATATACAATTTGTTATTGTTTAACCCTTTCCTTTATAAACGCATTTTCAAGTAATTGCAAACAGAGTAGATATAGATCAGGCGACTCCTATAGAAGTCATCTGATCAGGGTATGTTCTGTTTGCTTATGGTATAATATGGATTAGATTTTGTGAAAAGAGCGCTATATAAATGTGGTATAATAAATAATAAATAAAATAGATTAAACAGCACATGTCTGCCTGATTCAAAATGCCCTGTGTACATATGCCATCATACAAATCAGCTAATAAATATGCACATGTCATTGTTCCTTACATGAATGTTAAACAGGGAAAGGGTTAACAATTCGCTATGGTGCGCGTTTGTAGAATTTGCCTATAGAGCAAACTTATCAATTATGCCGGTATCACTCCCTTTCTCATTGGACACAAAAACAAAGAAACTAGCAGCAGTGGGTGCAGGAATTTCTGTTCTGGCGCTAATTTTGGGAATTGCCTTTGGTTACCTAACGGGACACAGACAAGGACGAGACCTGTGCGGCCTGCGCAAAGGACTAAAAAACACTTGCACCCGACTACCATATAGCAGGACGAAATATGATGATGTTACAAAATTCTTCTGGAGGTAAAATCGCACTATTCCATTACAGTAAAGTCTCGACAGTGTGACCACATCATTTATTACATAGGAGTCTGTAAAAGCGGACGGTTCCTGTGTAAATATTCACGTTTAAATATTACTTACAGTAAAGCTTCGTTTATCAGTATCATTATTCGATTTGTAAGGTATTTAATTATGTAAACCCATCTAAACAATTCCAGTTCAGAAGAATTTAAATACTTTAAGGCAGGTGGCTGCTTAATTCAGAGTGAAAGTCATTCAGAAAACTCATAGAGGAGCGTTCTGTGTTACTTTAGCCCTGCAATAAGCTGACACCTGTCTCCAAGACCTATATTTATACTAAATGTTATGTCCGGTTCAGAGAGGTTCAACTGTGTCATTATTCGATCATTTAGGCAGGTGGCAACTGAATGCAAAGTGAAAGTCACGCAGAATGGTCATTTGGAGTTTTCTGCATGATTTTCACCCTGCATCAAACATACAAATCACATAGACAGGCGTCTAACAAGTTCCAAATTCTTTTTTACTAAAGGTTCCGAAAAGTGAGGGACAAGTGAGGTTTCACAATGATATACGAAATAGAATGTTTATTGCTTATCCTCTATTTGACATAATACTGTTTATTGTTTGGTGGATAAGTTCAGTTCGATTAGTCTTTATTGTTGTCTGTATGTTTTTTCTGCCATGGTATAGTACTCGCATCATTTTCTTATGTTTTTGATGGTGGGTACAGGGATGTATAGGTAGAAGCATACTTAGAAACTTCTTTATATTTCCCAGTCTAGCCATATCTTGCTGCAACTCATTTGAATCGCCTAGGAGATGCGATTCAAATGAAATGCAACAATATGGGATTAGAATGAGAATCAGCAATTTTAATAGATTTAGTAAAGCCCGAAAATTTTGACCTGAACCCTGGTCCATATGCAAACTAATGAGAGAGATGATGCTCAACCAGATGCGTGCATGTTCCTTTGTCTACATCTACAGTAAAACCTCTCTAAACCGGATGTTAACCCTTCTCTTGCTGAATTCTAAAATACATTTCTCCTTCTTTACCCATGCCCTGTTGTATAATTACATATATCTTCACTGTGTACAAGTATTTCGCTGCGCAATCACTGCTGTGGAGTACACTGTTTGCACAATCAACTTGTAAATAGTGCAGACCCTGATGAGACAGCTCCTGCATGAGCTGTCTCATCTGGGTCTTCACTATTTACAGGTAGGTATATTGACGTGAATAGCAAGCGAAGGGTTAAATTCAGTATAAATATCGGTCTTGGAGACTTGGAGACAGGTGGCAGCTAAATGCAGGGTGAAAGTCATGCAGAAAGCCGCTCCTAAACGTCCAACCCTGCATTAAGCAGCCACCTACCTAAAGGTATCTAATTCTTCTTTACTAGAATTCTGGTTTTAATTCTGTATTACTCTCTGTATTCATTAAGCAACCAATTTCCCTTATTAAAACAATTATTTTTTATTGATAAAGTGGATTTCACGGTTATTTATTTCAGGTCTCTTTCATGGTACAAAGTAAAAGTTTGCTTACCCAAGGGTGGAAGTTGTCACACCGAGAGATTGCCCGGACATTATATATCTTACCACCTTAACGGCAAATCAATTGTCATAGATGGGCAAGATTCAGACCCTGCGTGGAGTGAAGTACCGTGGAGCAGTCGGTTTATAGGTAAGTGATCTCTATGGGAATTTCAACACTGGTAAAGCTACATGATTGTATAATGCTGTTTCATTTAAACCCAAATAGAACGGAATTTTGAGGCAGGTAGCTGTTTAATGCAGGGTGAAAGTCACACAGAAAACGCATTTGGGAACTTTCTGTATGACTTTCTCGTAGCATTAAGCTGTTGACTGTCTTATAGACCGGAACTGGTAGCAATTTTAACTTCCGGGGTAGAAGGAGTGTTATTGTATAAAACCTTTTGCGATTTTTCTATTAACATTTAGATATGAGAGGAAAATGGCTGCCTACGCCTCGTTTTGAAACGAAATACAAGATGCGATGGGACGACACCAAGATGTATGTGTTGATGTATATGCAGGAGACTGACCTGTATGGAACACACACCATCAATGATACCAGTGGTAAGACATACAATATACTCTACAACGACCACGTGACATATTCTCTAAATATATGCATTGAACATATACACTTAAACCTCTCTAAACCTGACGTTCAATTTGGTATAAATATCGGCTTTGGAGACAGGTGGCTACGTAATGCAGGGTGAAAGTCATACAGAAAGCTCCTATAGGAGCTTTCTGCATGACTTTCACCCTGCATTAAGCAGCCACCTGCCAAAAAGTATCTATTTTTTTCTCTTCTAAAATTCCGGTTTAGAGGGAGTTTGCTGTAAATGATAACATCGTATGCCTACAGGAAAGTGTGACCATAGCAGAAACTGTAGAATGAGATCTATATTATTTCAGCAATAAACAGAGCAAACCTCGATCAGACGGATCCTAGATGATCCGCCTGAGCTGAGTCTACTCTGTTTGCAAAGACACTGAACTGTCGCCTCCATCAGGTAACAGTTATATGTAGTATTACTATACCTTACTTAAGATCGTACGACTGTTATAACATACGAGGATCGCAACTTCCCTGTTTGAACTTACGGTCATTCTGTCGAACGAAGTTAGTTTTAATAGCTGCACTCTAGAATGTGTGATCATTTTGGCTGGCCGAGAAAAAGCGAGTATGGGTTCCTGGACTTTTAGATCAATTACAGCTTATTGCAGGATGGAAGTGAAGCAGAAGCTACTACAGGAGCTTTTTGTATTACTTTTGGCCTACGTTAAGCATCATCCGTGTATATTCTTTGATGTTTGTTTTGTTATTTTTATATTGGGGCTTTATGTCATTTTAATATTAGTATTTTATCTATTATCCCGACGTCCGGCAAACTGAAGGTGGTAGAAGACCCAAGAAATTTGCCGTGCATAGAACCAATTGTATTGTTTCGTGAAGAGAAGAACACTCGGGTAGAAACACTGACCTACCGCAAGCCAGCTGAAAGGCTTCTTCACATGAAAAATCCAAATGCCCCGGTCGAGACTCGAACTACAGCGGCAAGGGACTAAGTGATTGTCAGTCGAAAACCATAACCACTTGGCTACGGAGGCCTCCTTGTACAATGCAGTGAAATTGTACTTGGTCAGTGCTAATACCTTACGTTCACAGTTTGAATACATAGGTTTTCTGTGAGCAGTGTGAAAGGGTGGAATATGCGGGAATTTGAACAAGTGATAGCTCAATGCAAAACCAAAAGCTATACAGACAGTTACTACTTCTATTACTACTACTACTACTACTACTACTACTACTACTACTACTACTACTACTACTACTACTAGTATAAGAGATGTCTGTCTGTATACGTTTGCACTACATTAAGCAGCAAACTGTTTTACAGTCTTCTACGATTATAAATAATGTGGAGGGCAGCGTTAAGTTGGCTGCCAGTTCGCAGTTCGCAGTTCGTTATTCGAATAACGAACTGCGAACTGCGAACTGGCAGCCAACTTAACGCTGCCGTTATTTTACCGAACTCTACTGCACTTTTAAGAAATCAAGTTATTGCATGTGTTCATGTTTTCTTACTCTCTCTTTCAGTATGGAAGGATAACGGCGTAGAGGTAGGTGTATATACAATGCTCTATTTCTAAGGAAACCCAATTATTTGTCATTAAGACAGACAGGTGGTACCTTAACACGAACCCTGATATGCACGACCCAAATAGCTCAAGTAACTCGGCGTCTCATCAGGACCCAAGATGTTTGACACCCAGTCGCTAGAATCCCAAAAGCATTGTCCAAGTGGAAATACAGTAAAACCCTCTTAAACCGAAACCTAAGCAGAGAAGAATTTAGATACTTTAGGCAGATACATGTACCTGCTTAATGCAGGGTGAAAGTCACGCATAAAGCTCCTCTAGGAGCATTCTGCATGACTTTCGCCCTGCATTAAACTACCACCTGTCTACAAGACCGATATGTTAACTAAATTGTACGTCCGGCTTGGTGAGGTCTTACTGTATGTTTAATCATTTGAATGCTCAACGTAGATTGTCCTAGTTTTGTGCTATGGTATTCAATGGAAACGGTAACAATTCAAGAGATGATTTTGAATGACAAAAAATGAAGACTCTGATCAGATGGGTTCCACTATGAGGATATCTCTGAGCAGGGTCTTTACTGTTTGCAAATGATAGCTGCATCGGTTATTGCATTCAAAACGTTGATAATGTTCTTTATCCTGTACTCCCGGAAATACTGTGGTACCTGTAATCTCAGGTTCTTCCATTGTCCATGATGTATGTTCGTTGTGGTCGTTAGTTAATGTTCTTTTTAAGGTCCTTGGGGTACTGCTGGTTGTGTTACATGTATATAACAAGTTGGCAATGTTTTTGTTTATGTTTTATATAGTTTCAATTATGTTTGTTTATATTGTTTTTAGACAGTTGGACTTTTGTTTGTTTATTTTGTTTAAATAGATACGAATTTGTTTATTGGTATGGTTTAACTAGCTGGGGTTTTGGTTGGTTATGTTGTTAAAATGGAATTTCGTTTGTTGATTTTGTTTATATTTTCTCAACCAGAATTTTGGTTCGCGATAGAAATAATTGTATGTATTATATTTCGATCTTATATTCGATCATCAATGACTTTTTCTTGTTTAACCATCCGTTTTAACTTATAATTGAATCATCCGTCGAGCAAAGTTAGATTTTTTATGATGCGATCCTGGAATGTGTTGCTCCTCAGTTTGGATCAGGCGGTAGAGTGTACGTTGAGATAAACCTAGTCACGAGAAAATGGACAGTTGAGCATTACAAACAGTGTAGGTCCAGTCCAAGTCAACCGCCAAGATAGAACGCGTAGCGAAGTATTGAGCCAAGTCCATATCGGTCATACTTCTGTTTTTATTTTAGATGTTGATGGACGTTGACGGATCTATGCGGTAGTAAGTAATTTAACGTCAGTGTCACATGTATGTATACAAGCAATAGTAAGTAGTAATGTTCCTAACTACATAGTGATAAATACCTGTCACACATTTAAAATGTTACTGTTTTTAAATCTTTATAATAGAGCTATTGTCAATATTGTCATACAGTGCTCCCTCTCTACAACGACACCCTTTGGGATACGAATAGTGTATGTGTTGTTCAGAGGAGTTGTTATAGGGAGGGAAAATCAAACATAATTAGCTTGTTTGCAAATTCCCAGATAAGGTGTATTTCGAGAACTAAAACTGTTATGCCTCATTCAAACCCTATGTTGTGACCACTCTTTAGAATCGTCACAAAGTGACGATTCTAAAGAGTGGTCACAACATAGGGTTTGATGGAGGCATAAAGAAAGTACGATGGAAAAAGTTGTTTCTGTAGCCTTGTTGTTTCGGAAACAGTGACATGCGTTGTTGTAAGGAGGGAGCACTGTACATATATGTTTGGCAGTAAGTAATAATATTTCTTATGTCTCAGTCACATTTGCCTCGGCGGTTGCACGGTCTAAAATTTCTGAAGGAAGATAGCATTTATACGGCCGCCGCAGAATTCATACGGCCATGTGTATTGCAGTGGTCACATATGGTACGGCCGCAGCTCTGCGTATTTTGAATTTGTCGAGGTGAAAAACCTACGGCTGAAATGATGATCCACTGTCGCCGCACAGCGTCCGTGCGGCTGTCGTAGTTTTTTTTTTAAATTACACGTCAGTCGTAAGGAAGCCGCACGTGAGATTGGTGCACTACGCTTTTCTACTGCCACCGCAAACACCTCGATAGCAGGGATCTACAGTAGTATTGTCCTGTTTTATTAACCTGTCAAATTTGAATATTCCTACGTCACTGAAAGGATATATTTAGCTTGGGTAAACCTGTGTTTCAAACGTTTTTCACGAGATTCACAATAAATATACAGGTACTTGAATAAGCCAAGTAGGAAAGCTTTTATTAGCGGAAACAATCGATATCAACCGAAGCTATATATGGCGTGTTCAGCAAGCGTATAATTTGACAGATTAATAAAACAGGACAATACAAATAAAAAAAAAAGATAGACCAACTTATTTTGGAACAAAACATGACCTACTCTAATGTAAACAAAACGAAACGACTACAGCGCTTCTTTATTTTTAAAAGCCTTAGCAAGCCGCACTTTTTTCAACATAGTTGTCTTGGTGCAATGGATATGTATCTGGACTTGCATGTGGCGGTCTTTAGTTCGATTCTTACCAGTGACTAATATTTTTTTTCATTAAAATACTGTCCGTACAAAACAACAATAAATATTAATAATAACATATAATAATTATTAACAAAACATTAACATATAATTAAAAAAAGAATAAAAATTAAAAAGAAAATTACAAATAGCAAATCCGCATTTTTTTTTTAAAAAAAAAAGGAAACTGCATAGCTTGAGATTCGAACCCACGACCCCTGTTTGCAAGACTAGGTACATATCCATTAGACCAAAGCCCAGTACATAATATGTGGCGAGTAACTAAAGTGTGTTGTCTGGCCCTGTACTTTTGTGCTGTTATGTAAACAACAAAATAACAACAAGTCTCAATAAAGGTAAAGCGTGGTTTACCTGTACGGTCGCCATTCTGCAGCCGTAAAGCAAATGCAAGGATACACGTGGCAGTAAATAGTAATGTTCTTAAGGATGACATATATGAATAAATGTTGTATAAAGTTCTGCTGTTCCTAAGTATAACATGCATAGGTATATGTGGCATAAAGTAAATGATGTTACTAAGTATAACGGATGCGTGCGGTATAAAAACAATTATGTTTTTAGGAACGGCATAAATGATTATACGTTTGGTATAACGTAATGATGTCCCTAAGTATAACACACATGGATGCATGTGACATAAAGTAATGATGTTCCTCAGTATAACATATATGGATACGTGCTGTATAAAATAATTATGTTCTTAACATAAATGAATACGTTTGGTATACAGTATTAATTTTGTTCTTAAGTATGACATAAATTAATAGGTGTGTTATAAAGTAATCATGTTTTTCTTTTTCTAAGTATTACATATACGGATCCATGTGGCAGTAAGTAATGATGTTCATTGTCACGTGTACGGATCAATGTGACAGAAAGTATAAATGTTTCTTTTCCCATTTACGGATCTATTGTGCAGTAAATAATAATTGTCCTTGTTACTCGTAAATGTACGGGTACATGTGGCAGAAAGTATAAAAGCTTTTGTCACATATACGGATCTATATGACAGAAAGTATAAATGTTTCTTGCCACGTGTACGGATCTATATTGCAGTAAGTAATAATGTTCCTTGTAACATGCACGGATCCTTTCATCCGCAAGTTATAATGCTCCTTTTCACGTGTACAAATGCATGTGGCAGCAAGTAATAATGTTCCTTTGTTACATGTACGGATCCTTTTATCAGAAAGTAATCATGTTCCTTGTCATATGTACGGATCCGCATGGAAGGGTGTGCATTTGACTTTGAAATGGGGCAACTATCAGGGTATGTATTTGGTGTTATAAATTTGGCTCAGATCAAAGAGTGCGTTTGATTGTGGAAATTGGTCATATCTACGTCTTAAAACCTGTGTCATGTACTTTTCTACAGCTATAAGCAGGTACAGGTAAATGTTTTGGGAGCCTTCCACGATCTAATGTTTAGGATGAGTCCCCACGATGCCGGACATTGGGACGACAGCAGCAAGTCATGGGGATCAGGCATTCAGTACGCCATCAATTATACAGGGACTATCAATAACCCCTCGGACAAAGGTATAAGTTGCAAAGCAAATTACAGTAGAATATGTCTGAGGCGACAATTATGAGATGAACATAATTATGGGCATGCATATAAGGCAGGTGGTAGCTTAACGCAGGTCACAAGTAATACAGAAAAAACTTCTATAGGAGCTTCCAGCATTACTTTTGCCCTGCATTAACCCTTCGCTTGCTATTCACGTTAATATACCTACCTGTAAATAATGAAGACCCAGATGAGACAGCTCCTGCAGGAGCTGTCTCATCAGGGTCTGTACTATTTACAAGTTGATTGTGCAACCAGTGCACTCCACAACAGTGATTACACAGCGAAATACCTGTACACAGTGAAGATATATGTAATTATACAACAGGACATGGGTAAAGAAGGAGAAATGTATTTTAAAATTCAGCAAGCGAAGGTTTAACCTTTTAACTGTTTTACGTTTATTTCAAATTTCAAAACCTACTGAATATTCATGGGCAAGAAAGTTACAACAAAATATGGAATGTGGAACACTGTAGCCGTTTTAGAAAGGGAAGAAACAGATATTTCAAATTCCATTACCAAACAGAGCAAACTCTATTTACAGATGCGTGAAAAGGCGTTTTTATGAGGGAAAGGATTAAGCAGAGCAGCCACCTGCTTTTTAAAGCTTAGTTTATTAAATGAATGTTCACTTACGACATGTTCTACTTTATATACGAGCCGCCTAACGAAAAGATGCTCCTTCTTGGTTTATAAACAGTGTAGAATTAGGTCACCCACCGGGTCAAAACCACGAGGTCTGACAAGGGTATACACTGATCGCCATTTAAATATTCAGATGCGATTCTTTTACGTAGACTGTCAAACATCAAATATAATGATCAGCAATGCATTATGATACCACTCGTCTTTCATCCGAATGGTTCGACATTGACAGTTCAAAGTTACGGGCGTTTGTGTACTTACTGTACGAGTAAAATATACATGTAACTGTACGAGTATAATATACATGTAGCTGTACGAGTATATTATACATGTATATCTGATACTACAGTTTCATGGTGTCATTATTTCTTATATTAATATTGAACTGTGAAAGGTTAACGATTACAACCGAAGAAACATAAAATAAGGATAAAATAAGGATATGTCTATCTATACAGAGTATAAGATAGAATTCATGAAAATAATCCTACATACGTCAGAATTAATTTAGTTACCTGCATAGGAAATTGTCGTCTGCTAAAAATCTGAAACTTGAGTTTACCCAATTTCCCCTAAAATCTGTCGTTTGAGTGGCCTACAGTTAAGACCCGGGTGAGGAGTTCAGTTACCCAGTGTGCCATCTGTACCTAGATGGTCTGCATAGCGAGTCAACAGATTTATAGCTAGCGTGCAAAACGTTGATGATGATGATCGCTTTATTTCCTCCATTAATGGAGAGTACATAGAACAGATAGAGCATATTTAACATTACGAGGAAACAACAAAACATACATACATATATACATACATAAGGCTATCGTTAGCTACACAATTACAGTATAATGGAGATCTAATATACCATGCCCCTTTAATCTTTAGCTTGCTGAGCAATTTATTTCCCACACAATTGGTCACCTATTAACTCCCAAACCCAAGTTACAATGAATTTGTCTACCAACATGGAATCAGGGTGTCAAGCAGTCTGGTTCCTGATGAGACGCCAAGTTACTCGGCGACTCATCTGGGTCCAAACTGTATGCATATGTATTCACTCACCCGTCCATAGCAAGTCAAAGGTTAAATTGACACTTAAATATTGAAAATGCGTCCAGCATACGATAATTATGATGAACATCACATCGCACATAACCAACTTACAGGGCCCAGGTTGATGATAAAACTGTGTACAAACATACAACCAATGCTGCTAAACGTACAGTACCTAGTAAATGTTGCTAACGAAACGAAAATTAGCTTATTTATCAGGTACATGTTCACGGTGCTGACCCGGTAGATAATCCGGATTGAGTACACATACGGAGGAAAATATAACAGTTACTATACACGGCGTGGACTTGGCAACCGAAGAGAAGAAACACACATTTCATATGTACATATGCAGATTTACACAATGACTGCACACCTAAGTTGCATACCCGTATTCATTTACATGTACATACACATATACATACATATATGCATACCTATATATACAATATACATGTACCCGATACTAACTCTCTAACGAAACGAAATTTAGCAAAGTTAAACAGGCACATGAAGTTAAATGTCGATCCAGTACGGCTACGTTTCAGAATACAAGCAGAAATTTCTACCACATATCTAGGACCGTCAAAAGGAATCATTAGACATTGACATAACATATAATTAAATTGAACAGATATATATTAAAAGCTGCCGATGTACCCTAAAGTACATAAACATATCCAATATAGATATGTTTCCTTATAAATCATATCTAATGTGTTTCCTTTTAACTGATTTACATATACACATAAGCAAACCTACCAATTCACAAACTTATTGAAGTGGTATTATACAGTCTAGATACTTCTTACGAGGTTATATTGGAGTAGTCCATGTTAGACCCACATGTCGGTTAGACTGATACAATCCTATATACAACCTTAACACAACGCATGTTTAACTGCATCTCGCTTGCTGTTTCAAGTGTATTTAAGCATTGAATATACCACATGAAAAAAGGAAATGGCTATTCTTAAGCAATTTGAGGTAATAAAGTCTTCTCCATTCGCCTCTTTAATCCCTGAGAACAAGGTTATCAGCTGTCTCCTTGGATCCCTGGATATTATTTCCTTAAATTCAGAATTGGTAAGAACATTAACCAGTTTTCCCCATAACCACTGGCGACAACTTTCTGTAACCTTACAAAAGAGCGTCATGTGAACTGTCACGTTTTCTATGACCATGCAGCTGCACAACGGACATGTGTCTGTGTAATGATCGAAAAATAGTTTATTCAGTAAAACCATGGAACTCTGACACTTATCACTATACTTAACTTCGTATCTGCTGAGCTTCCATATATTAGACGCTTCCCAACGGCAAGGTTTAATGCATAACAAATCGATTAGATCTTTGTCTCGATTTAAGGATACTTCCCACATATGTTGATAATGTGACTGCATCTGCATATTTACGACATATTTCCATACACTTTTAGAAGGAAATCTACCTGTAATGAAGAAGTCAAGAATGGCTTCATTTAAGTTATATTTCATCAGCAATCGCTTATATCGGTTAAAAAGCCACTCATTGGGTGTATATTGTCCGACCTCTGGATAAGACGTAGGATAAAGAGTTCCCTGGAAACATGATTTACACTTAATCGGCATAACTGCCCAAAGAAATTTAGTTTACGCCTATCAATTTCGAACTCAATGGGTGCCTCTCCTATCATACTTAAACACACATCTGTCCTTGACATATACAGTAAAACCTCCCTACACCGGACGTTAAATGTAGTATAAATATCGGGCTTGAAGACAGGTGTCATTTTAATGCAGGGTGAAAGTCAAGGAGCTTTCTGCATGGCTTTCACCCAGCATTAAGCAACCAGGATTCTCTCTACTAGGATTCCGGTTTAGAGGGGTTTACTGTACTAGGCGTAAATGATATTTATAGTTTGTTTCGAGCATTGGGTGCAAGACTGTTGTAACCAAACTATTTTACGTATTTATTAATAAATAATTTAATAATTGTTTTCCTACATTTGGTAAAATTTAATTTCCTTTCATTCGTATTGAGTTATGCTAAAAGAATGTCCCGATGAAGCACCGAGTTACTTGGCATTTTGTCAGCAACAAAACTGCTGGCAAAGATCGTCAATAGTTCACCACATAGTCAGGACTAAATATGTACTATGTACCCGACATTCGAGGTACCCTGTTGCAACTACAACGAACGTGGCAAACTTTTGCTGATCTTACTATTGATAGATAAGTACTGGAGGGTGGAGATGTCGTTTCCATGGGAGGCTCTAGCTCAGAACTCTAGCAGGGCGCAACCTCAGCCAAGAGACAACGAGGTCTGGTTCATACAGTTTGGCAGGTATGTCCTAACCCATTACCCACGACCTGACGCGCAGATGCCTACAGGTTGATCCAGATGAGCTGTCGAGTAACTCGGCGTCTGACCAGGCTTCCTGCTGTTTGACATTCAGTCAATGCTCTGTCAAAAGCTTGATTCAGTCGGAAGTAGTGATGCTTGTATCGGATAACAGACGTCCAGATAAGATGCGTAAATTTATACCTTTTTAAGAAAAGCTATTATTTTTTCTCCAGCAAAGTGACCACTCTTTAGAATCGTTTCTCTAAAGAATGGTCATAGTATAGGGGTTGGTAGAGAAATGGTGATTTTAATATTTGGACACGCATCTTTATCAGTAGCTCTGATATACAATTAAGCAACCATTATTTCTAACGGTGTTGTATGTGTTAACCCTTGTCCCTCGTATAAACGCTTGTTCAGACATTAGCAAACAGAGGAGACCCTATTTAGACGGTCCTTATAGGAGCCGTCTGATCGGGGTATGCTCTGTTTGCTTATGAAATTATAATACACATATAGCTCTAACGCTACAGTTTGTACCATTTCAAAAACAAACCTGTGTTAGTATAACATCATTAAAATTCTGCTACTAAATATTCATGAAGTTACATTTTGCTTAACCCATTCACCGGCAATGTCGCATAAATGCACCACGACAAATAGTACAGTCCCAGATTAGGAACTGTACTATTTGTCGTCCGATCAGGGACTTCACTTTTTGTCTCAATCTCTGTTTCTATGTATGTGCTTTATTGCTTTGAAAATTGCAATTATTTATTATCTAATTTTTCTCATTTTACCGAATGATTTAACAAACTTGGATTGCAGACGACAATTAGAAAATTGGCGCCGAAGGGTTAAATGAATATTCCACAGAGAAAGTGTTAACAGGTAGCGTGATGTTCCAGTCTTCCAGTTCAGATTTCAAACCAGATTGTCTTCGATTTCTTTTAATAGGCGAACTTAGTTTTAATGAGTTTGGATACTGATGAGGCGCAGAATTTCTCGCCGTCTGATCTGGCTCCAAACAAATTGTTTGCAAAGGTGTTCGTTATGCTGATATGCCAGATTAGATACTATTATTTTATCATTCTCTTGCAAGGAAAATAGACTGCTAAATCCCTGGCCTGTTCTGTTGTTTACTCACATCCAATTCGTACAAGCTTTTAAGAAGCTGTTTGTCGAGTATCAAATAGTTGGGGCTACTCGCCGCCCTCATCTGGATTCAAACTGCTTGCAAATGCGAGTACGGTCCCTCTTAGCATGAGAAGAGTTTAGTTTAATTTCTATTCTTTAAGTACTTTGGCAAAAGCATTGCGCTTTCCGTGGAGCTACATGTAAATATTGCTAAGAAAATATGACCATTTAAGTTTTTTTAGTTGGCAAGCGCCATTGCTTTAAGGAGATACATTACCATAGAAATTTTAGTATATAGTACTTGCTTCCAATTCGTGAATTATGCTGGTAATTTGTGTGGTACAGTTACTCTGCACTAATTTGTTTTTTCCCAGTCTTTCTTACACCTCTTCATTTAAGACAACGATGGTGTTTTTTAGAATGAACTTATGGTCTTCAATTTTCAAACTTTTCTTTTGTTTTGTATGACACTTCTATAATATATTTCCAGTTTTACTATATGCAGATTAACATCGCTAACTTGAACTTTTAGTAGACAAGAACAGAGATTTTTAGGCAGGCGATATCATTAAATGTAGAGTTAAAGTCATTCAGAAGGCCCACAGATGAGCTTTCTGTATGATTTTCACCCTGCATTAACCCTTCGCTTGCTGAATTTTAAAATACATTTCTCCTTCTTTACCCATGCCCTGTTGTATAATTACATATATCTTCACTGTGTACAAGTATTTCGCTGTACAAACACTGTTTCGGAGTGCACTGGTTGCACAATCAACTTGTAAATAGTGCAGACCCTGATGAGACAGCTCCAGCTCCTCACTATTTACAGGTAGGTATAATAGCAAGCGAAGGGTTAAGCTTCCATCAGTCCCTTTACCTAATGATGATTCATGTAAGAACTTATGACAACACCAGAGCTACAGATAAAGGTGCGTACCCCAAAAATTAAAAACACCCACAATTGTTATTTTCAGGAGCGAGTGGAAACTAAACGTCACGAACAACACATACGTAAAGGTATGTCGATTAGTTTAATTACAGTAGAACCTGTCTTAATCGACACTCAAATATAAATATAGTTTTGTGTCTTACCTTTCTTGTTGTAATTGTTATCCTAATTTATATATTTTATTCTTGCAAAATTGGAGTTTCTAACTTTTTATATCGGTTTTTCATAGGTCTGTTTGCACATGAAACTTCCTTATGATGCTAAGCGCGAACTGTCTCGTATTTACACACAGTTTGGATGCAGCTGAGAGGCCGAGTAAACGGACGTCTCGTTAGGATTAAGACTGTTAACCCTTCGCTTGCTATTCACGTCAATTTACCTACCTGTAAATAGTGAAGACCCCAATGAGACAGCTCCTGCAGGAGCTGTCTCATCAGGGTCTGCACTATTTACAAGTTGATTGTGCAACCAGTGCACTCCACAGCAGTGATTGCACAGCGAAATACTTGTACACAGTGAAGATATATGTTATTATACAATAGGGCATGGGTAAAGAAGGAGAAATGTATTTCAAAATTCAGCAAGCGAAGGGTTAAAACACTTTGAACAGTGTATATTGACTTTGTCAAATTAGTGGAATGTAATTAAACCATGCACTCAGAGTGTGGGTAGACATAATATTACAATGTTACAGTAGAATAAGGATTTAACTCATTTCCCTCACAGGCTACTTTGTGAATATATCTACCAAAAAAAAGGAGCATTTGCTAGAAAAAGAAAAGTTTTAGAACTATATAGTTTTGAAACCATTGTGATAAATAAAGCATTTGCTCTAATAATCACAATGGTTTCAAAAAGTTACTTTTTCAGAGGCGTCAAAAGGCGGCATTATGCGGGAATGGTTTACGTCTATACCTAGGGGTGACACCTTCGACACATTTGATTTCCTCATCGTTATCTGTAATTTCACTTATGATGACATAGTCCTGCTACGTGTATATACATTGTCGTCAGTGCATAATCAGCACTGATTCCTTTTAAAAAAATGATTGACAATTAGCATAAGGATAGCAAAGATAGTGTATGCATATAGATGCAAGAGTACTCAATTATGCTTTTGGACGAGGCAAAATAAAATAGATTATACAGCGGCAATTCATTTATTGAACATAAGAGTCTTACAATGCAGGTGGTTATTTAATACAGGGCAAAAGTAATGCAGAAAGCCCCCATTAGAACTCTCTTCCTTACCTTTGACCGGCATTAAGTTACCATCTGTCTTACAGAACCATTATAAGACCTCTTTTTTATGGCCCCTTAAGACAGGTTCTACTGTATGTCTATTATAACAATCTTTGACTCGGTTTGTTGTTCAGGCTAACACAAAGGGGGAGTGGAGGGCGGAGGACTGGTGGTCCTGGACGTCGTGTAGAGCTGTAAACCTTCACCTGCCGGACAGGTATACTAGTAATGAGTCCGTGAATGTGTGTGTATGTGTGTGTGGGGGGGGGGCATCTACATAAACGCCTTTCTAATGTGTAAACACATGTCTGTCTAAACGCCTGTCTATCCACCTGTCTGAATTCCTGTCTTAATACATGTGCAACTGCCCGTCTATGCAACTGTCTAACGGTCTGTCTAACCGTTTATATACAACCTGTCTTGTCGTTTGTCTAAACGCGTATCTAAGCGTCTGTCTGAAATCATGCAAGCCTTTGTTTAAAAAAACGATAATCATATCCGAGATAGTGACTCAACTAACTGTGTCTATAGATCATCATGTAAGGATGCAGACTTATTTGACGGTGAATGCCATTTGAAAAACGCCAGTATAATATCAACTCCTTACAGGGTTTTAACGCGACCAAGAACGCAGAAAACCGATGAATTGTTGTCTGATAGTAACCGGGAATATAAGACATGCGCCAATAAACAAGAGGTGTTATCAGAGAAAGCGGAGTAGAGAGATGGAAGAACTAAAGGAGAAAAAGCCACGTGATGTCTAGAGATAGTTCTGCAAGAAAAAAGAACTTAAAGGTCATAATATTTCCATAGACGAAATTTATAACTATGTCAAAAATGTAGTAATGAAAAATATAATGTCGTTTCTTATACAGAAGAGTTTTGCAACGCGAATCAACCGCATGATGACCTGGTATTCGTGGAATTTGATCAACCTGTAACTACCACAGACTTAATAAAGTTTAACGCTATTAAGACGTTAAAACATGGGAAAGCTTCCTCGCATTATGAAATCATACATGAATAATTTATAGAGGCCAGAGATAGTTTAGGTTCCCATCTCAAAATTATATTCAACTTGAAATAGGTGTATTTTCAATTAGTTGGATGGAAGACATTATTGTCCCCGTATACAAGAAAAATGACGCCTCTCTCAGGTCATCCGCAGACGGACACGCTGTCGGTACCTCCAATCTATCCTTTCCCTCATGCATCGGCCTAACTCATCCGGGCTTGATGCGCCTGTGTCATGCATCAGGATGTCGACCATTGTTGAGCCTGGTCCTCCTCGGGTCCGTTTTCCGTGTGTAGGGGTCCACAGCACCACTTTACTCGCTGGCAGCTCTGGGTGTCGATAGCAGTGCCCAGCAAGTCCCATTCTTCGGTAGGCAATCCTTGTCCGTTATTCTTGGAACATGCTGATAAAGGGCCTTGTTTTCGATGTGCTGACTTGGGTTGATGTTCAGGACTTGTCTTAGCATCCTGGTGTAGCAGCCGTCAAGGGACCTCTGGAGTTGTGAGGCGATAACTAGAGGAATAAACTTAAGCTGCATCACCAGTAGGTTGTTTGTGTCACTGATCAATAATAGGCTCAGGACCGCGAGTGAAAAATATAATAAATATCGGATGCGCAATTTGATTTTAAAAGGGGATATGCAACCACTGACGCAATATTTAGTTTACATTGAAACAAATATATCAACACTGATAAACATCTTTATTGTGCCTTTATAGATGTGAAAAAGTGCTTTGACAATATTAACCGAAATGCATATGGAACAAATTAAACAAGCAAGGTGTAAATGAATTCTGTTTGCGAATTATTGGCTCTATGTACAGCAGTGTTAAGGTGGCGAGATAGATTAGCCCCAGATATCGAAAAATCATATTTAAAACTACCTAGAACCATTGTTTCTGAGCCTAGTTGGTTATTTATATTAATTTATTTGATTATTTATCAGAAACATCGATAATCCTATCAAAACCGACATTTGAAATCTATTTAAATGTGCCAGTTTGATTTTTTTTCAAACAGCGATTACAAGGTTATCTTTTGGACTAAACTTATTGTAATTGGCCAATATGTGAATCATTAGCATGTCCATGGGAACCGTGTCACAGATTTGTTTTATAAAACTCTCTGTTTGGGAGTTATGCAATATTTTAGTTTTAAGACCCCTAAAATTCTGCCTCCTGCTACTTTTCGTTTGATTTTAGACGATCGAAGCAAGATATCAAAAAACTGTGACACTGATCCCTGGCTATGACAATGCTCTTTGATATGCCGCAAATCGCGTATAATTCGGACACAATTTACAGAAGTTATGATTGTTTGAAAAAGCCGAATCCTTTAAATTTGCATCTGTCAAAAACATGAAAAGGAATAGAAAGACCCCCATTGTGTTGCGTACTCTTATAATTATATATAGCTTTCAATCAAATTTATATCCAATGGAGAGCTTATAATATGTGTGATCTTTTCCACTAAGCTCCTCCCTCTTTCTTCCATCCGATCAATTAAAAAAGCTGATTTAATTGCCGGTTTCCCATAAATCACCCATCAGAAAGCTTATCTAGTCATGTGGCCTACATCGTTTGAGGCTACCGAGAGGGAAATGCGGATAAATAGCCGCCTATTGCTTTATCACTTATATGCCCTAATTATCAGTTACCCCCTAGGTGCCCCTGATAAGCCTCCCTCGTAAATGGCTGACTGGCTAAGTCAGAGAAATGAACAATGGTAATAAAGTAAAAGGGATTTATACGGCTTTTGTGGTATATTTTATGGTATTTCGTTAATGCAATGGATAAAAGAGACTAGTGTCTATCAGGCCATGAGCCAGAGGCCCAAAATTTGGCCATCGGTACCATCTTTGGGGAATAATGCTATCAATGTTTTTTGGTAAGATATAAGTGTCTAGAATCAGAAAATATGTGATAGCAGTAAATCGGTGGTAGCTTTTTGTATTTTTTCTCACCAATTTTAACCCTATGGTAAAAATTAGTGTTTTCCAAATCTAGCATTAAAGAAAAGACATCATTACATTTCAAACTGATATCTCTCTCTTGTTACACCCTGTATCTACTTGAAAATTGAAAGACTTGTAACTGTAGTTACACACATTTCATTTATGATTTTATTTTTTTCACAAAAAGTGGTTTATATAATGTAAATTCTTGCTCATATGTACATGGAATTGTGTTTACAGTCATATGTATTTTGCAGAAGTAAAAATTATCTGGTGTTTTGTATACCTTCATCATCTTTTTATAACTAGGCTCATAAAACTTCCTATGTATATTCACAGTAATGATGGCAAAGAATTGACTTCAGACTAGAACCCTTACATCTAGCATCTCTTAATGCAAATTGTCAGAGTTATGTCCCTTTTAAAACTTTCATACAATCAAATTGTGCCAAAACTGATATATCTGAAAGTTAGCCCCATGAAATTTCACCAGCATTTCACTATCATTATATCAACGACAAAATTAACGATGAGAACCCTTTGAGCCAGAACCCAGACATTGTTTAGGCTAAATTATGTCCCTTTATGAAACTTGTATGTAGCAGGTAAACTATAAATATCCGATCAACCACTTCAGAGCTATCTTATTCATGATATACTCTTATATATTTATTATTCATCAATAATCATTACAACTTGATCTATAGGAAATGGATCCACTCCCCTCCTTCCTTATGATGATATTTGCCTCTAATCAAGTATGCATTTTAGTGAGAGAAAAAACCAAAGTCCCGTAATTTTGCTGACTACACAATTCCCCCATCTTCACATCAAGTTGTTTATCTGTGAAAGTTTCATGCATTTATATGCTTTATAGTGAAGAAAGTTGCCAAGACCTGTAACACTGGATGAAATGGTCAGAACAAACATTTCCTTTTTAATAGTAATTTTCACATCAAGGTTGCCAATTTGTGAAGGTTTGAAGCAAAGCCTTCATTTGTGTATGAGGAGATGGAAACATAAACGTTGCGAGACATACCGGGTATATATGAGCATAAAATGGTGATTACCATTTAAAGCATGCTTATACAGACATTCTGTTTTCACTTCAAGGTAATTTGAAGTAAAACGTATTCATTGATGCAACAATATGAAAAATGATTTTTTGTGTGTTTCTGACATACTGTGGCACCTTAAATGTAAGGTACTGTAACACACGCTTGTTTATGATATAATATAGATATGAGCCAAAACATTATATGCCCATGTGCTAACATAGCAATTAATGAAAGTAATATTCATAATATCATTATTTCTTACATGAATATTCATCGAGTAAAGGGTTAAATTGGTTCGCTATTTAGTGTCGGTATCACTATGTTTCAGATGGGGACTGGTCCAGTTTAAGAAGAACATCAGGGATAAGAAATTTCTGTCTACACAATGGCACGTGTATAGAGCCCTCCTCGACGTGTTTGAGGCTCTGACGGTAAGACATGCTTAATAGTTTACAGACGTTTACAGTAGAACCCCTCTAAACTGGAATCCTAGAAGAGAGCAATTAAGATACGTTTAGGCAGGTGACTGCTTAAGGCAGAGTGAAAGTCGTGCAGAAGGCTCATAGAGGACCTTTCTGCATGACGTTGGCCCTGCATTAAGGTGCCACCTGTCTACAAGACCAATATATCTACTGAATTGAACGTCCGATTTAGAGAGGTTTTACTGTATACGGTACACTATTGGTAACTCGAACTCTCAAACAAGTATTATTACTGGTCTGTAAGGCAGGTGACAACTTAATACAGCGTAAAAGTAATGCAGAAAGCTCATATAACATGCATTAAGCAGTCACCTGCCTGAAAAGTTGCCAATTCTTCTTGACTAAAATGTTCTTGTTAACGAGGTTTACCAGTGACTAGCTAACAATGAAATGCTTGATTGTAGCACTAATTGTAGATCAGATCCATATATTTTCTTGTCTGTTGGAAGCGATTTCGGTATGATTTTATTCATATACTTACTAAAAATGCACACTCAACATACAGAGTAGACCCATAAGATAACAGCTGCTCTAGGGGCTGTATTCATAAGTGTCTGCTCTGTATATGCACTGGTACAATTTCTGCCATGCCCAAACATTCCCTTGTTCATTAATGTTAACCCTTAGCCTGTTTCGCGCGACCTGACTGGCATTTACAAACCACTCGCATCCAGGTGAGACACAGGGTAACTCGTTGTCTCGTCAATACCAAGCTGTTTGATACTCAACCAAGTGGTTTGCCACTCACCAAAACTGTTTGACTCTCAGCCAAACGTTCCTTAACACATTATCCCCTAGTGACGCATTTTTGCGCATCTATAGAAGTCACTTTATGAAACCATTGTGATAAATAGAGCATTTGCTGCTATTGGGGCACATTTATCAAAATGGTTTCAAACTACAAATTTCTAAATTTTTCCTTTTCTCTAGTTAATGCTCTTTTTCAGTAGATACATTCAAAGAGGTTGGGTCTAAAAATAGCCTAGGGGAATGGGTTAAACATTGAACGAGTCAGAAGTAGGTTGAAATTGTTACCGATAAGAGTTTTAGCAGACGTATATGTTACAACAGGCAAATGGTTATTAAAATAATTATTGAATAATACGTAACCATTGCCTGCTAGTTATTAACCTGCATCTTTTTTTTTTATTTCTTTTGAAAACATAACTAGAACGTGATACAGTTGACACTTGTCGATGTCACCCCTGGGTCTACACTGATTGTAAAGGTAATCACGAAAAAGCATGGAACGACTTAATCCTTATCCCGCTGTCGGCGACCTGACTCGGAATGGCAAACAGCTTGGATCCAGACTAACTCGGGCTCTTATCAGGGTCAAAGCTGTTTGACAACCGGTCAATAGTTTCTCAAATGCTTAACACATTATCCACTAGTGACGCATTTTTGCGCCCCTATAAAATTCACATTATGAAACCATTGTGATAAATAGAGCATTTACTCCTATAGGAACAAATGCTCTATTTATCACAATGGTTTCAAGCTGTTGTTCGTGTTGTTTGGGGTGCAACGAGATAAGTTTTAAGATGATACTATAAATTACCTGCTTTAAAATTACCGTTTCAGAAGTACAAAGCGCTACACAAACTGTACACGGACTCGCTATTTGAGCTAGATGTCCCGGCAAGCTTGTTCTCAAGGGTGTGCGTTGAGGTTCCAACCATCAATCTCACTCGTTGGAACAACACCGACGATTTTATTGTGACAGTCAAGTCTCGACTAATAACGCACAGACCGGCACACATCAGGTCTAACAGATATGTCTGGTTCCAGTAAACAATACAAAGAAGACGACGCCGACGTATTTCTTTCGATTGTAGTGTCAATGGTAGCAAATCCGTTGACAAACTTAGTCATAGCGCTAGTACTTAAGGGTGTCTCCAGGGTGTTGCAAAGCTGACCACCTGTAGCGTTAGAAACCTAGACCAAGTTATAAAAACGCTAACCTATGCCCATATTCTTTATAGTAGATGACAGTATGTGTGAATGTGTATTAAAAGTATGGTCCGTTTTTTAGATTAATTTCCTGAATTCTGTAAACGCTAAGCAATGTTTCGTATGCAACAACTATCATCTGCTTCAGTTCATAAGATACAAATTCTCTCATTTCTTTGCAAAAATATAGTTAACCCATTTGCTCCCAGTGGATTCTTCCATGTTTATATATTGGACTAGTCCATTTTTCATCTAAGGGCTACCTAGCCTACATTTTCAATTTCGTTTTGTGTTATAAGTCCTATCAGAAATTCCTATCAGCAAACAGTGTAGACTCTGATCAGATGCCGCATTATGCGGCGTATGATATGAGTCTACACTGTTTGCCTACGTCCCATATATGGGATCGTGGGAGCAAATGGGATAAAGCGTCAAAAAGTGTGAAGGTGCATTATGCGGCGTCTCATCTGGAGCCATTATGTTTCGCCACTAACGTAAATGGAGTTCACATCAATTCAAGTGGCTTTGAAACTTTAAATTTAGTAAAAAGGGCGGGATTTCCAAAGTACTGTAAAACGTCTCTACAGGGACCCTTAATGAATAAGCATGGGCGTGTCTAATGGAGAGCGAAAGCAATGAAGACAATCCACATAGGAGCATCATGCATTACTTTCGTCATTTACGAAGCCATCACCATATTAGACGGTATGGTGGTTGCTTTAGGGAAGTTTTCCTGTATGTTAAAATGTACCCAAACATGTATTTATCTATATATGGCATCGGTTTAATACCCGAGGCAATCCTGCAGCAAAACTGGTATAATCAATTCGATATATTAGTTTAAATTTTTCGTTGCAAATGTGTGTCGTCTGCAGACTTTGTCATTTTCTACAATCTTCATACTTTATTTTTTTCTTTTATTTCTCAAAAACTAGTCACAGTAACAAACAGTTTGGATCCTGTCGAGATGCCGAGTTATTGTGTCCAATCTGGATCCAAACTGTTTGCATATGTAATCACAGATGCGACATTGTCAGCGAAAGAGCTAAACAGGGGGTCTCGTTGGACTTCCCTGGGGATCCCAGAATACTGGGTTTTTTAAGGAAATACCTTGTCAGCTAATCAGATCTTGACGCATATATACGTTTTGCAATGTTGGTTTCAGTTTATCTATATACCTAAGAGAGTTTACCTCTGCTACATATCAATTGAAATGTAACCAAGTATGTACAGTAGAACCTGTCTTAAGCGGTCATTTATTTATTGAACATAAGTGCCTTAAATGCAGTGGTTGCTTAATGCAGGGCAAAAAGTAATACAGAGCGTTCTGAATTACCTTTTACCTGCATTAAGCAACTAACCTGTTTTACATAACCATAATTAGACCACCTTTTGATGACCGCATAAGAAAAGTCGTATTGCTTGGTAACAATGACAAACATAAACTTCATTTTATATCTCATAGCTTATAGAGATCTTCAATGTTTTCTTCCATTTCTTCCCAAATTCACAATAAGATTGTCGTCGATCTGTTTCTTCTTGAATAATACTGGTATCGTAGAAAAGAATCTACAGTAAAGTCCCTCTAATTCGACCACTCAAATGATGTATCATTCTCGATTTTTAAAACAGGATGTACGATATTTTAATGCAGGGCAAAACTTTCGCAATACTTTCTGCATTACTTTTGCCCTACATTAACCCATTCACTCTTAGGCTATTTTAGACCCAACCTCTATAATAAATCTACAGAAAAGGGGCATTTTCTAGAGAAAAGGAAATTTTAGAATTGTGTAGTATTGAAACCATGTTGATAAATAGAGCATTTGCTCCTATGGGGCAAATGCTCTATTTATCACAATGGTTTCAAGCATTGAATTTAACAGAGGAGACCTCAAAAGGCGTCAATATGAGGGAATGGGTTAAGCAAACGCGGCTTTTACATACCTCTTTGTTAATGACATACAGGTATGTGGTAGCGTTAGCGAGACAGCACTGTATTGCGAACGGAGGTTTTGCTTACCACTATAGAACGACTTATCCATTCACAAGTCTCAAGTTTATTTTCGTATTCAGCTTAATGCATTTAATTCAATACCAAACTTCTGTACATATTTCTGAATTTTGTTTTGTTATTAAAATGAATGTAGGAAAATACTATCTACCCTTGAAGTATTTTGTTCCAGATTTTAGTTTTACCAGATTCTGTATTTCGGATGATTATATATTTTATGAACAATATAGATAATATAGTTATAATATGTGCTTAGAATAGTTCATGTATGTGATCATTTCTTTATAATTACATTAAAACCCCTCTAAGCCAGACATTCAGATTTGTATCATTGCCGGTTTTAAGACAGGTGATACAGTAAAACCTCTCTATAACGGCCACTAAATTGAAATAATTAGCTGGTACATGTTGTATATAGAGCAGGTGACTGCTTAAAGCAAGGTGAAAATAAAACAGAACGCTCCTACAGGAGCGTTCTGTTTTACTTTCACCTTGCTTTAAACACCTGCATTTATCACAAAATACTTGATGTAATTTTGTGGCCGTTATAGAGAGATTTTACTGTAGTAATATGCAGGGTACAAGTCACAGAAAGCGCACACTGGAACTGTCTGTATGACTTCAATCTTGCATTCAGCAGCCATCTGTCTAAAACGACGCGGATTCTTCTTTATTTCAACTCTGGTTTAGAGGGTTTCACAGAAAAGCAATACAGATAAAATATACAAACCTTTTTTTTAATTTTTTCGGTGTCATACAATCCCTTATATACAAACATAATATTCACATCTGTACAGTTTCACAAATAAAGCTTGTAATCTAACAACGTCTACATTGATATGTTCCATGAAGCCGAACCTTTTCTTCTTAATACAGTAAAACCCTCTGAAACCCGGATGTCCAATTTAGTATAAATATCAGTCTTGAAGATAGGTGACAGCTTAATGCAGGGTGAAAACCATGCAAAAACTTCTAGAGGAGCTTTATGCATGTTTTTCACACTGTATTAAGCAACCACCTGCCTGAAAGTATCTACAGACTTCTTTGTAAATGGCATACATGTATGTGGTAAACCGGACGTTATATTTAGTATAAATATCGGTTTATATTAATGTAGGGTGAAAGTCAAGGAGAAAGTACCTCTTAGAACTTACTGCATGTCTTTCACCCTACATTAAGCAGTCAATTGCATACAAATATATGATTTTTTTCTCTATTAGTATTCCGGTTAAGAGTGGGTTTACTATACTCTCAAGAGGATGGCGTGACTTAACCCTTTCGCTGCCAAATTCTGTCGTCTGCTAACTTTGTCGTCTGCTACAAAATTTAATTTGTGTGATTTTCTTCATTTTTGTTTCAAAAACATAGTAACAGTAACAAACAGTTTGAATCCTGATGAGACGCCAAGTAACTCGGCGTCTCATCTGGATCCAAACTGTTTGCATAGGTAATCACAGATCCGGCATTGGCAGCGAAAGGGTTAGGAGGTGTTATTTACTGCCAGCCCATTTGGTACCCAATATAATCCGTTAACCCATTGATTCCTATATCATGTAAGGAAACTCCTTGCAGGACCATTCTATTTTTCATGTTGAAAGTACAAAGCAAACAAAACATTTGCTAGTACATGTATAGCCATTGACGTCCATGGGTTCAGCAAACAGTGCAGACCCTGATCAGAAGGCTACTTCAGAAACTCTTTATCTCGGTCTACAATGTTTGCCTTTGTCCTTTATAGAGACAATGGGCACCTTAGGACTTAAGTACTCCAAAGGAACGTTTACATACGTGAAGGCGTACATATACATACCATACACTTATATTAAATGCAGTTTATTGCATACGTATGTTGAACCGCAAATTTCACGCCACCCATTTTTCACACGTGTGAAAAATGGGTTGACGCATTTTTCACACGCGTGAAATTTGCGGCCCCATTTTTCACATATGTGAAAAATGGGGCCCCATTTTTCACAAAACCCTGCTGTGAAAAATGCGGTAGCACTTTAACCCCATTTTTGAAGACCTACTAATACCAACGCATTTTTCACATATATGTCAATAGATGGTTTTGCTATTGTTGATACGAGAGATCTTAAACAGACATCAGGACATTGAATTAGTATCGGATAGGGTAGCTTTGTCCCTGAATTATATTTATGACAGTAATATCCCCTGAGTCGACCCTCGTTATCTCGAACTTGGGTCAGTCGAACTTCTGCTTATGCCGAAATCCACGAAAGTCACTGCAAATTGAGCTGTTATTTGAATTGCAAGCAATTCTGATCCAGACCAGATACAGAGCTACTCGGCGTCTGGTCTGTATATAAACTGATTGGGATTCTGTTTTCATTTTCAACAATGCAAATGAAGCATGTGTATTTGACCAAAAAGAAATTTTAAAAAGTAATGCGGTACCCGTGCATTGCGTGTTGAAACATCATTTATCATGGAGTTATTTTAAGTCGAACTTATATTGAAGTTCGCAAAGAGTTCAAGCTAATGAGTGTCGACTGTACTGTAGTATATGGTGACACAAATTATGATATAAGGAATTATCCAATTACCGAATATATAAAATAAAAGAACCCGAATAAGCATATGTGCTTTCGGTTCGATCCATTTCGACCTATTTCATATTATCACCGTTATTGTCATATCATACTGTTACATGTATTCAAAGTGGAAATAAATATGTTTGAACTAACTAAACTTTGAAGGAAAGGTGAACCATCCAAATTTTGTGTCAAACTTGTTGCAGAGAATATGCATTCGTCAGGATTAAGTAGTCATGACGACAAACACGTTCACAGTACTGTAAATGAGCCTTATTAGACAGGTGACCGCTTGGTACAGGTCGGAACTATTGCAGAACATGGGAGCCATGAACGTTCTGCATTACTTTTGTTCATTTGAATAATCGTTGTGGGCAGATTTCATTTTACATGTATTTTGAAAATAATATTTTAACCTTTATCACGCTAAGTGCGACCGTGCCGCTTTACTGCAGATGAGACGCCAAGTAACTTTGGTCTCATTTGCTGCTTAATACCCAGCCAATAGCTTCCTAAAATTGAGCAAATCAGTTGATATTCGAAATATGAGTAGCCGTGATTTTGGGCTGACGAATATTAAATCAGAGTGATAAGAGTTAAGTTTTGATGCATTATGTGCAGTTGACTCACGTTACTTCGAACTGGAATAAGTCGAACTCTTGCTTACATCGAATCGGCGTCTCACTTGGTTCCGTACTGCTTTCGATGCCCGTATTCATTTTACACAAGGAAAATAGCATATGTGCATTTGTTGTCTTATTGTTTATTGAAAAACCGCCCATCGCCAATTTCGAAAATATAATCAAGGGTTCAGATGATTTCGAGGTAATGAGAGTCGCTGCATGTCACTTCGTTAGTCGATCGCTCTATTGGATTTTTATTAGTACTTTACATTGTGACACATTGTCCATACAATTAAACATTAAACTAATATCTATGCATTGCTTTTATTTTTATAGTACTTATGCTGCATATTTTAGTAATTCGGAATTCAGGTAACTTTTAGTCATATCCCTTAAGATGTCATGGACTTGATGACGTCTGCAAACATTTTAAGGTCAAATGCCGAGTGACTTGGTGTGAGATCTGTGATTCAAATTGTTTGACATCCACATTCTTTTCTCCCAAGAGATTTGGCATTCTCACAAACAAGATGTGTTTGCGAAACACAATAATTTCGGTGGGCCTGCGATTTCCGACAATGCTAAAGTAAAGATAAAAAAACAGGTCAAAGACGAAGTATGGTAACTGAAATAATCCTTTTCACAAGGAACATAATGATGTCAAACTATAAGAACTATTGACGGTGTACATATCGTCGCCGGCAACAATGTATGTCAAAACAAGCGGTATATATTGTCGCCGGCGACAGTATGTGCCGAAGTTGTCGGCACCGGCGACAATACGTGCACAAGGGTTACGCCACTGTCATATTTGTCGTTTGTCGGGAAATCAAAATTATAGTAGTCGGTGGTTTACGATACAACAGTGTAATTGTGCCAATGATAATCAAAAGCTCTGTATTGTGTCAACTGTTTTGACAGGATCACATATCCGTCCGGCTGTTTGTCGTTTCATCCATATGTATGTTCTCTGTCGTCAATTTGTTCGTCGTTAAAGGCGTTTGACATTTTGTCGGCAGAAATACCCTTAAACAGCACCATAACCGTCGTCACATATTGTCGCCGGCGACAATTTGTGCAGTTCAGCATTAAAATGTGCCGAAAACTTCGGCACATATTAATGCCGTCGACAATATGTTCCATTTGTTTCAGCAGAGATGGTCGCCGGCGACACTATGTACAGCGGCAACAAGATGTGCGCCAACACGGGGGCATCAAATGCAGACACAATCATAATGCATATTAAATATGTGGACGCTAAAGGATTAACAAGGAACTCCAAATACGTTTTTCCCACGTGACCCATAATTATATTTTAATCAAATAAGTATATTGAGTAAGCACCCAAATCAACTTCTGAATTGTAATACAAATCTGGCATTTCGATCCCTGCGACCTTGGTCTATAACCGAAATGACCAAAGACATTTGTCCACTTCAATATATTCTCACGTGTGAAAAATGGGTCGCGTGTTTTGAAGTGAATATTTTAGAACATCGTCTCGACGCATTTTTCACATATGTGAAAAATGCGTCGGGCTTTGAAGGGGGGTATAGGAACAAAACGCAATTTTCACAAATTATGTGAAAATTGGGGCCGCAAATTTCACACGTGTGAAAAATGGGTGGCGTGAAATTTGCGGTTCAACATACGTACACCTAGTTTTAAAGGTTTCAACCAAACGCTTTCACTGCCACATAATACCCTGTGCAAAATTTGTTGTCCGATACACTTCTTAATTTCAGATTTTATTCCATTTACTTTTAAGTAACATAATTACAGCATCAAGCAGAGAGCCTGATGAGACGCTGAGTTACTCGGCATCCAATCTGTCTACATAGGTAAGCATAGATACGCCATTGGAAACGAAATGACTCATCCTTTCCTTCATATCAGCACTTGTTCACGCCTTTGGTCAGATTTGAGTTCTCAAGCTTTTGATTGGTCAGATTTGAGCCACATGCTCAAATCTGACCGACCAAAAACTTGAGAACGAACTCAGACTCAGCTAAAGGTTTTATAAGCATGGACCCAGAAGGGTTCTGTAGGAGCTGTCTGATCACCATCTGTTCTGTTTGCTCATTTAATTGCAATAGATCTGACTATACAGGTTCAACCAATACCCAAATAAACCTGGTGTACAGTTACCATTATCAAACTAAACCTGGTGTACAGTTACCATTATCAAACTAAACCTGGTGTACAGTTACCATTATCAAACTAAACCTGGTGTACAGTTACCATTATCAAACTAAACCTGTGTACAGTTACAATTATCAAACTAAACCTGGTGTACAGTTACCATTATCAAACTAAACCTGGTGTACAGTTACCATTATCAAACTAAACCTGGTGTACAGTTACCATTATCAAACTAAACCTGGTGTACAGCTACCATTATCACACTAAACCTGGTGTACAGTTACCATTATCAAACTAAACCTGGTGTACAGTTACCATTATCAAACTAAACCTGGTGTACAGTTACCATTATCAAACTAAACCTGTGTACAGCTACCATTATCACACTAAACCTGGTGTACATATACCATTATCAAACAAAACCTGGTGTACAGTTACCATTATCAAACTAAACCTGGTGTACAGTTACCATTATCAAACTAAACCTGTGTACAGCTACCATTATCACACTAAACCTGGTGTACAGTTACCATTATCAAACTAAACCTGGTGTACAGTTACCATTATCAAACTAAACCTGGTGTACAGTTACCATTATCAAACTAAACCTGCTGTACAGATACCATTATCAAACTAAACCTGGTGTACAGCTACCATTATCACACTAAACCTGGTGTACAGTTACCATTATCAAACTAAACCTGGTGTACAGTTACCATTATCAAACTAAACCTGGTGTACAGCTACCATTATCAAACTAAACCTGGTGTACATATACCATTATCAAACTAAACCTGGTGTACAGCTACCATTATCACACTAAACCTGGTGTACAGTTACCATTATCAAACTAAACCTGGTGTACAGTTACCATTATCAAACTAAACCTGGTGTACAGCTACCATTATCAAACTAAACCTGGTGTACAGTTACCATTATCAAAATTCAGCTAGTAAATGTTCATGGTGTGGTTATTTCTGACATAAATTTTAAACATAGACAGGATTGACCCTTTCGCTGCCAAACTCTGTCGTCTGCTAACTTTGTCGTCTGCTACAAATTTTCATTCTTTTGATTTTCTTCATTTTTGTTTCAAAAACATAGTAACAGTAACAAACAGTTTGGATCCTGATGAGACGCCGAGTTACTCGGCGTCTCATCTGGATCTAAACTGTTTGCATAGGTTATCACAGATCCGGCATTGGCAGCGAAAGGGTTAACCTAAAATGCACCATTAAAACTTAAAATGCAAATATTGTGTAAATAATAAGCACAAGTATTTCAATTTTCAGACAGAAAATGTCACAGTTAAAGCTATATAGACGATCCCCCTAAACCGGATGTTCAATTTAGTATAAATATAGGTCTTGGAGACAGGTGGCAGCTTAATGCAGGGTGAAAGTCATACAGAAATAGCATCCATGAGCTTATTGCATGACTTTCATCTTGTATTAAGCATCCACCTGCCTAAAAGTATCTAAATTCTTCTCTATAGGAGTTTCTGATTAGAGGGGTTTTAATGTATATAAAACTAATTTATGCACAAAATGTTTCGCGAAATACGTGATTTAAGTGGTGTTATTTACATCCAGCCCACGTGGTACCCAATATAATAGGTTAACCTATTAATTCCTATAGTGTATAAGGAAACCCCATCCAGATTCCATTTTATTTCTTCATGGACACAGCAAACAAAACACTTCTGGTATAAGCTATTGACGTCGATGGGTTTACAAACAGTGCATGTCCTAATCAGAGTGCTTTTACAAGAACAATTTGATCTGGATCTGCACTGTTTGTTTATGTCCTGTTGAAGAGACAATCGGCATCAATGGAATAATTACTCGATAGGAAAATTTACATAGGCGATATTCGTACATACACACACCATACAATTATGTTAAATGCAATTCAATTCAATTCAATGTTAGATGCAGTTTATTGCATGTACATCAAGTTTACAAGGTTTCAACCAATCGCACCGGTATTCACAGCCACATAACCCCCTCTGCAAAGTTTGTCGTCTGGTACAGTTCTTATTTTTTAACCCTTTCCCTCATATAAACGTGTTTTCACACATTTGCAAACAGAGAATACCCAGATCAGACGAATCCTATAGGATCAGGGTCTGCTCTGTTTGCTTTTGACACTATATAGATCTGATTTTACAGTTTTTGTCAAAGCAAAAAGATCCCTTGAAAAGTATATATTATAAAAAATGAGCTAATAAATATTGGTCATGTTGTCATTATTTCTTGCATGAATACAGAACAGGGAAAGGGTTAAATAACATAATTACAGCATCAAGTACTATTGATCCTGATGAGACGCCACCTTAGCGTCTCATCTGCACAGAGTCGTCCAAGGCAACCCAAGGGTTGACCTTTCCCTTCATATTTAACGCTTTTTCATGCCTTTGCAAATAGAGTAGACCCAGATCAGACTGCTTCCATATAGTAGCCGTCTGAATAGGGTCTGTTCTGTTTGCTTATGAAATAATAATGGCTCTGACCTTACAGGTTATACCAACACAAACCTTCTGGTGCACATCTACCATTATAAACACTCAGCCAATAAATATACATTATACATGTATAAATAAATATGTCGTTATTCCTGACATGAATATTAAACGGCGAAAGGGTGAAACCTAAAATGCACCATTAAAAATTAAAATGCAAAAATTGTGTAAATAATAATGATTATTGTTTAATATTTTCAGACAGAAAATGTCACCGTTAATAATACGCTATACAGTAAACCATCTAAACCAGACATTTAAATTTAGAATAAATATCTGTCTGGGAAACAGGGGGCAGCATAATACAGGATAGAAGTCAAACAGAAAGCCCCTCTATGAGCTTTCTGCATGGCTTTCACCCTGCATTAAGCAGTCACTGGTTCAGACAGGTTTTACTGTATGTGTTTATGCTATAATTCGTGTCGTAATAGTAGACGACAGTTCTCAAAATTAGATTTCAATAAAGCATGATCTGGTTAGTAACACTTCAGTTTCTACACAGTAAACAAAGATAGAAACAACAAAAGAAAAATAACGAGCAGATCTATAATAAGAAGAAGAACGGAGGTCATTCTTAAAATCTCTTGTTGCCTCGTTTTTAAACTGAGTAATTATTTATTTAATGTTAGCACACTTAGCCTTAGCCTGTGCAATCAGTCTTAACCCAGATGAGATTTATTGAACATATGTGTCTTAAAATACAGGCAGATGCTTAATGCAGGGCAAAGAAATGCGGAAAGCTCCTACGGGAACTTTCTGCATTACTGTTGACCCGCATTAAACTACCACTTGCCTTACAGATCCATAATTAGACCTCTCTTTGATGGCCGCTTAACCCTTTCCCTGTTCTATGTTTATTTCGAATTTCAATACCTACTGAATATTCATGGACAAAATAGTTATAATGAAATATGGAAAGTGGAACATTGTAGCCATTTCAGAAAGTAAATAAACAGATCTATCAAATTCTGTTAGCAAACAGAGCAGACCCAGATCAGACGGCTCATATAGGAGCCGTCTGATCTGGCTCTACTCTGTTTGCAAATGCGTGAAAATGCGTTTACATGAAGGAAAGGGTTAAGACGGTTTCTACTGTAATCGTCTCTTCTCGGCCAAACTGCTTGCAAAAATGATGCGTTCGTCTGTTGCGTGCTAAATGTTAAGCTTATACTGTTTAATACGAGCGTACCACTTCTCGTCTATTTTGATTATTCAGATTAATTTAACAGCTACATGTACCGCATACACCCTTCATTGTGTCATGTCGACGTGTTACATTGATGGAGAACGTGGTATGTTTGCATTTTCGATCGTCGTCTGTAATTAACACTCACGCCGAACATGCATGTGCGAAGAACATAATATTGCTTATCACAGGCATCACAACCGTGTTTGTTAAGTAAACATAAACTAATGTCTTAGTAGTGTAGGATAACCAGTCTTAAGTGGCCACCTAAGGAAGTTTAATTGGTCCTGTATTAAGCAACCAACTGCGTTTTAAGATCTATATATCCAACCAATTAAAGGCCGCTTAAGACATGTTCTACTATACTTAACAATGACAAAAACTTAATGGCAACACTGGTCAGTTTTCATTGTTTTTGGATTCGCTTGTCTCTATGGCTTCTACAAAGTCGTCCCCAGGGTTGATCCCGTTGTGTAACACACCCTCCTTTGCCCACGCCCACGACATGCGCTCAGTTGTAAAAGGAGTAGCCACATCGCCATCTTTACTAACAACGATAACTCCACCGTACCCATGAACTCGGTCCGCCATATTGGCCAGAGCTTTTTCTCCTGCTTCCTGTGCTGGCATGCCTGAAACGAGTCATTTTTGTATTTATTTTATGTATTATATCTGCCACACTTGTAACACATATATGGTATGCATTATCACTATTATCTCCTTGAATCATGACCGTCGTCCCAAGTGTATTTTGAACGCATTTGAACGCACATGACATGTATGAAAAGAGCGTTATATAAATATGGTATAATACTAGGGCACGGCCCGGTTCCCCGATTCCAAAAGCAGGTTTTTTTAATAGAATGATTACGATTAAAAATCCTTCCATTATGTTTCAATCAGGAATGTAAATAGCCTATACACATGAAAGGTCAATATGTACTGCTAGCTTGAAAGTCCCCTTATTGTTTATTAAAATCAGTTTCATAAACACTTTTATTTTTCCAAGAACTGTTAAAACGTATCGTAATGTCGATGTCTACTTACCTTCACGCATCTTAAAGATGATTTGGTGGGCGAGCACGACTTTCAGTATAGATTCCCCGTGCCCCGTGCACGATACGGCACCTACGTCATTATCAGCATACCCGCCAGCCCCTGAAAAAGAATCCCTCAATATAAAGTAAGATATCTCTAGAGCGACCACTCAAATTAAGTCTGGTTATACGTATTTGAGATACGTGATACATTATAGCTTAACTCTTTACTCCATGAGTATTCTTATAAGTAAGAATGCCACTACTTTAAGATGACATTATAATAGCATATGAACAAAGGAAATTTGTCATTGCCAGGAACTGTAGAATCAGAGCTATATCATTAAAAACCAATTAGGGCATACCCCGATCAGGCGGCTCCTATAGGACACGTCTGATCTGGGTCTGCTCTATTTGCAAATGAATATATAGAGAGCAGACGGTTAATGTGAGGTTAAAGTAATACAGACAGAACGAGCCTATAGAGAATTCTGCATTACTTTCGTTCTCCATAAAATAGTCACCAGTTTTTAAAAAGACCCAAATGTTTATTTAGTGAGTGGATGCATAAACGAAAAGCAACTGTGTTAATACCGGTATACTACCCGTTAACGGCCAGTTCTCAGTTTTCCGTTTCAACACCACAAACCACTTTTTTGCTGACCTTTGAAGAAGTAATTTGATGGTGGCAGTAGATGAATATTTGCAGATGAAAGTTATCTAGTGTTGAATAGATTAAACACAGTAACCAATAAATCTCCATAAAATAATGTGAACTACAGTAAACTCCTCCAAACCGGACGTTAAATTTAGTATAAATATCGGTCTTGGAGACAGGTGTCAGCTTTATGCTCCTCTGGGAACCTGTCTTAAGCGGACATCAAAAAGAGTTTTAAGTGTGGGTCTGTAAAGAAGATGGTAGCTTAATGCGGGTCAAAAGTAACACAGAAAGCACCTATAGGAGCTTTCTGCATGACTTCCACCCTGCATTAAGCAGCCACCGGCCTAAAAGTATCTAAATTATGATCTACAAATGTACTAGGATTGTGCTTTACATGGAATTTACTGTATACATGTAGTATCAATTACATGAAACTTTAAGCATTTTCCAGGTAACGAGTACAATGGCGTATGCAAAGAGTGAAGATCCAGATCATATGGTTCCTAGAAGAGCCACCTGATCAGGTCTGAAATGTTTGTTTAACACAAATTCTTCTCATATTTATACCCTTTCATACTGTGCGGTTTCTATCGCTTAACAATAATGGACCATTCTACAAAGTGTTAGTACTGTGTGCGGAGCACACATAAGTGAACTTCAAAATCTTTGAACACGTAAGCAAGTTCACCACTAAAATTTATCTTTCAGCTCTTTTTGAAATCCCTTCTCTTTGGCAGTTTTAACAAAAGGTCGAATAAAAAGGTTGGCCTTACTTTGACCTACTTAGACGATATGCTTATACTGTTCCATTAACCAGTTTAATGTTGAATATTCAAAATGCAATGGCTTACCAGTGCTCAACGACAAAATCCTTTAAGCACAAAAGGACTAGATTTGCTAACGAATTGTAGATGACAAACAGTGCAGACCCTGATCAGATGGCTCCTCCGTGTACAAATGTCAGTACAATCGTTTCCCATAGTCAAAGGATTGACATTACCGACACCAATCTTGCTTTAGAATTTATCCTTGACCGAATAACTTGGGAGACATGTCACATGTCAAATACATGTGTCAGCTCTGGTGTCTTTTTTAAACTTTAAATGCGTCTAGATTTTCAGAGTAGTTTGCATGCTGAGCACAGTTTTGTCGGTAGAAAGCGTCGTCTGCAATAGTTTCCAAACAGTAGTTTCTTCCATTTCTTTTCAATACAACGATCGATCAGAAAAAGAGTAAAACCCCTCTAAACCGAACGTTAAATTAAGAATAAATATTGGTCTTTGAGAGTGAAAGTCATGCAGAAAGCTCCTCTGAGCATGACGTACACCCTGCAATAAGTAGCTACATGTACCTGCCCAAAAGTATCTAAATTCTTATCTACTAGAATTACGGTTTGGAGAGATTTTACTATAGAGCGTGAAACAAGTTAGGTCCGTATTGTTCGGGGTTTCATCCGGATCTTAACTACAAGTTAGGTCCGTATTGGTCGGGGTTTCATCCGGATCTAAACTACAAGTTAGGTCCGTATTGGTCGGGGTTTCATCCGGATCTAAACTACAGGTTAGGTCCGTATTGGTCGGGGTTTCATCCGGATCTAAACAAGTTTGGTCCGTTTTGGTCGGGGTTTCATACGGATCTAAACAAGTTAGGTCCGTATTGGTCGGGATTTCATCTGGATCTAAATTACAGTAACACCTGTTTACAGTGACCTTTAAAATTCGGTCTATTCTAGTGTTTTAAAATATGTAGTAGTTTAATATGGATCACAAGTTATGTAGAGCTTTTTGTATAACCTTCGCCATGCATTAAGCAGTCATCTTCTCTTATTGATCCCTGTATTTATTGATTATACGGCTGTATGTTCTACGTAATTTGAAAGGTTATTGATTCGCCCGTACTAAAGATGAACAGATTAACACTTTCCCTGTTCCATATTCATCTGAGAAATAATGACATCATCAATATTTATTAGCTGAATTTTTATGATGTAAACTTTTCAAGAATTTGCTTTGACAAATATTGCAGAAGCAGATCAATACCATGTCAAAAGCAAACAGAGAATACCCTGATCAGACGGCTCCTATAGGAGCCGTCTGATCTGGGTCTACTCTGTTTGCAAATGCGTGAACAAGCGTTTATATGAAAGAAAGCATAATAGAATGCCATTAACCCTTCACCTCATGACTAACTATGAAATAAACGATCACTCCATGACTATTCATTACGACACCTAAACAATTGATCTGATGCCAGGATTTAAATCGTTTCTACATGTTATAGTCCCATAGGTAAACAATGCAAGCACTCATCAGATACCTCCTATACGAGTTGCTTGTGTGGTTCTATTCTGCTCGTAAAGGCGTAAATAAATGATGTTAGTTTGTCAGTCATGTGTCGACTGACAGCAGAGCAAAGTTTTTGTAATTTTGTATATCAGATGTGGTTAAAGCTTTATCTATTGTGTAACGTTTGAATGACGCTGTTCCCTACTTAAGTGACACTGCGGCTTTAACCCTTTGAATGCAGACAAACGGATTCCATATCATGTTTAAATGGCATAAGCTAGGGTAAAGGCGGTTACATTTGAGAATACTTCATATGTTTGAGACTACCGTACGACTGTGTTGGCGAATTTAACCCTTTTAAAGCTTAACCATTTACTCCATGTATATGCTTTTTCTATGCCTATATGCAAACAGAGTAGACCCAGATCAGACGGTTCCTGTAGGAGACGTCTGATCAGGGTCTACTCTGTTCGCTTATGATATGATATAGATATGATTCTACAGTTTCTGCCATGGTCAAACATGCCTGTGTCTATGTATTATTATAACATTTAATCTAATTAATATTCATGATGCCATTTTTATTTCTTACATGAATATTCATGGAGTTAATGTTTATTTTACATTGTGGAATGGCCCGTTAGTGTTCACCTGCATACATTAAAACTCTCTATAACGGCCACTAAATTGTGTTAATTAGTTGGTACTTAGGGCATGTGGCTGCTTAAAGCAAGGTGAAAGTAAAACAGAACGCTCCTATAGGAGCATTCTGTTTTACTTTCATCTTGCTTTAAGCAGCCACCTGCCTTTTACACAAAATACTGACGTTACAGAGGGGTTTTACTGTAGTCCATTATACCAAGTTTGCAAGATGACTTTGAAATGCCAAACAGTACAGTCATGCCTGATAAGTGGGCTCCTTTGAAAACATTAAATTAGAGTTACACTGTTTGCAAATCTATACCAGTATACGGGTTGGCCGCACTCTAAGGGTTAAACGCAGTCGGGCCATTGTAATTTCAAGTATCTGTCGTTTGCACATGTTTTTTCGTCAACTGCAATTTTCAGAATTAGTTTTCTTCCATTTTTCTTCAAATTTCAATTCATAGTATCGAACTGATTGGATTCGCAACTAGCCACTTATAAAGCTCGCATGACCACTAATCTCGATAAGTACCTGCTATTGGACTGTCGCCAACTCGACCCGGTCTCTTACAGGAGATCCCACCAGTAGATGTCCCAAATGCAATGTTCCCTTGGCAATCTAAGGCAATAGCCCCAACTGTATCGTGACCGGAAGTTCTGCAAATGAGGAATTCTGGGTAAACGTTTTCCACGCTAAACAATTGTCTGCAATATTTGCAGTCTGCTGTAAATTTCTCCTTTTGTTTTAACATCCATTGTAATAGCATGAACAATTTGGACCTTGGTAAGAAGGCGGTTACCATGGCTACCCATCTGGATTCAAGCTGTTTACATAGATCATCAGGAATTTGTCGCGTATGTACTATGAGTTAACTCATTCCCTCCTAGACAATATTTAGACCCAACCTCTTTGAATTAATCTACGGAAAGGGAGTATTAACTATAGAAAGGAATTTTACAATTATGTAGCTTTGAAACCATAGTGATAAAATGGAACAAATGCTCTATTTATCACAATGGTTTCAATAAATGAGTTTTACAGAGGTGCAAACATGCATCAGTAGGAGATTATGGGTTAAAGGTCAATAGCGGCTTTCCATCACCAAATTAGACAAATATGTAATTGTGTTTCTATAGCAAACAAGTATGTTAATACATATGGGAAATCTCTATGACAATTATATCAATCCTATTCAGGTACATGTTTTTGTGTTTTTACCCTGTGTATTATTCTATGTCGTGAAGCGAGCGGATTACAAAACAATCGAATCCGATTTTAATTATAATATAAAAAGCAGTATTCGGGGGTTTCTTAGGCACTGTTGCAGTGACACCGAAAAATAACTTTTTATAGTAGTCACTTGGATGGACTTTGCATACAAGAATTGGCGGTAAAATAGCAAAGCAGCTGTTTGGTCCAGGACATAAAATCGTATATCAGTTCCGTAAAGTTTATCTTTGATAGAGTGGAATTTATTTAGTTTGTAACATTCAGAGACAAAGAAGTTCCGCATAACCTTCTTCATGATGAACATGGGAGAAATTGTAGAATCAGACCTAAATCATTGCATAAGCCAACAGAGCAGACCCTGTCAGAATTTTGCCAATATCAGATCAAATTTTGGAAGGACCGAAAGTTTACTTCGAATTAACTCGAAGTTCGAGTTATCTGAGGTGGAGATATCGAAGTTACTTGCATTTCCTAAATGTTCCTTCTATCTGCGACTGTGTGTTTGCAAACCATCAAAGACACACTGTCTGTAACCCCTCACACTCTGGAATGTAAACCAATCTCTTAATCACGTGTATTGGGGACAGTTTATGTTACAGTTTTCATCGACCCTGAGATACATCACGTGTTTGACCACGTCCTATAGAAGATAAGAAATGGTGTCCACATATGACAGCAACGTTCAAGGCTGTTTGTATTTCAGAATGTCCCTGAACCAATTCCTGTCATACAAGTTGGGTACGGCCTGACTTGTATTTCAAACAGTTTTGATCCAGATGAGACGCTAGGTAAGTTTGTGTCTCGCCAGGGTTTAAGCTGTGTGATATAAAATAAATCAAACTAAATGAGATTTCGGAGTTTGAGAAGATACAATTGGTGTTTACATTATGATGAGGGATCAATAAAGTTTTCTTTACCTTCAGCATGTTGGAAAATTCACTTTGAACCAATTTACACCAACTTCACAGAGTCAAAATAAAAGATCATTTATCTACACTGACGTAATTAGAGTGCCAGCTACAGTAAAAACTCGATACTACGAAATTTTAGCAATTAACAAATTATGTCTTTGTAGGTAGGTGGCTGCTTAATGCAGGGTGAAAGTCATATAGAAAGCTCCTAGAGGAGCTTCCTGTATGACTTTCACCCTGCATTAAGCTGCCACCTGTGTTAAAGATCAATACTACATGTAGTATATATTCGAGTGTTCGTAGTATCATTTATTTGTATTGGAAGATAGCGTATTACTCAGAGTCTTGTCATTCTATTCTAAACTGTTTGTGAAGATAATCACACATTCACTCAAAGTATGCTAACGGTTATCCAAGTCAGAATATCTGCACTATTTGGGTTACAAAACAGTAGAGCCTGTCTTAACTCATTCTCTTCTAGGCTATTTTTAGACCCAACCTCTTTGAATGAATCTACCGAAAAGGAGCATTAACTAGAGGAAAGGAAAAAATAAAATTTTGTAGTTTGAAACCATTGTGATAAATAGAGCATTTGCTCCTGGAGGAGCAAATGCTCTATTTATCACAATGGTTTCATTAAGTGACTTTTATAGATGCACAAAATTGCGTCACTAGGGGATAATGTGTTACGTAGTTATCAAAAAGAGATCTAATTGTGGGTATGCAAGGCAGGTGGTAGCTTAATGCGAGTCCAAAGTAATTCAGAGTAACCTTTATTACTTTTGCCCTGTATTAGCCTTTTCCTTGTTTTACATGTATGCGTATTCCAAACTTCAATACATACTGAATATTCATGGACAAAATAGTTATAATAAAATATGAAGCGTGGAGCATTGTAGCCATTTAAGAAACAGATCTATCAAATTCCATTTGCGAACAGAGCAGACCCTGATCAGACGGCTCCTATGGGTCTACTCTGTTTGCAGACGTTTATATGAAGGAAAGGGTTAAGCTACCACTTGCTTTTTAAGACTCCTACGTTAAATAAATGAACTACCGCTTAAGGCAGATTCTACTGCACACGTTCAGTATCTGCGTAAGCTACTACATTCACACATAACCTGCTAAAAAATAGAAGTGGGTCCTTTTTTCAGAATATCAATGAAACAAACAATTACATCACAATTTATTTGTGAACACATATTTATGACAAACAGTGCAGACCCTGATCAAAGGGCTCCTTCAATTCCTTTGAGTTGTGTCTACATTGTTTACAAATGTCTGATGCTTATGCTTATTTCCCTCATGTTACAGCATTTACCCAGCAATTGGTAAACCAGGTAAAACATATTTATTAATCAGGTTTTATTGAAAATAAAATTCTTCTCAACCTCCGTTCTGCTGCAATTTATTTTACATTCGATTCTTCAAACATTTGAGAAAATATTGAGCCTGGGTCCTGGTAAGACACCTAGTAACTCGGCGTTATTGAGCTTGGGTCCTGGTAAGACACCTAGTCACTCGGCGTTATTGAGCTTGGGTCCTGGTAAGACACCTAGTAACTCGGCGTTATTGAGCTTGGGTCCTGGTAAGACACCTAGTCACTCGGAGTTATTGAGCTTGGGTCCTGGTAAGACACCTATAGTAACTCGGCGTTATTGAGCTTGGGTCCTGGTAAGATACCTAGTAACTCGGCGTTATTGAGCTTGGGTCCTGGTAAGACACCTAGTCACTCGGCGTTATTGAGCTTGGGTCCTGGTAAGACACCTAGTCACTCGGCGTTATTGAGCTTGGGTCCTGGTAAGACACCTAGTCACTCGGCATTATTGAGCTTGGGTTCTGGTAAGACACCTAGTCACTCGGCGTTATTGAGCTTGGGTCCTGGTAAGACACCTAGTCACTCGGCGTTATTGAGCATGGGTTCTGCTAAGACACCTATTCACTCGGTGTTTCATCTGGATCTAGGTTGTTTACAAATGACAACCAGGTCGTGCTAACATAGTCATAGTACCAAAGACAGGTTCATTAACCCTTTGAATCTGGAATACGCATGCCCTAGAATATGTACATATGTACCTACAAACAGTATAGACCCAGATCGGAGGGCTCCTATGTGAACTGATTGCACAGTTGCAATTCACAATTCTGTAGCAAGTTAATGGACTACATCGAGCCAATGAGTGTTGAAAGTGTTGACCTGTATTGTTTAGGTTTAATGGTGACTTGTAATATTGGTGGTCACGTGCCTTTGTATCGTGTTTAGAATAAGGACGGTGAATAAGTATAACGATCGTTTGGAGCGTGCAAATCTTTTAACCTATCAATTCATGGACGCATCCGTCTATTAATTGCGAATGTTAAAGTTCATGGCAACAGAACCTGTCTATAGCGACCTTATAATGAAACATTTGGAGGTAAAGAACATGTGGTTGCTTAGTGCAGGACGATGGTAATACAGAAAACTCCTATATGTACTTTCTGTATAACTTTCTGCATAGGATTCTACAGTTTGGCATGACTATAAATTCCCGTGTCGATATGCCATTATAAAATATAATCTAAACATATTTATGATGTCATTATTTCTTACATAAATATTCATGGAGTAAAACCCCAAACTTTGACATAGTGTCCATGGTTATTACTAATGACAGAGAAGATCAAACAGTTTCTACTGTTGGCAAAGGCTTACATGTTAGGATTACCATGACCAGTAAAACCTTTCTAAACCGGATGATCAATTTTGTATAAATATTGGTCTTGAAGACAGGTGGCTGCTTGATGCACAGTGAGAGTCGTACAGAAAGCCCCTCCATGAGCTTTCTCCATGACTTTCACCCTGCATTAAGCAGCCACCTGTCTAAACGTTTCTAAATTAACTATCCTGTACTAACATTCCTGTTTAGATGGGTTTACTGTACCATGTTAAGTCCCCGTTGGTTATAAATGTTTACCCTTTTATCTAATCTAAGTGTGTATTTCTTTCATTTTTGAAACAAAACGACAAAAAGACCACAGCAAAGCTAATGAGACACAAAGTCTTGATATGTCTTAACTGGATCAAAACAGCTTCATCCGACATTTGAACAAATAATGGTATAAATTAAAGATGTCTTTCTAAGAGGAGTAATTTATACTGTAGATACCACCCTGAAGCCTTTAACCCTTACAATACGGGACACGAGTCACCAATGTCCTCTACAAACAGTGTAGACCCAGATAAGAGGGCTCTTGGGTAACACTCTTTTCAAGGTCTGCACTGATTGTCATGTTACACTTTTCTTTAGAAAGATCCCCAAATATTCACCGTATGCTTGAACTGTTTGAATTTTGGAATAGCATTGTAAGGGTTAAGATATGGGTCTGGTAAGAGATTGATGACGCTACCAACAGTAGTTCATTTGCTTTATTTGCTGTAGGAACAAGCCCTGCTGCGATTGATTTACATGTAGTCCTTATCTTGATTTGGATTTCATGGTCTCTGCCACAGAGCAACAGATAAATGTGCGTAGTCAGATACTAAAATCGTCATTTCTCCACCATACCCTATGTTGTGACCACTCTTTAGAATCGCCTCAGCATAGGGTTTGGTGGAGAAATAAAGGAGGTTTTCTTGAAAACTGCTCCCCTTGATCACTGCTCCCACCTCTCGACTTCTTCTAACATATCTCGTCTTCTGCATGTTAAACATAGCACTACAGAAGCCCATTAAAATATTGACTAAATTAATAGACACTGGAGTCTTAAAAGTAGGTGGTTGTTTAATAAAGGGCGAAGTTATGTTAGGCATTAAGCTACCATATGGCTTTAAGACCAGGAATTCTGCCTCTTCTAGATGGTAACTTTACACGGTTTAGCTATATGCAATTTTCTTATACAGTAAAACCTCTCTTTAACCACCACTAAATAAAATAAAGTATTTTGTGTTAAAGGCAGGTGGATGCTTAAAGCAAGGTGAAAGTAAAACAGAACGCTCCTATAGCAGCGTTCTGTTTTACTTTCACTTTGCTTTAAGCAACCACCTGCCCAAAATACCAACTAATTAACACAAATTTAGTGGTCGTTATAGAGAGGTTTAGTGGTCGTTATAGAGAGGTTTTACTGTACTTGTTTGATATAAAATGGGGAAATGACTAACACCATGGATCCTGATGAGTAGTTATTCGGTGTCTCAGTCGGATCCAAATAGGTTGTAAACTATTGCAGAGAATGGATAAAACCGTTTTGTTTTCCTGTTATCTGTGTCCCATAGCACGTCTTCACTCATAGCCCACTGTAAAAACAACGCCGCCTCTAATTTGGAATTTGTGCAATTTTGACTACTTCCGATTCGTTTAGGTTTTTGAGAAACACTTGACCAAATATCAAACAGCGTGGATCCTGACGATGAAGCCGAGTTACTCGGCATCTATAATCTAGATCCTATATTTTACAAATGCGAGTCGGGTCGCTGATAGCGGGATAAAGATTAACTCTCTCCAGAACAAGCTTTAACAAACACTCGAATGCATGATCATGCACAATGCAACAAACAAACTTGAAAAGCGCACGATCACACCAAGGTTATAACATTTCCATTTTATCATGCTTCATGAATGCCCCCATAAATATTATTCTCCAATATGTCTTGGGACTTGAATGTACGTTCTATGCATAAATTATGACCTTACAAAAACATCAAAGGTAAGTGAAACTAATACAGTAGATATCAAATGTGGACCATACATCTATACATACGCATTTTAACGCCTTTGCAAACAGAGAAGAGACATATCAGACGGCTCCTATAGGAGTCGTCTGATCAGGGAGAAATAATTTGATCCTTCAGTAACTGCCGAGGCAAACCATTCCTGTGTTCATAGCCCATGAGTAACCCTTCTCTGGCTGAATTTTAAAATACATGCCTCCTTCTTTACCCATGCCCTGTTGTATAATTACATATATCTTCACTGTGTACAAGTATTTCGCTGTGCAATCACTGCTGTGGAGAGCACTGGTTGCACAATCAACTTGTAAATAGTGCAGACCCTGATGAGACAGCTCCTTCGGGAGCTGTCTCATCTGGGTATTCACTATTTACCGGTAGGTATATTGACGTGAATAGCAAGCGAAGGGCTAAAATGAATCTAATTAATGTTCATGATGACATTATTTCTTACATGAACAACCATGGAGGTGTAAAGTTTTAAGACCATGTTTTATTTGCCAACATTTGTCACTTACCGTTGTCTGAATAGATCTTCCACCGTGTTGCCATAAGCCTTATAACACTCTAGTTCCCTTATTGCCTCTTCTGATACCAGTGACTCTGTCGACACCCGCATAATACCAACTTCCTCGGCAAACTGATTCGCACCGGGACCGACCAGTAAACAGTGATCTGTCTGTAGAAGATATGTAGACACGTGCAAACACAGTACAAACTCGACTATACTAACACTAAAATACGTATCATTAAGTTAGGTGGCAGCTTAATGCAGGGTGAAAGTCACAGAAAGCTCCTCTAGGAGCTTTCTGTGTGACTTTAACACTGCATTAAGCAGCCACCTGCCTGAAAATTTCTCAATACTTCATTACTAAAATATCGAAGTATCGAGTTTTTATTGTAGTTATATTTCGTCATTTACTATTTGAATGCAGAAAATGGAACGATCCATCGGTGTTTAAATGTTGAATCCATTCCGTAATATAGGCTTAAACTCATAGTTCCTGGGTCACCACTGCGAGGCTTAAACTCATAGTTCCTGGGTCACTACAGCAAGGCTTAACCTCATAGTTCCTGGGTCACTACAGCAAGGCTTAAACTCATAGTTCCTGGGTCACTACAGCAGGGTCTCGATAAGGCAACCACGTGACTTATTAACTTAGGATACTGTAAAAGTAGGTGATGACCTAATGCAGGAAAAATTGATACAAAAAACTCCTATACGACCTTTCCGTATAACCTGCATTCAGCTACCGCTTTATTTTTAAAAAAATCCGGAATTCGATTTCATTCGAGTGGTCGTAATAGCGAGAGTCAACTGTACTTAACGAAATACCTATGAGCAATTTGATGCTGTGTACCACATAGGAGTAGTCTATTTCATTTGTTATGAAACGCAATGAATCTCATACCAACACGAAAGATGATTCCGTGTACATACAAATCTTAGCAAATCACACAAAATATGTATTTACAGTAGAAACTACATCAAGCAACCTTCACAAAGAGGTTTAATTATGTGTCTGTAAGGCTGATGGTGTCCTAATGCAGGTCAACAGTAATGTAGAAAGCTCCCATAAGAGCTTTCTGTATTACTTTTGCCCTGCCTCAATAAACCACCTGTCTTTTAACCCTTTCCCTGTTCTATGTTTATTACAAATGTCATTACCTACTGCATATTCATGGACAAAATAGTTATAATGAAATATGGAAGATGGAACATTGTAGCCATTTTAGAAACTAAAGACACATATCTATCAAATTTTATTAGCAAACAGAGCAGACCCTGATCAGACGGCTCCTCTAGGAGCCGTCTGATCTGGGTCTACTCTGTTTGCAAATGCGTGAAAACATGTTTGTATGAGGGAAAGGGTTAAGACTCTCATGTTCAGTAAATTCATGTCCGCTTAGGCCAGGTTCTTCTGTATGCGTATAATATGTGTCAAAGAAAATAAGGTCTGCATTATATACTTTCCAGTGACATTTCCATACTGTCAACCCTTACGGTACAAGCTAGGCCAAGCTATTACTTCAGTTGAACTTTCATCTCCTTTCAAAAACTAAATCAGTAGGTCAAACAGTTTGGATTCTATTGAAACGACGAAAAACTCGGCGTCTCATCTGGATCAAAACTGTTTCCAAAGCTAATCATCCTTTCGCTGCCAAATGAATTTATAAGCATCCGGTTTCATAGCGGATTTCTCAATTATTTATTTATTAAACCCATGCTTACTTTGGATCCTAATGTGACGCCAAATTGTTCGGCGTTTCATTTGAATCCAAGCTGTATTTGAAGGTCAGCACGGATTCGCAGATGGCGTCGAAGGATTTATACCTTTAATATACAGATATATACATACGCCTTTAAATTCCTCTACACACAGAGTTGACTCAGATCAGAGGGTCCGAGTAGAAGCCATCTGATCACGGCGTGCTTTGGTTGCTTATGAAATAATATAGATCTGATTCTACAGCTTGTGACATGACTAACATTTTATAATAGTCATCTAATTAATATAGTACAGCCCCTAAAATCGGAATTCTAGTAGAGAAAAATTTGGATACTTTTAGACAGGTGGCTACTAAATGCAGGTGGTGTCATGCAGAAAGCTCCTAGGGGAATTTTCCGCATGACTTTCACCCTGCATTAAGCTGTCATCTGTCTCCAAACCCGATATTTATACTCAATTTAACGTCCAGTTAAGAGGAGTTGTTCTGTATTCATGAAACCCCTACTCCTTGCATAAATATTCATGGAGTAAAGGTTTCAACCTGGGGCGACCTTGATCAGATGTTGTGTATCTGGTGCACCATCCTCTTCGTTGTTGTTTTTGCACTGCAGCAATACGTATGCAAATATATATATAACCAATTCATACCCTATTTCGCGCTTTATCCTGTTTATCATGAACTTTAAATGCAACCCCACTAACCGCGATGGGACTCACATATACGCAAACAGCTTGGATCCCGATGAGACGCCGAGTAACTCGGCGTCTCATCGGGGTCCAAGTTGTTCGACATTCGGTCAATAGTTTCTAAAAAGCTTGAACGAATCGGACAAATAAATCGCACCAGGTGTAACTTTGAGAAGATATATTTATTTATTTATAGCTGGATAAGAGTGTTAAATCAGATACTAAAACATCGTTGACATAAACGAACTATTTGTGTGCAAGTTTAGACCATGGTTTGGGCGAAATACCGTGAATTTAACCCTTTCACTGTTCTATGTTAATTATTTCCCAAATTCAATATCTACTGAATATTCATGGGTAAAATAGTTACAATGAAATATGGAAGGAGGGACATTGGAGCCATTTTAGAAACTAAATAATCAGATCTATCAAAATTCAAGAGCAAACAGAGTAGACTGAGATCAGACGGCTCCTATATAGCCGTCTGATCTGGGTTTATTTTGTTTGCAAAAGCGTGAAAACACGTTTATATGAGGGAAAAGGTTAAAACAGATATGAATAATGAAAGCGATATACATGTAGACTCTACTGACTTCATCATTAACTTGAATGGATAATCAAAAACAGAAGTGTCGGGGTATTATTCAAGCTTTCGCCTGCTGAGCAACTTACTTTTACCCAATATTCACCCACGACATTTTCAAGCTACGGATAATCAGTTTGTCTACCATACTGAAAACAGGATGTGAAATAGCTTTGATTCTAATGAGATGCCGAGTTATTCGGCGTCTCATCTGGCTACATTCAGCTGGTTACAGGTTAAATCATTGAAGGTGCTGTACAGCAGTGTACGTAGTACGCATTCAATAAAGTAACGCATCATAAAGTTTGTTTACCGATGGCAATTATAAACTAAATATACATATTGAAATGCAAAACAGAGATGTTCAAATACGGACGCAGCGAAACGAATACATGTAGCAGTACATGTTCTTGAGTCAAAACCACCTAGAGAAAGCTAAAAAATATGAATAAATATATAGCAGTACATGTTCTTGAGTCAAAACCTCCTAGAGAAGGCTAACAAATATGAATATATATATAGCAGTACATGTTCTTGAGTCAAAACCTCCTAGAGAAGGCTAACAAATATGAATATATATATAGTAGTACATGTTCTTGAGTCAAACCCACCTAGAGAAGACTAACAAATATGAAGTGGGATACAAATTTACTAATCCGGTTTGATGTACAGTAGAACTTCTCGCGAGTACTTGATTTACAAACAAGAACACGCGTCTTTGCAAGCACGCGGTTGTACATTTTATGGAAACATGATCCAGATCCCGGTAAAAGTAAAATGTGTAGTTAGTTTAGTAAATTCTAAAAGGCTAGATTGTAAAATATTTTAGATAGAGCAACATAATAGAGAAAAACAATATATGAGTTAAATTATGTATATATGTTACAAGGAATATATGTAATCAGTAATTTCATGAAATCCCTATAAATCAGGGATTTCGTGTAACTCCTGAACCAATCAGGGATTACGTGCAATCCCTAAAATGCACTAGTGATTACACTAGTGTGAATTCAAGCATAGGCTACTCAGTTTGTAGTTTTCATCTCAAATTAATTTTAGAATGTGGTGTCAGACAAACATTCTAGAACATGTAATACATGTATAAGGTTGTGTGGGTGTATTGCCACTAATGAACATGAATTGAACTGAATGTCTAGTATTTATCGAACGGTAAAGTCTCTCTATTATGGCCATTAAAACAGTTTTGTTTCTTATTGATATGTGGTTACTGGTTCCAAAACTAAAGTTGCTAAGATAAATGGGTAAACTAATGTTTGAATAAATCATATGTTATATGTTAGGGCGCTTTGTGACCTTGTTTGTTTCTTATCGCTTGTTTGTGTCGCAGTGCTTTATGATCTTGTTTTTAGTGTAGCGCTCTATAATCTTGTTTGTATCGCGATGCTTTTTGATATTTTTGTTGCGGTGCACTCTCATCTTGGTTGAGTAGCGCCAATATATGATATTATTTGTATCGTGGCACTGTATCATCTCATTTGTTTTGCAGTGAATTATGACTTTGTTTGTTTCGCCAAACCCTATCATCTTGTTCGTGTTGCGATGCCTGTTGCGGTGATGTATGATGTAACGCGGTGATGTAACGCGGTGCGCTATGATATTATTTGTGACGCAGTGCTTCGTGACCGTGTTTACGTCGCGGCGCCATTGGATCCTACTAAGTCACGCTCTACCATAAACACTATCTGCAACTTTTAATCCATCTCACCTTTACCATGACCTCTCTGGCCAGGACTATTGGGTTCTTGATATTGTGAACACAGGCCACTGCCCCGGACTTTAGGCTCTTGCCGTCCATGATCACTGCATCCATCTCCACATCGCCTTTAGATGTCAGAACGGACCCGGTACCTTAAATGAAAAGGAACAAAATATAAATCATCAAATGTCTGAAGTGTTGGGAGAAAGTGGGCCGGGTATTTACAGACAGTGTATATCTAATAAATCAGTGTCCAGTAGCATGTAACTCATTCCCTCCTAGACTATTTTAGACCCAACCTCTTTGAGATAATCTATGGAAAAGGAGCATTAATTACAGAAAATGAGAATTTTAGAATTGTGTAGTTTTAAAAACCATTGTGATAAATAGAGCATGTGCTCCTATGGAGAAAATGCTCTATGTATCACAATAATTTCAAAAAAATTAGTTTTACAGAGGCGCAAAAAGGCGTCAGTAGGAGAGAAGAGGTTAAAGTACTAATGCTTCCTATCATCAATGGCCCTCAACATTCACTTCATAGTAAATATTAACATGTTTGGTGCCAAACAATTTTCGTCTGCAAACAATGTCGTCGGCTTAGGTTTAAGTGCGGAATTTGCTTCAAATTCTTGCAAAAAAACGTTAGTGGTGTGTCAAAAAGCGTTTGTACCCATAGCAACAAAGGCCGTTCATCTGTTTAATATACAGTAGAATCTGTCCTTAGTAGCCGTTCATTTCTTGAGTATATGAGGCTTAAAAAACACGTGGTTGCTTAATGCTAGGCAAAAGCAATGCAGAAATGTCCTGTAGGAGCGTTCTGGATTACTTTTAACCTGCATTAAGCTACCATCTGCAATACAGATGGACCATTAGATCTCTTTTTGATGGCCGCTTCAGACAGGTTCTGCAACTTCTGCTGTACGTTTCTTGTTTCAGTTCAGCAAGGTTCTGTATCATTTCATCACAGCCAGTTCGCTACCACTACATGCGCTCAAAACACCAATATATATATCAATTCAAAAATTCAATCAACAAGCAAAATGTGTGTGATATGATATTCAACATACTGGAGACTGCCACAGATTTCGGACTTATGTATTACACTCTCAGAAGTTGGCAAACAGATCTATCACGAGTGTCTGATCCATTTTACTATAACCTTCTGCACTCTTGGCTTTTTGTCGTCTGCAAATATTGACATCTGCTTAAATTCTAAAAGTACGTTTTTCTGCCATTTCTTTTAAAAATGCAGTGTAAAAATGGTTTTGATCCTGATGAGACGCCGAGTTACTCGGCGTCTCACCTGAATCTAAACTATTTGTAAAAGGTATCATAAATTCGCCTGTATAGTGCTGAAGATTAAAACCACTCGGTTGAATAGTTTATAATAACATTAAGAGTACTGTTGAAGAACCTTCGTGACCACGTTTGTAAACAGTTAGGATTCAGATGCAACAAAGCCTAACTACGCATCTCTGTGTCAAAACTGACTGGTTGATTCCCTGATCGAACTTTAGAGGAATGTAGATAAAAATCTTCATTGCGAAACGACAGTTCATGCATCATGTTTGTATTGGAGACATGCTACAGATCACGTGATAGGTTAGGAGGTATTTGGAATGCAGCTTAACCCGTATACCTGCCAAGCACGACAGGAGTTGCACTTGCAAATAGTGTGGATCCAGATGAGATGCATGTCAAATCGATGTACCATCAGGATCCACACTGACTGGTCTCGATTAACATTTTATGACAAGGGGTTGCAAGTAAAGAGCATTTGTAATAATTCGGAGTTTAAACAAGCGTTAGTTTTACAGCAGTGTAAGGGTTCAAGATAGTTTGTAAGTAAAGTCACGTGTGACAACTACATTTAACATGTTTTTGGCTAGTACCCAATAAAACCACTTTATAATATAATAAGCGAGAAGAATTGATTGCAAAGTTTTGCACTTGATAAATTGTATAATTTGCCAAACAATTCCTACACACGTATATAATTATGTGTGACTAACTTTACTTAACCCTTTCCCTTGTGTAAGCGCATTTTGACGCATCTGCAAACAGAGTAGACCTGATCAGACGGCTCCTATAGGCGCCGTCTGATCAGGTTCTGCTCTGTTTGCTTATGTTGTAATATAAATCTGATTCTACAGCTTAAGCCTGTGTCAAAACGTCCTGTGTTCAAATACCGTTATAAAAAAATAATCTTATTAATATTCATGGCGTCATAATGTCCAACATGAATATTCATCAGGGAAAGGGTTAAGCTGATTATTTTACTCTTTACATCACGGATACGCCTTTTACACCATTACAAACAGAGAAGACCAATATCAGATGACTCATATATAAGCCGTCTGATCAGGGGCTGCTCATTTTGCTTGTGGGAAAAATATAGATCTGATTGTATAGGTTCTGCCTAGTCCAAAACTGCCTATGATCACCAATGCCCTCTACATCAGTCACGCTATATATAATATACATGTAGTAATATTGGGCGAATTTTAATCGCGAACGTTTCCATATGAGTCATTTAATTCCCTCAAAGCCCTATGATTACTTATAGTGGTCAGTTTGGATATGTTCTCTTGCAGTATATGCCTAATTAATGCAGGTTGAAAGTCATACAGAAAGCTCCCAAAGGAGCTTTCTGTGTCACTTTCAGCCTGCATTAAGCTGTCACCTGGCTGAAAGACCGGTATTAATACTAACTTTAACGTCCGGTTTAGAGAAGTTTTACTGTATTCTGATGGGCAGTCTATCGGTTTGTTGAAGAAATAAGACCTTTGACATCTGAAATAACATGTTAAAAGGTAAAAAGGTGAGGTTTATAGTCTGGAACTACATACAATGTACATATTCTCTCGACTTCACAATTTACCCCCTGATCACTGGGTTATAAGTCGGCCATTACCACTCGGCGCCTAAGGCAGCCATGGCACAATGACTTATTTCCCTCACAGGTACCCATTTATACACCTGGGTAGAGAGGAGCAAACGTGGGATGCATTTTTTGCTCAGAAAAATTCTGATAGTCCGATGGCAGGATTCGAACCGGGGACCCTTCGATCCCAAGTCCAACGTCCTACCACTGGACCACCACTCCCATGTTGCATCAGACTAAATTGAAGCCGGCATGTCGCAGCAAACGATATTTGTGAATCAGTAGACATTCTAGCAAAATATATTTTGAACCGGCAGACATTCGAACAGAGTACCTTTTGAAACAGCAGACATTCTAGCATAGTGCGTTTCGAAACAGCAGACATTCTAGCACATGGCATTCTGAAACAGCAGACATGCTAGCAGAGTACATTTTGAACCATTAGACATTCTAGCAGAGGCCATTTTGAAATAGTGGTCATTCTAGTAGGGTTCATTTGAAAGCAGTAGATACTCTAGCAAAGGACATTCTGAATCAAGAGTCATTCTAGCAGAGGACGTACATTTGTATTGAAACAATAGACATTCTAGCAAAGGACATTTTTAAACAACAAACATTCGAGCAGAGGACATTTTTAAACAACAGACATTCTAGCAGAGGACATTTTGAAGCAGACGGCATAGTTATTACTCTTATGTTAGAAATAAACTTTCTAGTTAATATCTAAAACACTACATTATATGAACAAAGAGTAGTCAAACTGAGATGCCAGGTAAAGAGGCAAGTAAGTTCTGCGTTCTCTAATGATCGGCACTATGATGTTAACTTAACATTAATGCAGACGATCGATTCTGTAGACGAAAATTACTTATTGTTGAAATGGTAAAGCAGGCCGCCGTTTGGGAATACAGTAGACCTCGCTTATGACAGCTGTTACTGTATGACTATACTCAGCGAATAAGCGGTACACTATGATCAACAGTGCGTTTTGTGGAAAGAATCGATCTATACTCGAGAGTACAGTAAATAAGTGATGTATGAAATATATTGGAGAACACGGTTTCGAACTTACCGGCATCAAAGGCAGGATTGTCTTCAAGTTCACAGATGGCAGCCTGAATCGCGTCCAGGGCTGAGCCCCCAGACTGCAGGACGGAATACCCAGCTCTCACCGCCTCCTTAGTCCCCTCAGACGAGGACTCGCACAGGTTGTCAGGAATTGTCCATGCTCCGCCATGTACAACCATCACCGGTGTCGCCATTTTGATCGAATATTTTTAAAACTCGACAGTTCACCTCTAACGTATATCGCGTCCTTCCCAATGCCCTCACAGTCTGCTTGGTGATGCTATATCGATCGGACGCGATCAGTGGAATCTATTTTCAGTGGTTCGCCAACAACATATACATGTACAACGGAGGAATTGGTACGGGGAAATATTACAAAATGGACTAATAGCTGCGGTAACTAATTCAACGTGTTTGGTTCATCCGTATTAGACTGTGTATTATTTTGAAGTTATAAAGTCAACATCTAGTCTATCTGTTCATCACCGGCATGTAGTAGTAATTTCCTGCCCTACTTGGACAATAGTACTTTAGTGTTTGAGTACTCCTGATGCAATGGTAACGTATAGCGTGGTTATCCACATGTGCGTGCAGGCTAGTCGTGAAATAACGCACGTCGTTTCACTTCATTTGGAGTACTTTCGCAAGTTCCTGGAATAGATATGATAAAGAATTAGATCGATGTAAATTAACCAATCCCCTGTTTCTTTACAGTTAAGTATTTACCTGATAGGAGCACCCTTTAATACATCTGCACATAGAGTGATCCAGACGAGACGGCTCCAGTAGCATGTCTAATCATGATCTGTTCTGTTTGCTTAGGGGAATACAGTGAAAACCCACTAATGCGACCACTTAATAAAGAACCCCACTAATGCGACCACTTAATAAAGAACCCCACTAATGCGACCACTTAATAAACACACACTGGTGCCGTTTAAAGCAGGTGGTTGCTTAATGCAGGACGAAAGTTATGCAGAAAGCTCCTCTAGGAGCTTTCTGCATAACTTTCGTCCTGCATTAAGCTACCACCTGCCTCTGCCACCCAGAAGTATGTCCCTTTTTGGTGGTCGCATTAGCGGAGTTTTACTGTATTAATTCTGCCATCACCAAACAGTTTGTTCATTATATATGCCATGTTAAAAACAAGAAATATCTTTTAAAAAGATATTCAGCGGCATTCAAATATTGAGATAATGTACAAAACAATAATGATATTAAATCTCTGCCAACTTAATTTCAATGTTTCGAGATTCTGTTAGTACAGGGAACTAGATCTATGAAGGGTTGCTTGTAATTATACTAGCAGAGAAGCATGCAATGGAAATGACTTGGAGAAGAATAAGTAATTATGGAAAAATTCAAGTTACTTTTATAGGAAATCACTATTAAAATGTACAATGTCAAAGTATTTTTTTAAAACTATCTGAAGTTAGTTCTTCATTTTACCTATTATGAAAATTTACTTGAAAGCATGTATATTTATATTGATATGAAGATAACTAATTGAATACACTTTAAATAAAGCATACAGAATTTAGTTTTTGTTTGTGCAGAGGCTGTAATTACTTAAAGAAAGGTATTTATCTATAACCTGGATCAACACATTAATTGACGTGTGTGCATCATAATTAGTGACACCATTAACTGAATATACATGTATTTTTTAAACAATATAAAGTTAGCTATCTCAACCTACTACTCGATCCAAAGCGCCAGGTGATAGAGCCATAACAATAGCCTTCAGTAAGTAGCTTTATATCACAGAGAGCGAATAACCAGAGCCTTAATTGGTGCTGTGGTCGGGGATAGTAATTAATACTATTAATGCCACTACTCTAATATACTAAACATCATTTCTTCTTTATTTCCTATAGCATTGCCTGTGAATTATGGTGGTTTCGGCAAACTACCTGTTCGTCAAAGTGGATGTGGTATTAAATTGGTAGCAAAATGATAATAAATGTTTAAAAGTTTAATAGTGGTTTTGGCAAACTGGCAATAATGCTCAGCAATCATTACCATGAAGTGATAAGTACGATAATGGGTTAGGAACTGATATAAAGTATGACACACCAAAAATTGAATAGTCAAACTTGATCCACACCTTTTCAGGATAATAGATCTATATAATTTTATTCAGTAATATTGTTTATGTATTATATACTCTAGTTTTGATAATGACTAAAGTAATAAATAATTCATATTGTTTTACCGGTCATGGTAATAAACAACTATGTGACTACAGTATTGTACATGTAATTGAATCCACCAAAAGTTGAACTAAACAACATTTTGACTGAAAACAAAAAGCATAAAGTGAGTGGAAAACAGTTTGGACCAAGACTAAAATCAAAACTGAATGGGAAAGTAAATCGTTAGTAATGTGTTATGTGGTCTGGGGCTGTTTTAATGACTAAACAATGTGACTATAGTATTTGAAAGCACCTCTTTATCACTCATTGTACCCAAGGTTGAGTAAGTGTGAATATGTCACATGCTTAGCTAATATCCTGATCTGTATAAACCAAAACAAATGGACCACATATCAATATTTATCATATAGATAGTTATTTAATGATTTTGATTATTCAATTTTTGCTTTTTAATACAAATTTTCAATTTTTGCCGAAACGTCCTAGGCCGAATCAATAGATGGCCAAAACGTCCTGGGTCGAAACATCCGGGGCGAAACTTCCTATGCCGAAACGTCCTACATTCAGTTTGGCCATGTGTAGAGGCGTTATAAAAAGGCTGTATGCCAGTCAAGGGATTAACTAATGAAAATACGGTTTACTAGCAAATACTAGAACGTCATATGCAAATTAAAATGTAACATAGTTTCTGATTGGTGGAAAACTAGAACAAAAGTGAAAATAGACAGCTAACCGCTGAATAATTATATTCTTTAGGTGAAGGTCTAACGTTTAGTCTGTTGAGCAAATATTAGCTTTTACCTAATTTCGTTCACTTCTTATCCAAATACAAGGTACATTCACTTTCTCGTCAATAATTCAATCTGCGTGTCAAACAGTTTGGATCCCGATGAGACGCAGAGTTACTTGACGTCGCAACCAGATCCAAACAGTTTGTGTAATCACAGAGTCGTCCGTAGCAGGTCGAAGATTAAACTCAAATATACGAGAAGTAAAGGTTATATCTAAAACAGTAGCTGTTCAATATGTACATAATGAGTCATCTCGTCAAATAAAATTATCATAATAGATTTTTTTTGTTTCAATGTAACCTTTTCTTTCATCTCTCATACCTACTCACGTTTTTTGCAAACAGAGCTGGGTGGTATGATTTAGCAAGATAGTTTCCTGTTTCAGTTTCTTGTTAAGTAAACACGTTAGATGTACAGTAGAACCTGTCCTAAGCGGTCGTTCATTTAACTGAACATATGTGTATTAAAAACAGGCGGTTGCTTAATGCAGGGCAAAAGTGATACAGAAAGCTCCCATAGGAGCTTCTTGTATTACTTTTGACCTGCATTAAGCTACAACCCACCTGCATTAAGCTACAACCAACACTACAGACCCATAACTAGACCTCTTTTTGATGGTCGCTTAAGACAGGTTTTACTGTACCTCAAGAGGATAGGCGTGTGTACAAAACATGACATATTGACATGCATTGCAGTAGACGTGCTCTACCTAACTCTTGACTACATGAATATTCATGTAAATAAAATGCCTGAAACATGAATATTAATTACCAGAATTTGGTCTACTTGGCATATGGTCAAGGAAATATTGGCCAGGGAAGACGCTGTAGAATCGTATCTACATTATTTCATAAGCAAACTCGAGAGCCTGATCGGACACAGTTCCTGTAGATGGGATATCTGATTTGAGTCTACATTGCTTGCACTGTGTGTAATCATCTTTATATATCTGGCTGCATGAATAGCACTAACACAACCATAATTATACGTGGTTGGTTAGTTTCAAAACTCCGACTGAGCGAGTTTACTTGGAACACCAGACAGATTCATTCATGTCCCGCTGTGAAAAATAATGTCTATTCAGATTTGCAATAATTTATTGGTAAATGCTGTCCCCTTCCTCGTTCAAACCTTTTTGACCAAGTGTCAAACAACTTGAATCATGATGAGGCGCCGAATTATTCGGCGTCTCATCTGGATCCAAACTGTTTGCAAATGCAATTAAGATCGGGATTAACGGGATAAGGTCGGTTAGTATACAAAACTAGTTACATCTGGTTTAGTCTGGATTAATCATTTCTCCGATAAGTAAAACAAATTGTTGTCTGCTGAATTTTTGCAGAATAGAATTTTAACCCTTAAGTTCGAAAACAATCACCATAGTCTGTCGTCAAACAGTTTAGAGCCCGATTACATATCCTGAGTAACACTGCTTCGTAATTGCGTCAATGTCGTTTACCAAAAAGTTAGAATGAACCTATTGTTAGCTTGCGGGAAATGTATATACAGTAAAAAACACCTCTAACACGGACGTTTTATTTTTAGTATAAATGTCGGTTTTGGAGACAGGTGGCAGATAAATGCACGGTGAAAATCATTCAGAAATCTCCTCTAGGAGCTTTCTGCATGACTTTCATCCTGCATTAAGCAGTCACCTGCTAAAAATTATCTAAATTCTTCTTTGCTAGAATTCCAGTTTAGAGGGGTGTTACTGTACTAACATTTGCACACAGGGTAGACCCTGATCTGAAGATTCCAAGAGGGACTCCCTGGTCAGGGTCTGCACTGCTTGCCATTAAAATTTCTCCAGAAAATATATGCATTTCATACTAAATGGACTTTACCGTTAAACGCTGACGGAGCATGTCATTTTGAATACAGGGTTAACCCAACACCTCAATGGCTATTTTTAGACCTAAAATAAATCTACTGAAAAGGACTATTTGCTAAAGAAAAGGAAATTTTGTAATGGTTAAGTTTTAACAACTGTGATATGTTCTATTTATCTCATTGGTTTCAAAAAGTAACGTTTACAAAAGGTGTTAAGACGAGGCATGGATTCACAATGGTAAGTCGGCCAATACTGCATAGCTTGGTGCAGTAATAACGATCCTCGTGGTGCAGTTATCATTTAACCAATCTAGTATGTACAATAATACACTCCATTCTAAATGTTGGTATCCTTTCATTTCTCTGTTTGAAGTGTCACACAAATTATATAAATGTACTGGTAATAACCACTAATATTGGTTTGTTAAGCAAACACAGACCCTGGCGGAGGGCCATTTATGGGACTGCTGGAGTAAACTGGTTAATGTACTAAACGTTAGCGCGTCATTTTCATTTGTATGTGTATAGTAGCGCCTGTCCTAAGCGACAAGTCAGTTATTGAACATAGGAGTCTTAAAAAGCAGATGGTTGCTTAATGCAGGATAATATGTATGCACAAAACTCTGTTAGGAGCTTTGTGCATTACTTTTGACCTGCATTAAGCTACCACTTACCTTACAGACGCATATTTAGACCCCTTTTAGATGACCGCTTAAGATTGGTTCTACTGAATACACATGTACAGCAAATATCATAAATATAATTATGCGATACCATAAACAGAAATGGTTCCTATAGACTATAAAGATATAAGTGGCAACTGCTTAGCCATTTTCATGAATATAAAACTGTTTCGTGCAAAATATTCAATACTGTAATACAGTATCTCTCTTTTAAATGAATGGATGATTACCGATGTCAGCGAGGTCGTGCTTAATAGCAAGCGATGCGTTAAGACCGGTAACTGGTCGAGGGGTGGGGTCGGTGTGTCAAATGGTTAGGATCCTGATCAGAGGTTCTGGACCTAAGCTGTATGTAATTGTAATTCTTATAGCAAGTTCTTTAATATAGTCAAATTAATGAAAGGATAGAATAGACCCTTAACGTGCAGGAACGAGAATATAAGTCATTTGCAAACAGTGTAGACCAAGATCAAAGGGCTCCTTGTGGGAACCCTTTGGTCAGATCTGCACTGTTTGCTAAAACTTAATTTCCGTCAGTGATGAATTTTTATACAACGTTTTGTTTAATTAATATTCAGCAAGGGAGGAGCACGTTTTATGTTTTCAACATATTAACCCTTTCCCTCATATTGACGACTTTTGACGACTCTGTACAAATCACTTTGTGAAACCATTGTGATAAATAGAGCATTTGCTCCTATAGGAGCAAATGCTCTATTTATCACAATGGTTTCAAACTACACAATTCTAAAGCTGTCCTTTTCTCTAATTAGTGCTCATTTTCGGTAGATTTATTCAAAGAGGTTGTTTCAAAAAATAGCCTATGAGGTAAAGGGTTAAGGGTAAGGGAATAAGCCGCCATGCGTTACTCTATGATTTTATCACGGGGTATGAAAGTTATTTGATGATGCAACGTCAACAGCAGCTTGCAGCTTAACTATTACACTGCTGTGAAAAATGATGTCCGCTCAAATTTAGATCTGGTAGAATTTTGATTACTTCCCAGTCTACAGAACTTTAGAGAAACTATTGACCAAATGTCAAACAGATTGAATCCAGATGAGACGCCGAGTTATTCGATGTCTCATCTGGATCCAAGATGTTTGCAAATACGAGTTAGATCGCGAATAGAAGAATAAGGGTTAAACCAAATATAATGTTTTATTCACGATGTACATGTGAAACTGTTTGTATCTTATGTATGCTCTACTGGCTAACCAGCACACATTGTGGAATGGTTTGCCCATTTCATTGCTAGATTTCAAAGTAGGATGGTCTATTAATGTTGAACAATAGAATACATTAACTCTTGCCCCGTTCTATGTTTATCTCAAAATTCAATTCCTACTGAATATTGTGGACAAACTAGTTATAGTGAAATATGGAAGTGGAAAATGGTAGCTTTTTCAGAAAGCAAAGAATTACACTACTGTTCTACTATAGGAGCCGTCTAATCTGGATCTACCCTATTTGCAAATGCGTGAATACACATTTATATGAAGGAAAGAGTAACGACTGATAGTTGTATAATTATTAGTTGGAATAACAAACAGTGCAGATGGAATCCTCCAGAAGTCTTTTATTTTGATCTGTATCTCTGGTAGCAAATACCATTTAACCCTTTCCCTGTTCTATGTTTGTTCCAAATTTCAATATCTACTGAATATTCATTAAAGAAATAGTTCTAAAGAAATATGGAAGTTGGAATGTTGTAGACATTTTAGAAAGCAAAGAAACAGATTTACCAATTTCCATGAGCAAACAGAGCAGACCCTGATCAGACGGCTCCTCTAGGAGCCGTCTGATCTGGGTCTACTCTGTTTGCAAATGCGTGAAAACACGTTTATCTCATGGAAAGGGTTAACTCAGCCTTAAATACCAGCTGTAAACAATAATGTCTATATAAAGTTGGATCCTATATACGTAGTTTTCATTGCATCTGGTTTAATCGATCAATCTTTTGAGAAACTACTGAGCGAATTTCAAACATCTCGGATCCTGATGAGACGCCCAGTTACTCGTCGTCTCATCTGGATCCAAACTGTTTGCAAATTTATGTGAATCGAGTCACGGCAAGCGGGGTACTGGTATAGAGGATTTAGTATGTACACGTTATATACAGTTGAACCTGTCCTAAGCGCCCATTCATGTAGGTGGTTGCTCAGTGTAGGGCAAAATTAATGCAGAAAACTCTTACAGGAGCTTTCTGCATTACTGTTGATATCATTAAGCTACCATCTGCAATACAGACCCATAATCAGGCCTTTTTTTAATAGTCACTTTAGACAAATTATACTGTATCATAACATCATTAAATCTATGGCCCTGGTTTTGCGAAATACGGAAAACGTGAATGATTCTTTTGAGCTCCATTAACAAAATTTGCACCGCGTGAAAAAGATATACTGACGTAACTCTGAATGCTATTAAGACTCTCTCGACATACTGAGTTCGCTTAAAAACACTCTGAATACACAATCCTATAATAGTTTCAAGCTTGTGGATCCTTGGTTCCCAGCTTCCATCAGAATGATGTACACCGTGAACCAAGCAGACATACATAGGGGACCTGTCGAGTCTCAAGAACATGAGTGGGGTTGGTGAACACAGACGACGAGGCCCTCAGGTAAATCTCATTCGTTGAGCCTGAGTTTATTCTCAATGATCTAAGTAGTAAAGACTTTGGGTGAAACTTTAAAGCTGTCCAATCAGATACAGTAAAACCCCTCTAAACCGGACACTAAAGTTGGTATAAATATCGGTCTTGGAGACAGGTGGCAGCTTCATGCAGGGTGAAAGTCATGCAGAAAGCTCCTAGAGGAGCTTTATGCATGACTTTCACCCTGCATGAAGCAGCCACCTGCCTAAAAGTATCTAAATTCCTCCCTACTAGAATTCCGGTTTAGAGGGGTTTTACTGTACTTCAATATGAATTCAGACTCAAACCTCTGATGTTGTATATCCTCGAGATCAGGTACAGTTGCGGAAAGTGCAGATTCGGAGGTACAGTAAACCTGGTCTTAAGTGGTCATCAAAAAGACGTCTAATTATGAACCTGTAAGGCAGGTGGTAGCTTAATGCATGTCAGAAATAATGCAGAAAACTCATAGAGGACATTTCTGCATTACTTTTGCGCTACATTAAGCAACCACCTGCTTTATAAGACTCCTGTGTTCAATATATGAATGGTCGCTTAGTACAATTTCTACTGTATGACAGTTGCAGCTGGTGTGGAACTCTGGGAGCAGTAGAGCAGATTCAAGTTAAGTCTTAACCCTTCGCTTGCTAATCGCGTCAATATACCTACCTGTAAATGGTGAAAACCCAGATGAGACAGCTCCTGCAGGAGCTGTCTCATCAGGGTCTGCACTATTTACAAGTTGATTGTGCAACCAGTGCACTCCACAGCAGCGATTGCACAGCGAAATACTTGTACACAGTGAAGATATATGTAATTATACCACAGGGCATGGGTAAAGAAGGAGAAATGCGTTTTAAAATTCAGCAAGCGAAGAGTTAACCCTTCTAATGTTGGAAAAGTAACGTCTCCTCAACCGCCGATTTGCTAAACTTTTCACTAACTTCCGAATCGATTTAACGTTTTAATAGACCTTATTGACCCAGTGTCAACCAACCAGCTTGAATCCTGATGAGGCGCCGAGTTACTCGGCGTCTCATCTGGATCCAAGCTGTTTGCAAATGACATCCAATATGTGATTAGCATGGCAAGGATTAATGTGAAGAGGGCTAATAAAGAGGGTGCAGTAATGCAGTAAAGTGAAACTATATCGCAGTCTTAACACTAAAATACTGAACGCTTCACCCGCTTCTAGCCAATCTGTAATCTCTTTTGCAAACAGATTGGATCCATGCAAAATGTCGAGTAATTACTCATATCATCAGGATCAAACTATTTGAAACTCAGGTCGTTTGTAAGAGCAATATAGATTTGAATTAATGTAGACAGTACATGTACATGATTGTATTTTCTGCAGCAAGTTGGCAGTTGGCAGAAAAGTGCAAAATAGCTATAACATACACTGGAATTCGCATATTTAATAAAATAAATACCTTTCTAGTGTACAGCTGGCACGGCAATGCACACAAAATATCTACATATACATTCATAAATGACATAAGTTTGTCTCTATTTGCAGTATGTGCAGCATGAAAATTGGCCTTCGGGAATATATGCATGCATTAACATAAACTGCATTGTAATTTGTAAGTCTTTAACGTCTGGCCATAGGCTACTGGTGCTACACTACATTTGCTGGTGAGTGTTGAACCAGAGCTATACATGAAAGTGCATACCCAAATACTAAAACTCGCCATTCTACACCAAACCCGATACTGTGACCACTCTTCGAGACGATTCTAAAGAGTGATCATAGTATAGGGTTTGGTGGAGAAATAAAGAAGCTATTGTTGAAATCGTTTAAATCTCATCTGGACCTGTCTGAACGCTGTACAAAAGAATACTTTTAACAGTCCGTACATGATTCCATATGATTGTCTAAAATACTTTACGCCAAAGATACGCATTTTAGCGTTTGTGCAAGCATAGAAGACCCAGATCATACGATTTCGGTAGGAGCGGTCTGACCAGAGTCTGCTGTGCTTGCATAATTATGAAATAATAAAGATCTGATTTTGCAGTCTCTACAATGGCTACATATTCCTGTCTTCATATGACATTATAAAATGGTGTCATCATTTCTTACATGTATATCCATGCTATAAATGGTTACAGCGTGTGATATAGAACACACGTAATACAGTAACCTTCCAACAGATCGTTTTGTACACATTGTAGAACCTGTCTTAACCCATTCCCTCATAGGCTATTTTTAGATCCAACCTCTCTTTGAATAAATCTAACGAAAATGAGCATTAACTAGAGAAAAGGAATATTTTAGAATTTTGTAGTTTGAAACCATTGTGATAAATAGAGTATCTACTCCTATAGGAGCAAATGCTCTATTTATCACAATGATTTCACACAGTGACTTTTACAGAGTCGTCAAAAGCCGTCAATATGAGGGAATGGGTTAAACGGTCATCTAAAAAGAGGTCTAATTGGTTTAAATATATTTTATTTGTAAATAGTTACGGATATTTATTATGGGCCTGTAAGACAGATTGTAGCTTAATACATGTCAAAAGTAATACAAAAAGCTCCTATAGGAGCTTTCTGCATGCCCTGCATAAAGCAATCATATCCGTTTTAGAGAGACATTGCGGTATTAACAATCTATTGATCATGACTAAACATTTACTTCCAACCTTTACAGGAGATCTAAGGTCAACACTATCCCTCTAAAGTAGCATTATACTCGTAGATATGAATACAGTAAACTATTTCTAATGCGACCACCTAAAAAGCATATTTCTGTGTGGTAGAGGCAGGTTGTGGCTTAATGCAGTACAAAAAAGTAATACAGAAAGCTCCTAGAGGAGCTTTCTGCATTACTTTCGTCCTGCATTAAGCAGCCACCTGCTTATAAAGGCACACGTGTTTATTCATCAAGTGGTCGCATTAGAGGGGTTCTACTATATGTGTATATTTCAACACTCTCAACGCTGAATTGTCAGAGCAGAATAGCCTATCAGTGTTTAACCCCTTTCCCTGTTTGTGCTCATGTAACAAATAATCATACCTGAATATTCATTAGCTCATTTTTTTGTAATATAAACTTTTCACGGGATTTTTTTTGCTTTGGCTAAAACTGACGAATCAGATCTATATCATGTTAAAAGCAAACACAACAGACCCGGATCTGGTTCTACTCTGTTTACAAATGCGTGAAGGCACGTTTATATAAAGGAAATGATTAACTATAGAGTCCAGTCAGTATGAAATGCTTAACCCATTCCCTCATATTGACGACTTTTGACGACTCTGTAAAGGTCACTTTGTGAAACCATTGTGACATATAGAGCATTTGCTCCTATAGGAGCAAATGCTCTATGTATCACAATGGTTTCAAACTACAAATTTCTAAATTTTTCCTTTTCTCTAGTTAATGCTCATTTTCGGTAGACTTATTCAAAGAGGTTGTATCTAAAAAAAAAAAGCCTATGAGGTAATGGGTTAAACTGGTTAGAGTATTTTGAATGAAAACAGTGCAGCCCCTGATCAAAAGGTTCCACTATGAATCCTGTGATCTGGGTATTCACTGTTTACAAATGTGAATGTATGCGTGTACCGCATTCAAGTTTAATGCTGATCTAACGTATAACAGAAAGCCCTTAACCCTTTCCCTGTTCTATGTTTATAACAAATTTCAATACCTACTGAATATTCATGGACAAAATAGTTATGATGGAATATGGAATGTGGGCATTGTAGCCATTTATACAATTCCATTAACAAACAGAGCAGATCCTGATCAGACGACTCCTATATGAGCAAATGTTTGCAAATATGTTGAACGTGTTTATATGAAGGAAAGGGTAAAGTGTGATTTATCTGCAACGTTCGTCCTGCGTTAAGCTACATGAACCGTCTGTCCTATACTATGCAGATCCGTGACTACGCTACATTTGAATGGCTGTAATAGGGTAGTTTTACTGTATCCGCAATGAAAAGCATTATGATACGCCATAGAGACACAAGTATTTTTGCAACACGGAATTTACAAAGAAAACAGACCAGAAAAACAGCAATTTGCCATGCTTTTCACTGTTTGACACCGCCAAGAGCTCTGGTATTGATCTGCACTGGTTATATGTTCAAATATTGGGACTTAAAATATGTCTTTAATTGATACCCTTAATTATCAAAAAAAAAATATTGGTATAACGGCTGTGTTGCTAAACCTGTACAGCTTTGTTTTAATTCGCTGTAGACAGACATATTAAAACGACTACTGTACTTGCTGTGTCCACTTTATCTAAATTCTCAATGTGACTATGTCATAATATGTCCCAGTAACTCAAAACAAAATGCATGTATAGAAAGCGTACTACCTTGTATTCCCACAGTTTCTGTCCGTTTTTGGTGGCACCTATTTCACATTTGACCGCACTTTGCACTGTACCACATGTGCTATACACACCCTCGCTTCTGATTGGCTAGCCCAAACACACCTCCGTACATACCTCTACCTCAAAGTATGATGCAACATATCGTTTTGTGCAGATCGATTACCGCATACAAACTGACCTTGTACGAGACAGTAGATTGTCATCTTTTGTAATTTTACAAAAACCCGAGACATTATTGTAGACAGCAAAGTCAACTTACTTTGTTTCTACATTGTAGTAACAGAATAAGTTGACCTTGCCACCGGGTCGTACTGATGTTATCATTGTGTGCCAAATCATGTACATGCCAAGCGGTGATATTTTCCAAACAGCTGCGCTTGAGTAGCCTGTAACAGAGCCTCTCTAAATGGAGCATTTAATCTATGAACAATAGTATCATTAAACGCATTTGGATGCTTAATATAGGAAGCAAATAATGCAGAAAACGTCTACGAAAGCTTTCAACATAACTTTCATGCTGCATTTAGCTACCATCCGCCTGAAATATCCTGATTTATAAATCTTTTTGACGGTCGCTTTATCGAAGTTTTATTGTATTAAAATTAGGGAAAGTGGCTTGCAGTCGATACTATGAAGGTCGAACAATTCACTACAGCTTGGACTTTAATCCACAACGGGATCTAGAGGTCCTGGGTCCATGCTTATAAATATTTTAGTTGGGCCTGAGTTCGTTCTCAAGTTTTTGATTGGTCAGATTTGAGCCAAAGGCTCAAATCTGACCAATCAAAAGCTTGAGAACGAACTTAGACTCAACTAAAAAGCTTTATAAGCATGGACCCTGATAAGATCGTAAATTTAAACATTTTCAAGAATAGTTGCTTTATTTCTTCACCAAACCCTGTACTGTGAAGAGACGATTCAAACGGTGGTCACAGTGTAGGGTTTGTTGGAGAAATGGCATTTGCAGTATCTTGGTACACACCTTCAACTGTAGCTCTGGGGATTACGAGATGTCAATAACACTGTTTATTTTTATTGGCAGGGCAAAGCTTTCCCTAAGTTATTCAACCAAGACTTCTCTTTTAAAGTGCACCCGAAATAAGGTAATGTGTGTATACCGCAGACCCCATCTTAAATCACCACTAATTGATATTCAGAGGCGTCCTTAAAACGGACGGTTGCTTAATGCAGGATGAAAATCATACAGAAAGCTGATGTGATAGTTTTCTGCATAACGTTCATCCTGCATTAAGCTACCAGAGACAGGCACATTATAGAAATGCTACCCCTTAATCCGTTGTATGGAAATGCGGGCCATGGCGCGGACAGCTGGGTAAAGATTAACTGATTTTCAATAATTGGAACAGGACTATAGTAAGAATGACCGAAATACTTCTAGGTCAGTCATGGCTTATCTTGCAATTCTTTATGCTGAATACAGTAAAAACCGTTCTAAACAGTTTTATCTGTAAATTGAAAAACAAAACAATATGTAGATCGATCTTTTTAGACAGTCGGAAACCTTCCGTATATATGTTTTTCACTCTATATAAGCTCTCATATATATTTAGCTTTTATTTCCATAGAAAAGCCTTGTATTCCTTAGCCCGTCACATATTTTCTATCACTCTGTCCGCTTTGAATATTAATTAGGCAAATATTTACAAAATTATACAGTACAAAAGCATAGAGCATACATGCATGTATTTTCCATGGCAAACAGTGCAGGCCCAGATGAGAGAGCTCCTCATCTGGGTCTACACTGGGTCTACACTGGTTGCAAATGTAACTATAGTTATGACTGGCGGGCTATGGTTTTACGCATTTACAAATAAAACAGATACAGACCAGACCGCTCCTGTATGAGTCAACAGACCAGGGTATGTTGTGTTTGCTTATGAAATGATATAGATCTGGTTTTACAGTTTCTGTCGTGACCAAAAATGTCTGTATTCATATTCTATTATAGAAAATATTATCTAATTGCTATGCATGGTGACATTAAATAATAGTAATGCAGTACACGGTAAAGATCGGTATTGATACTGACTTGAACGTCCGATCTAGAGAGAGATTACTATTATGTATCCATACGAGGACAAACGTATTGTTGTTAAACGACGGCCCGTAAACTCGGCCAAAAATTATTATCCCTCAAGGAATGCATTCACCGAGGACGCTATTTATTGTTTGCGATTGTTGTATTTGCTTCCTTCATGGACGCCTGCCAATTATATGACTTAACCCTTTTCCGGCTATCTGTGATCACCGATGCAAACAGTGGGGATCCAGATGAGACGCCGAGTAACTCGACCTCTCATCAGGATCAAAACTGATTGACACCCTGACATGGATTTTTAAAAGAAATTATATGCGACTTTAAAACCTGAAGTAAACGAAACATCTGAGGAGACGACACTCATTTTATTTGGCAGTAGAAGGGTTAATGCCGTTTGATATGTACGTTGTGTTATTATTACAATCACTCAAAGTGATAATAATATAAAAGCACACTGTGGGCAATGGTCGGATGGTCGGGAATGTGTGATAAACTGTTCACACTCTCCTGTTGTATTCAAACGTATGTGTAAATTACAGAAAAAACATTTCTCAGACTTTCCATAATAGTAATTATAATATCATACTAAATTCATTTAATTATTGCATAGAGCAAGGTCAAATAAATACATGTACATAAATTACAGTAGATCTATAGTAATATGGAAGCAATGACTAAGAATATGTGGAATTAATTCTCAATTGAACTTCGCGAGATTCTGTATTAAAAATTCTGATAATTAACAATTAGATAGGTAATATCAAACATTTGGACCAGCCTTATTTTGCTTATATACATTTGGATCATATGAGACTCTGTGTCACATCAAGATCCAAATTGCTTGACACTTTTTTAATCTTTTTATAAAGACCACTGTACAACTTGAAGCAGACGAAAAGTCTTGCACATAAAGAGTAAATTTATACATGAAACAAATGTGAACAGCGTCAACGTGCGCGCCGGATACGTTTTCGTTTGCATGAAGTGTCAGCTGCTGCATTTCGCAATAATATTCTTTGGGGTGGCAAGCGATTAATCATTTACTCCTCAAGTGCGCATTTCTACGCATTTGCAAACAAAATAGACCCAGATAAGACGGCTCCGAAATGAGCCGTCTGACCAGGGTCTGCTTTGTTTGCTTATGATATAATATAGACATGATGCTACAGTTTCTGCCATGGCCAATACTTCCGGTGTCCATGTGCTACTCGAACAAATTGATCTAATTAATATTCATGACGTCATTAATTCTTGCATGAATATTCATGGAGGAAAATATTAAGTACGTCATTGTTAATAGATATTATCCCTTTCCTTCACATAAACGCGTTCATTTTCACGCATTTGCAAACAGAGTAGATCCAGATCAGTGTCTGCTCTGTTTGTCAATGGAATTTAATAGATCTGTTTAATTACTTTCTAAAATGGCTTAGATGTTCCACTTTCCAGTTTCACTATAACTATATATCGTCTATTAACATTCAGTAGGTAATGGAATTTGAAAAAAAATGAAACAGGAGAAGGGTTAAAGGTTACTGCTTGTGTTAAAAGCTCTTCAAAATATGTTGACAGAGTAACAAACAAGTTTACATCAATGATTCAATGTATAAACAGTTGCTTTCATTCTGCATTGTTGTTCAATCAGTAACCCGCTGAATGCATGAAACAAGTCCAATTTCATTTGCAAACAGTGTAGACCCAGATCTTAGGGCTCCTGACCAGGATCTGTTTGTTTGTCATTCAGAATCCGCTCGCAAAATTACCCTTTCATACTTTATGAACTCTACCAATAAACACTGATGACCTATTCTGCTGTGAAAATGAAGAGCTTTCTTCATGACTTTCACCCTGCATTAAGCTGCCACCTGTCTCCTAGAGGAGCTTTCTACATGACTATCACCATGCATTAAGCTGCCACCTGTCGCCAAGGCCGATATTCATATTGAATTTAACCTCATGTTTAGAATAGAATAGAATATTTTATTTTGACATAAACTGATACAGTTTCTAGTCATACAACTATACATAATAATTAAACAAGTATCACGGTATTGCTTTTAAATGTGCAAACCTGACACAAATTAATATGCACATTCATGATTAGGAGCTGGACTTGCTGAGATGCTGAGATGAGCATACCACAGTCCATTGTTACTACAGTTTATATACTTAACCCTTCTCCTTCTTTACCCATGCCCTGTTGTATAATTACATATATCTTCACTGTGTACAAGTATTTCGCTGTGCAATCACTGTTGTGGAGTGCACTGGTTGCACAATCAACTTGTAAATAGTGCATACCCTGATGAGACAGCTCCTGCAGGAGCTGTCTCATCTGGCTCTACACTATTTACAGGTAGGTATATTGACGCGATTAGCAAGCGAAGGGTTAAGGAATTACGTAACATAAATGCTTCATACAGAAATCTGAATAACCTCTTTATATCAGAGAGTTGTGTGCATGTCATCAATTCAGTAAATACGAATTGATATAGGTTTTACGTATTTCTCTATATACTGGACAATCAAGTAAGAAATGGTATTCATCTTCAAAATCTGAACATTGACAAAAGGTGCAAAGACGCATGTTTTCTCTGTTTTGAGTATATCTACCAGTAACTATTCCTAAACTATTTACCGAGAGTCTGAACCAAGTGAAAGTTGCTCTCAGTTTTTTAGACAAGATGTTTAGACATGTTTCCATTCCAATGTCAACAATTCTTATATAACTGAAGAGAGCTGCTGTTTTCTATATCGTTTTTCCATTGTTGGATAAACACATCAAGATCTCTTGATTTAAAAGCTTTATGAAACTGGTTTAAGTTTACAGCGAACGGGTTATACCATACATATGCAAATACATAATCGTCAAACAAATGTTTGATGTTACTTGCCTAGTTTACAATACCACTTTTACAATCATGTACATGCAACTTATACATTGTTTTGATTAAAATATTTTCCGTGCTGACAATTTTACACCAATATTTAACAATTCGTACAAATCTTGACGCACAAAGTGGATATCTTCCAAGTTCTCCATACACCCCATGCGTGGAAGTAGACTTACGAACTTGTAATACAGATTTACCATCTTTGAGATGCACACGTTCAATTGCCTTTGATTTTCCAAAAACCCAAACTTCACACGGATAGCTGAGAATAGAACTCACAAATGCATCGAAAAGTGGACATAAAACTGTACTGGATATAGCATTAGAATTACTATTAGAGAAAAGAGCATTAAGTGTTTTTTAAGCTTTTTCAACCAACTGGCAGGAGTTATCGTCCGAGCAAGAAAGTGTGACGGACAGACGATAGACAGACAGACGTACATACAGATAGACAACTCTCACACAAACAATATGTCTCCCCCATAAATAAAGGGGGGGGGGAGATAGTTATGCTAATATTAGAAAGAAAAAAAAATTATCAGCCGCCGATTTCCGCAAACGCCGGAACCCGGGATCGAACCAGGGACCTTTAGATCTTCAGTCTAACGCTCTCCCAACTGAGCTATTCCGGCTGACGAGACTAAAGTGCAATTCGCATCACTCAGTCCACATGGAAATGTCTTTCCGACCAGATGTTCTACACTTTTGCTCCCGATTTCATAACAAACACAATTATATTAGAAACCCGAGTTTTTTTATCGACTTATTACAAAGTAATGTCTGTCAGAAAACGTTGTATATGATCAAAGGAATGATGCATAGACGGTGATATCCATTTGGCTAATTACACTTATTTTTTCTTTGAGACAATATTTTTTAATAGTTTAGCTCCTGATTCCCTAACAAACAAACTTATATTAGAAACCCTAATTTATGAACAAGACCTTACAATGCAAAGGTTGTTGTTAAGTCTTAAAATACAAGAGAACGCACAGAAAGTGACAGCAAAGGAGCGATAACCTAACATAATACCATAGAGTTTGTCAGCGGTGATGTCCCTTTGGCTAGTGACACATACTTTCTTTCCGACCATATTTTTTCTACAGTTTTGCTCCAGATTTCCTAACAAACAAGCATGTACTTGAAACGCTTTTACACCGAAATACTTACTGTTTAGTCTTAAAATACCGGAGAAAGTGCAGAAAGTGGCAGCAAAGGAAATATAACCTAACTTAATATTATGAATTTGTCAGCTGTGATTTCCCTTTGGCTAATGACGCTTTCCGACCAGATTTTAAATAGTTTTGCCTTAGATGTTTTGCAGATACGCGATGGTCAAAATATAACCTCCTATTTTAATAGTTAGGTGTACACACAATTGAAAAAAGTCATCTGCTTCTACGGTTGATTTTCCATTTTCCTTTTTGAACGTTTGTTACAAAAGTACAAGTATGAGTCATACAGGAAACACCACATACAAAACACACAGCCGTCCGAACAGTACCACGACGAAAACAATAATATGCATGCATATAACAGACACAAAGACACGTACAAAGACATAACACACAAACAAAAGGGGGAGATAGAAGTAACGCCTTGGAACGGTCAGTGGCAATGTCACTTTGAGTTTAAACCGGTTTAAGGGCGCCCAACCTCACGCTTATTTCACCTCCGCCCTAAAAGATAAACAGTGTAAATAAACGTGTCCCCTCTCCAACTAATCTACAACAACCGCGATGGCAAATACAGTGGCAAATTACATGTAAAACGAAAACGGATATGAAAGTGTGAAAAAATGTACAAGGGACAATAACCCCCAATCTTATTGAAGTCAGAGTTATGAACCTTGTTCATGACACTCCCTTCCATCATGTTCTTTTTATAAATGAAATGCCATTCCAATAGCATTAGTAGAACAGTAGATCGGACAAAAATGTAACAAAGGGCAATAACTTCAATATCATTGAAGACAGAGATATGACCCTTGTACAAGACACTTTCTCTCACAATGCTCTTTCCATGTATGAAGTTTCAATCTAATGATATGAGCCAAATAGGAGTTATCGTCCGGACATGAATGTGCGAAAAACTATACAGAGGGCAATATTTCCAATATTATTGAAGCCAGAGTTATGGACCTTGTCCATGACACTTCCTTTTATTTTGCTCTTTCAACCAACTGGCAGGGGTAACGGACAGACGATAGACAGACAGACGGACATACAGACAGACAGACGAATGGACAGACAACTCTCACACAAACAATATGTCTCCCCCATAAATAAGGGGGGGGGGTAGTAATGCTAATATTAGAAAAAATAATTATCAGCCGCCGATTTCCGCAAACGCCGGAACCCGGGATCGAACCAGGGACCTTTAGATCTTCAGTCTAACGCTCTCCCAACTGAGCTATTCCGGCTGACGAGACTAAAGTGCAATTCGCATCACTCAGTCTACATTGAAATTTCTTTCCGACCAGATTTTCTACATTTTTGCTCCCGATTTCCTAACAAACACAACTATGTTAGAAACCCGAGTTTTTGATCGACTTATTATAAAAAAATATCTGACAGAAAACGTTACATATGATCAAAGGAATTATGCATAGACGGTGATGTCCATTTGGCTAATTACACTTATTTTTTCTTTGAGACAATATTTTTTAACAGTTTAGCTCCTGATTTCCTAACAAACAAACTTTTATTAGAAACCCTAATGTATGATTATGAACAATATCTTACAATGCAAAGGTTGTTGTTAAGTCTTAAAATACAAGAGAACGCACAGAAAGTGACAGCAAAGGAGCGATAACCTAACATAATACCATAGAGTTTGTCAGCGGCGATGTCCCTTTGGCTAGTGACACATACTTTCTTTCCGACCATATTTTTTCTACAGTTTTGCTCCAGATTTCCTAACAAACAAGCATGTACTTGAAACGCTTTTACACCGAAATACTTACTGTTTAGTCTTAAAATACCGGAGAAAGTGCAAAAAGTGGCAGCAAAGGAAATATAACCTGACTTAATATTATGAATTTGTCAGCTGTGATTTCCCTTTGACTAATGACGCTTTCCGACCAGATTTTAAATAGTTTTGCCTTAGATGTTTTGCAGATACGCGATGGTCAAAATATAACCTCCTATTTTTAATAGTTGGGTGTACACACAATTGAAAAAAGTCATCTGCTTCTACGGTTGATTTTCCATTTTCCTTTTTGAACGTTTGTTACAAAAGTACAAGTATGAGTCATACAGGAAACACCACATACAAAACACACAGCCGTCCGAACAGTATCCCCACGACCAAAACAATAATGTACATGCATATAACAGACACAAAGACACGTACAAAGACATAACACACAAACAAAAGGGGGAGATGGAAGTACCGTCTTGGAACGGTCAGTGACAATGTCACTGGGGGTTTAAACCGGTTTAAGGGCGCCCAACCTCACACTTATTGCATCTCCGCCCTAAAAGATAAACAGTGTAAATACGCGCACTTAGGTATTGACTGTAATAAAACATGAATCTCATGAATGTAAAAACTGAAGCGTGTAAGAAATACCTATTTTGGAATGACTGACGGATTTCATCCCCTAACATGCAGGCATTTATACAATACAATAATAATGCCAACGGGTTTAAATGGTTGTGAACAATGAAATTTCTTATTAATTGCTGTTTGGATATTTACTTACATACAGCTGAACAATGAGGTGGGTCATTTGTATTGTTATTACGTTCACTTTTATTATCTATAATAATTCATTCTACTTGTATCCCCGGCAATATTCTTTAATTAATTCTATTCATCTTTCTTCCACACGAACGCTAAGTATATCATCTATGCCGAGACTCTTCAGACTAATTACTTTTGCATATAAGGAACGAATGTAATTATATTGTAACGTCTGCATACCTTCTGCCTACATAAAACATTGTCAATATATTTATGCTACTTGTCTAAAAGTTAATTCGTTCAATTCAAGGAATTAGGGGAATGATATTAGGCTGCCATCGGAATGTATGGTCCTATTGTGTAAATGTCACGAGGCGCGTGTGTTTTTCACCCTTTCATCAGTTAAAAAAGGTGGCAATAGACACTCCATAGAAATGCCTCGGAGCAAATAATTTTTAAAATCATTGCATACTGTTTGAAACACGAGATATTTCAGGGCCTTTGAATAACAGATGCGAAACTGGGAGTACAAGGTGCAAGATAACTTTAAATATAGTCCGATGATATAGATCGATAGATATATAGATAGATATATAGATAGATATATAGATAGATAGATATTCTTCTTTATTTCCTCCTTAAGGAGAGTTCACATTTCTGTTCATGATTTGTACTGCTTGCATAGAGGGTTCATTGCGAGCCACTTTGATTAGGGTCTACACGGGTTGTCATATTTTAAGATAATTCTGAAGACAATCCAAGACAATCCATGACAGTCGGCATATAATTGAAAACATATGTAGGCCCAGTCCCTGGGGTTCTATGTCAATTACCTTTGGTTTGGGATATGCACTGATTATGATATATGTAAGGTAATACCGGAGACGATTTTCAATTCTGTCCTTTTTTTCGTATAAATCAAACATCGCAAAACGTTGTATACATAATTATTCATATCATTAAATAATGCTTACATGGCCATTTTCCACTAGTTCATAGATATTCAGGTGATTAGTACCGCTATCTGAATACTGCTAAGCCCTCAGAAAGCTGCTGACTTTTTTAAGGGCGGACACTTTTATATATTACATGTCACGAATATGAACAAACATGTTCGGTCAATCTTAAATTTCGGAAAAACCCACTATGGCTATTAATTGAGTTTTCACAACAATGACTGAAATGTACCAATCGAAAGAGTAAAATGGCTATTGTGTAATACTTTACGTACATGTAAATCAAGTTCGACCGGTACACGTAATTTAATTTTACTAGTTGTATTTCCGTTGGTTTCCGAGGTAATAACAAATCCTCCTCATTTTAATCTTTACGTACATGTAAATGAAATTCGTCCGATGTACGTTATTGCTTTTCACAACAGGCGGACGTGTTTCCTTTGGCTTTCGATATAATAACCAATTCTTGTTTTCTTTTCGACGTTAACAACGTTTTCATTAGCAGGTATCTTAGCAATAAATTAGTTTCAATTCGTGAAAGTGGGTGATCCTTCGAAAGCAAAAGCAGCAACACCAAAAGAGAAAATTGCAGTCAAAATTGTGACTCAAGTCACACAGTGTCCCATTCTGAAGCTGTTTTGTTGCACAGATTTGGCGAAAATATTAGCAAAAAGTCCATCTTTAAATAAAATCTGTAAATGTAAAATGAGTTTACATGGTTTATAGTGTGCAAGGTATGTAAGCACATCACATCACTTAACCCTTCACTGTTCTATATTTATTACAAATTTAAATACAATGCACCTACTGAATATTCATGAACAAAATAGTTATATTTGAAATATGGAAGTGTGGTCATTGTAGCCATTTCAGAAAATACAGAAACATATGTATCATATTCCATTAACAAACAGAGCAGACCCTGAGCAGACCCTATCACCTCCTTCAGAATTTATAGTGTGCATTGTATGTAAGTACAGCACATACTTAATCATTTCATTGTTCTATATTTATTACAAATTTAAATACAATGCACCTACTGAATATTCATGAACAAAATAGTTATATTTGAAATATGGAAGTGTGATCATTGTAGCCATTTCAGAAAATACAGAAACGTATGTATCATATTCCATTAGCAAACAGAGCAGACCCTGAGCAGACCCTGATCAGACGTCTACTGTTTACTATTTGAACATGCGTTTATATGAGGAAAAGGGTTAAAGCTGTATTCTTTTGAGGACAAACAAATGATTAAACATGCCAGCATGCCAGTATAATGATGGCAATAAATATACATATGCAGTAGCAATAATGTGCTAATCGATCTATTCTTGACTAAAACTATCCTAAGAACTGCCTTAAGAAAATCGAATAGCATTTGATTTGGAAGACAGACACAAAGTTAATAAATACTATCCCCTCAAATCAGATTTAAAGGCAACTGAGTAGGTCCACTGTCTGCAATTTTCTCTTTCGCATTGCTGCTTTTGCTTTCAAATAATTTCATACTTTCCGAATTTATATACCTTTAATTTACATTAAGGTGTCAGACCACTTAATTTTGAGAGAACATTTAGTTGACCTACTACCATGTTGCACATTTTTTTTATTTCTTCATTAAAGTTTAATAGAACGTTAATGCCTATTCCACGTGGTTCTTATACCATTTTCACACTGTATATTTATTCGTCAATATTGGAATAATTTATCTTGTCTTGTGTTGTCTTTCCAATAGCCATGGCTTGAAACTTTTCGGGACTAGGCCCGCATTAGATTAATTTTGAACCAAATACAAAGTGTGGTACTTTCCTCTTATAGAATAGATTTAAATATGTTAATATTCTGTGGTTGAAAATTAAAATTTTGTCATCTGCGTATTTATAATGCTTACATCTCTCACCTTGAATTAAACCTTTTATTGTTTCAATCCATGAACTGTGGATCGCTTTATAGTATGGAATGACGATCCGATACGGGAACTAATTTGGCGGCACCTAGTCAGCCATTAGTGTTTCAGTGGTGGAATGCTCGCCTGTCAAACAGACAGCCCTGGAGCTCGATCCCCGGCCGAAGCAAGCTTTTGCTATTTTGTGAGTATATATTAGCTTAAATGTTTTATTTCATTTTCAGACTCTTCAAGGAACAGATTTGACACGCCCAAAATTCTTGAACAGAGTCATCAGGGGACACACGAGAAGACTTGTGAGTTATGGGTATTGCTCGACGGCACACATGTGTTGTTGAACAGTCAAGGGAGAAATATAATTGGAAGCATTGGTCAGCATAATTAGGCAACTCTTCCTAATCCTGAAACTTGCCGAATTAATTCCATCCCATAAGAAAAAAGAAGGTCGTCATTACCAAGCACGTATACATATACATGTGTAAAGATAAAAGATGAAAAATTACAAACTTTGATGAAGTTCTTATTCGAAGCGATTAAATTCGATATATCATACCAATGAGAAACATAGAACTATCATTTATAAAGTATATGCCTTGTGTATATATATTAAGCTAACACTACGCAAACATATGGAACGGAGACAATTAAGATAATTTACAATTATCTATCTTAATTTACAATTATCTTCATACATATTCATGTAATAATTGGATTTTACGAGGTACAGTGGTATATGAACGCAGGGCAGTTTGGTCATGACCGAAACTATGGGAATCAGACATATATTATCTATAACCAAACACAATCAACACCAGATGAGACGTCTGAACTAGATTTTTTGTGTTTTCAACTTCGTTTAAAAGCGTATCTATGTAGAAAATGGTTAACCAAGATATAAAAGAAGCGGGAAAAAACGAAAGCCAAGACTATGTATTTATGGATAAGTTTAAGTATTTCTCACGCTAAGCATCTCTTGGCTGGTATTTGCAAACAGCTTGCATCCGGGTGAGACACCGAGTAACCCATTGTCTCATCCATAGTAAAACTGTTTAACACTCGGTCAATAAACAAAGTTTAAGTCACTATTTTCAGCATGAGGGTTAAAATACCCTATTGTTAGTTTCGGTATAGTGCGGCATACTTATCGGTATAGTCAAATTGTTTCCCGTTTACTATTCATCTTTCAACACGAAACAAAAAAAAAGAAATGGAATACGTGCAGGAACCTATCCCCATGTTAATCGTTTGGACGTGGGGCACGAGTTAACCTTTTACCTCGTATAAACGACTTTTCACGACTTTGCTTATGAAAGTATGTAGATTTGATCCTACACTTTCTGCCAATACCAAATTCCATTATAAAAAAAACAGCTCATATGTATTCATGATGTCATCACTTATTACATAATATTCAACAAGTAAACTGTTAACACTGGCAACGCCGAATTTTCAAATAGACTATTCAAATATTCAAACAAGTCAGGCTTATTTTGAATATTAGGGATCTGTTCTAATGAAAAGTGTAACATGACAAGCAGTGCCGACCCTGATAATAGGGATCCTCTAGGAGCCCTCTCATCAGGTTTTACACTGTTTGCAAACGTCATTAGTGACTCGCACTGTAATTGTAAACTGTCATATTCAAACAGCATAAACCTTCATTATAATTAGAATATGCACAGTTTTTGCCATTTTAAAACACCATAAAATTCAAAGGAAATTTCTACTTAGCTAAATACAGCATTCAGGGGGTTAATAATCTATCGGGTTTGTTTCTCTTTTAAACACTATATCCATCCGATCAAGGTCTGCACTGTTTGTCATATAATAAGCCAGCAAATTTCATAAGTTCGTACAAAATTGACTCCACCAATGAACACTATTCGATCTTTTCAGTTTTCCAAAGGAGTCATAAATCGAACTGTGATTTTAATATTGATTCCACACAATCTCCAAAATGTATACGATTTTTTTTATTGAACTGTCCTGTTGTTGTTTTTGCTTTTCTTGCAAATATGTACTGCTAGTGCTTACATAGTTTTTGCTTTTCTTGCAAATATGTACAGCTAGTGCTTGTACTCTTTTGCGTTGTTTGCATTAATCCTTCGCTTGCTATTCGCGTCAATATACCTACATGTAAATAGTGTAGACCCAGATGAGACAGCTCCTGCAGGAGCTGTCTCATCAGGGTCTGCACTATTTACAAGTTGATTGTGCAGCCAGTGCACTCCACAGCAGTGATTTCACAGCGAAATACTTGTACACAGTGAAGATATATGTAATTATACAACCGGGCATGGGTTAAGAAGGAGAAATGTATTTTAAAATTCAGCAAGCGAAGGGTTAATTGTGTCGGTTTTGATTGGTCCACAGGTTATCACCTAGTACCAGAGCTACATATATATGGCGTGTAGGGTGTTGCAATAATGTATAAAGAAAAATATATTTCTAATAAAAAATATTTATGCAATAATTCTGAATAGTTGTTCAATTAAAAAAATATTTATTAAAAAAATAATATATTAATTAAATGTCCGAAAAAATATTTGGTTTAAAAATAATTATGATCTTAAAATATATTTATGTCGTAAACAATGTTTGATAAAAACAATAACTTGATAAACTATTTATATGGTATTGTCAGATTAGGTACATCGCGAATACTTGTATACAAATATCGGTACATATAACATTGATTCCATTGTATGAATGTTCACTTTACCCCTGTTGCCACTTTTTACACATAACATGCAGTTCCATGATGTTCCATCCATAGCGATACCTCGTTTATATCGTTCCATTGTCTCTGTAAAATCCAACCTTTGACCTATAAAATACAGCCTTTCTCTGGTAAATTGGTATGAGAAATTAGCAAGGCTTTCGTATCTGAGCGTATATTCGGTTAGAATAGTTTTTTAAAAATGCGAGCAATATCTTCCAAGTCACCGACAACAGTTTGAAGCAATGCCCAACATTCAACAATAATTGAAAGCAGTGCCTAAAACATTTGCGTGAAGTTGGCAGTGGGTTAGGTATTAGACATTCAGAAGTACATTGGCGAATGTACTGCTGCAGTGTGTTAGGCATTCAAAAGTACATAGGCGAATGTACTGCAGCAGTGCGTTAGACATTCAGAAGTACATTCGGAAAAAATAGTTTATCAGCGAATCCACTGCTGCAGTGTGTTAGACATTCAGAAGTACATTGGCGAATGTACTGCTGCAGTGTGTTAGGCATTCAAAAGTACATAGGCGAATGTACTGCAGCAGTGCGTTAGACATTCAGAAGTACATTCGGAAAAATTAGTTTTTCAGCGAATCCACTGCTGCAGTGTGTTAGGCATTCAGAAGTACATTGGCGAATGTACTGCTGCAGTGTGTTAGGCATTCAGAAGTACATAGGCGAATGTACTGCAGCAGTGCGTTAGACATTCAGAAGTACATTCGGAAAAATTAGTTTTTCAGCGAATCCACTGCTGCAGTGTGTTAGGCATTCAGAAGTACATTGGCGAATGTACTGCTGCAGTGTGTTAGGCATTCAGAAGTACATAGGCGAATGTACTGCTGCAGTGCGTTAGACATTTAGAAGTACATTCGGAAAAATTAGTTTTTCAGCGAATCCACTGCTGCAGTGTGTTAGACATTCAGAAGTACATTGGCGAATGTACTGCTGCAGTGTGTTAGGCATTCAAAAGTACATAGGCGAATGTACTGCAGCAGTGCGTTAGACATTCAGAAGTACATTCGGAAAAATTAGTTTTTCAGCGAATCCACTGCTGCAGTGTGTTAGGCATTCAGAAGTACATTGGCGAATGTACTGCTGCAGTGTGTTAGGCATTCAGAAGTACATAGGCGAATGTACTGCAGCAGTGCGTTAGACATTCAGAAGTACATTCGGAAAAATTAGTTTTTCAGCGAATCCACTGCTTCAGTGTGTTAGGCATTCAGAAGTACATTGGCGAATGTACTGCTGCAGTGTGTTAGGCATTCAGAAGTACATAGGCGAATGTACTGCTGCAGTGCGTTAGACATTTAGAAGTACATTCGGAAAAATTAGTTTTTCAGCGAATCCACTGCTGCAGTGTGTTAGACATTCAGAAGTACATTGGCGAATGTACTGCTGCAGTGTGTTAGGCATTCAAAAGTACATAGGCGAATGTACTGCAGCAGTGCGTTAGACATTCAGAAGTACATTCGGAAAAAATAGTTTATCAGCGAATCCACTGCTGCAGTGTGTTAGACATTCAGAAGTACATTGGCGAATGTACTGCTGCAGTGTGTTAGGCATTCAAAAGTACATAGGCGAATGTACTGCAGCAGTGCGTTAGACATTCAGAAGTACATTCGGAAAAATTAGTTTTTCAGCGAATCCACTGCTGCAGTGTGTTAGGCATTCAGAAGTACATTGGCGAATGTACTGCTGCAGTGTGTTAGGCATTCAGAAGTACATAGGCGAATGTACTGCAGCAGTGCGTTAGACATTCAGAAGTACATTCGGAAAAATTAGTTTTTCAGCGAATCCACTGCTGCAGTGTGTTAGGCATTCAGAAGTACATTGGCGAATGTACTGCTGCAGTGTGTTAGGCATTCAGAAGTACATAGGCGAATGTACTGCTGCAGTGCGTTAGACATTTAGAAGTACATTCGGAAAAATTAGTTTTTCAGCGAATCCACTGCTGCAGTGCGTTAGACATTCAGAAGTACATTTACATTGGCGAATGTACTGCTGCAGTGTGTTAGGCATTCAAAAGTACATAGGCGAATGTACTGCAGCAGTGCGTTAGACATTCAGAAGTACATTCGGAAAAAATAGTTTATCAGCGAATCCACTGCTGCAGTGTGTTAGACATTCAGAAGTACATTGGCGAATGTACTGCTGCAGTGTGTTAGGCATTCAAAAGTACATAGGCGAATGTACTGCAGCAGTGCGTTAGACATTCAGAAGTACATTCGGAAAAAATACTTTTTCAGCGAATCCACTGCGGCAGTGGGTTAGACATTCAGAAGTACATTGGCGAATGTACTGCTGCAGTGTGTTAGGCATTCAAAAGTACATGGGCGAATGTACTGCTGCAGTGCGTTAGACATTCAGAAGTACATTCGGCAAAAATAGTTTTTCAGCGAATCCACTGCTGCAGTGTGTTAGACATTCAGAAGTACATTGCTGATTGTACTGCTGCAGTGTGTTAGGCATTCAAAAGTACATAGGCGAATGTACTGCAGAAGTTCGTTAGACATTCAGAAGTACATTCGGAAAAATTAGTTTTTCAGCGAATCCACTGCTGCAGTGTGTTAGGCATTCAGAAGTACATTGGCGAATGTACTGCTGCAGTGTGTTAGACATTCAAAAGTACATGGGCGAATGTACTGCTGCAGTGCGTTAGACATTCAGAAGTACATTCGGAAAAAATAGTTTTTCAGCGAATCCACTGCTGCAGTGTGTTAGACATTCAGAAGTACATCGGCGAATGTACTGCTGCAGTGTGTTAGGCATTCAAAAGTACATAGGCGAATGTACTGCAGCAGTGCGTTAGACATTCAGAAGTACATTCGGAAAAAATAGTTTATCAGCGAATCCACTGCTGCAGTGTGTTAGACATTCAGAACTACATTGGCGAATGTACTGCTGCAGTGTGTTAGGCATTCAAAAGTACATAGTAGAATATACTGCAGCAGTGCGTTAGACATTCAGAAGTACATTCGGAAAAATTAGTTTTTCAGCAAATCCACTGCGGCAGTGGGTTAGACATTCAGAAGTACATTGGCGAATGTACTGCTGCAGTGTGTTAGGCATTCAAAAATACATGGGTGAATGTACTGCTGCAGTGCGTTAGACATTCAGAAGTACATTCGGCAAAAATAGTTTTTCAGCGAATCCACTGCTGCAGTGTGTTAGACATTCAGAAGTACATTGCTGATTGTACTGCTGCAGTGTGTTAGGCATTCAAAAGTACATAGGCGAATGTACTGCAGCAGTGCGTTAGACATTCAGAAGTACATTCGGAAAAATGAGTTTTTCAGCGAATCCACTGCGGCAGTGTGTTAGACATTCAGAAGTACATTGCCGAATGTACTGCTGCAGTGTGTTAGGCATTCAAAAGTACATGGGCGAATGTACTGCAGCATTGCGTTAGACATTCAGAAGTACATTCGGAAAAAATAGTTTATCAGCGAATCCACTGCTGCAGTGTGTTAGACATTCAGAAGTACATTGGCGAATGTACTGCTGCAGTGTGTTAGGCATTCAAAAGTACATAGTAGAATGTACTGCAGCAGTGCGTTAGACATTCAGAAGTACATTCGGAAAAATTAGTTTTTCAGCAAATCCACTGCGGCAGTGTGTTAGACATTCAGAAGTACATTGGCGAATGTACTGCTGCAGTGTGTTAGACATTCAAAAAGACATGGGCGAATGTACTGCAGCAGTGCGTTAGACATTCAGAAGTACATTCGGCAAAAATAGTTTTTCAGCGAATCCACTGCTGCAGTGTGTTAGACATTCAGAAGTACATTGCTGATTGTACTGCTGCAGTGTGTTAGGCATTCAAAAGTACATAGGCGAATGTACTGCAGCAGTGCGCTAGACATTCAGAAGTACATTCGGAAAAATTAGTTTTTCAGCGAATCCACTGCTGCAGTGTGTTAGGCATTCAGAAGTACATTGGCGAATGTACTGCTGCAGTGTGTTAGGCATTCAGAAGTACATAGGCGAATGTACTGCAGAAGTGTGTTAGACATTCAGAAGTACATTCGGAAAAAATAGTTTTTCAGCGAATCCACTGCTGCAGTGTGTTAGACATTCAGAAGTACATTGGCGAATGTACTGCTGCAGTGTGTTAGGCATTCAAAAGTACATAGGCGAATGTACTGCAGCAGTGCGTTAGACATTCAGAAGTACATTCGGAAAAAATAGTTTATCAGCGAATCCACTGCTGCAGTGTGTTAGACATTCAGAACTACATTGGCGAATGTACTGCTGCAGTGTGTTAGGCATTCAAAAGTACATAGTAGAATATACTGCAGCAGTGCGTTAGACATTCAGAAGTACATTCGGAAAAATTAGTTTTTCAGCAAATCCACTGCGGCAGTGGGTTAGACATTCAGAAGTACATTGGCGAATGTACTGCTGCAGTGTGTTAGGCATTCAAAAATACATGGGTGAATGTACTGCTGCAGTGCGTTAGACATTCAGAAGTACATTCGGCAAAAATAGTTTTTCAGCGAATCCACTGCTGCAGTGTGTTAGACATTCAGAAGTACATTGCTGATTGTACTGCTGCAGTGTGTTAGGCATTCAAAAGTACATAGGCGAATGTACTGCAGCAGTGCGTTAGACATTCAGAAGTACATTCGGAAAAATTAGTTTTTCAGCGAATCCACTGCGGCAGTGTGTTAGACATTCAGAAGTACATTGCCGAATGTACTGCTGCAGTGTGTTAGGCATTCAAAAGTACATGGGCGAATGTACTGCAGCATTGCGTTAGACATTCAGAAGTACATTCGGAAAAAATAGTTTATCAGCGAATCCACTGCTGCAGTGTGTTAGACATTCAGAAGTACATTGGCGAATGTACTGCTGCAGTGTGTTAGGCATTCAAAAGTACATAGTAGAATGTACTGCAGCAGTGCGTTAGACATTCAGAAGTACATTCGGAAAAATTAGTTTTTCAGCAAATCCACTGCGGCAGTGTGTTAGACATTCAGAAGTACATTGGCGAATGTACTGCTGCAGTGTGTTAGACATTCAAAAAGACATGGGCGAATGTACTGCAGCAGTGCGTTAGACATTCAGAAGTACATTCGGCAAAAATAGTTTTTCAGCGAATCCACTGCTGCAGTGTGTTAGACATTCAGAAGTACATTGCTGATTGTACTGCTGCAGTGTGTTAGGCATTCAAAAGTACATAGGCGAATGTACTGCAGCAGTGCGCTAGACATTCAGAAGTACATTCGGAAAAATTAGTTTTTCAGCGAATCCACTGCTGCAGTGTGTTAGGCATTCAGAAGTACATTGGCGAATGTACTGCTGCAGTGTGTTAGGCATTCAGAAGTACATAGGCGAATGTACTGCAGAAGTGTGTTAGACATTCAGAAGTACATTCGGAAAAAATAGTTTTTCAGCGAATCCACTGCTGCAGTGTGTTAGACATTCAGAAGTACATTGGCGAATGTACTGCTGCAGTGTGTTAGGCATTCAAAAGTACATAGGCGAATGTACTGCAGCAGTGCGTTAGACATTCAGAAGTACATTCGGAAAAAAATAGTTTATCAGCGAATCCACTGCTGCAGTGTGTTAGACATTCAGAAGTACATTGGCGAATGTACTGCTGCAGTGTGTTAGGCATTCAAAAGTACATAGGCGAATGTACTGCAGCAGTGCGTTAGACATTCAGAAGTACATTCGGAAAAATTAGTTTTTCAGCGAATCCACTGCGGCAGTGGGTTAGACATTCAGAAGTACATTGGCGAATGTACTGCTGCAGTGTGTTAGGCATTCAAAAGTACATAGGCGAATGTACTGCTGCAGTGCGTTAGACATTCAGAAGTACATTCGGAAAAAATAGTTTTTCAGCGAATCCACTGCTGCAGTGTGTTAGACATTCAGAAGTACATTGCTGATTGTACTGCTGAAGTGTGTTAGGCATTCAAAAGTACATAGGCGAATGTACTGTAGCAGTGCGTTAGACATTCAGAAGTACATTCGGAAAAATTAGTTTTTCAGCGAATCCACTGCTGCAGTGTGTTAGGCATTCAGAAGTACATTGGCGAATGTACTGCTGCAGTGTGTTAGGCATTCAGAAGTACATAGGCGAATGTACTGCAGCAGTGCGTTAAACATTCAGAAGTACATTCGGAAAAAATAGTTTTTCAGCGAATCCACTGCTGCAGTGTGTTAGGCATTCAGAAGTACATTGGCGAATGTACTGCTGCAGTGTGTTAGGCATTCAGAAATACATAAGCGAATGTACTGCTGCAGTGCGTTAGACATTCAGAAGTACATTCGGAAAAAATAGTTTTTCAGCGAATCCACTGCTGCAGTGTGTTAGACATTCAGAAGTACATTGGCGAATGTACTGCTGCAGTGTGTTAGGCATTCAGAAGTACATAGGCGAATGTACTGCTGCAGTGCGTTAGACATTCAGAAGTACATTCGGAAAATATAGTTTTTCAGCGAATCCACTGCGGCAGTGTGTTAGACATTCAGAAGTACATTGGCGAATGTACTGCTGCAGTGTGTTAGGCATTCAAAAGTACATAGGCGAATGTACTGCAGAAGTGCGTTAGACATTCAGAAGTACTTTCGGAAAAAATAGTTTATCAGCGAATCCACTGCTGCAGTGTGTTAGACATTCAGAAGTACATTGGCGAATGTACTGCTGCAGTGTGTTAGGCATTCAAAAGTACATGGGCGAATGTACTGCTGCAGTGCGTTAGACATTCAGAAGTACATTCGGCAAAAATAGTTTTTCAGCGAATCCACTGCTGCAGTGTGTTAGACATTCAGAAGTACATTGCTGATTGTACTGCTGCAGTGTGTTAGGCATTCAAAAGTACATAGGCGAATGTACTGCAGCAGTGCGTTAGACATTCAGAAGTACTTTCGGAAAAATTAGTTTTTCAGCGAATCCACTGCTGCAGTGTGTTAGACATTCAGAAGTACATTGGCGAATGTACTGCTGCAGTGTGTTAGGCATTCAAAAGTACATAGGCGAATGTACTGCAGCAGTGCGTTAGACATTCAGAAGTACATTCGGAAAAAATAGTTTATCAGCGAATCCACTGCTGCAGTGTGTTAGACATTCAGAAGTACATTGGCGAATGTACTGCTGCAGTGTGTTAGGCATTCAAAAGTACATAGTAGAATGTACTGCAGCAGTGCGTTAGACATTCAGAAGTACATTCGGAAAAATTAGGTTTTCAGCAAATCCACTGCGGCAGTGGGTTAGACATTCAGAAGTACATTGGCGAATGTACTGCTGCAGTGTGTTAGGCATTCAAAAATACATGGGCGAATGTACTGCTGCAGTGCGTTAGACATTCAGAAGTACATTCGGCAAAAATAGTTTTTCAGCGAATCCAATGCGGCAGTGGGTTAGACATTCAGAAGTACATTGCTGATTGTACTGCTGCAGTGTGTTAGGCATTCAAAAGTACATAGGCGAATGTACTGCAGCAGTGCGTTAGACATTCAGAAGTACATTCGGAAAAATTAGTTTTTCAGCGAATCCACTGCGGCAGTGGGTTAGACATTCAGAAGTACATTGGCGAATGTACTGCTGCAGTGTGTTAGGCATTCAAAAGTACATAGGCGAATGTACTGCAGCATTGCGTTAGACATTCAGAAGTACATTCGGAAAAATTAGTTTTTCAGCGAATCCACTGCGGCAGTGGGTTAGACATTCAGAAGTACATTGGCGAATGTACTGCTGCAGTGTGTTAGGCATTCAAAAGTACATGGGCGAATGTACTGCTGCAGTGCGTTAGACATTCAGAAGTACATTCGGCAAAAATAGTTTTTCAGCGAATCCACTGCTGCAGTGTGTTAGACATTCAGAAGTACATTGCTGATTGTACTGCTGCAGTGTGTTAGGCATTCAAAAGTACATAGGCGAATGTACTGCTGCAGTGCGTTAGACATTCAGAAGTACATTCGGAAAAATTAGTTTTTCAGCGAATCCACTGCGGCAGTGGGTTAGACATTCAGAAGTACATTGGCGAATGTACTGCTGCAGTGTGTTAGGCATTCAAAAGTACATGGGCGAATGTACTGCTGCAGTGCGTTAGACATTCAGAAGTACATTCGGCAAAAATAGTTTTTCAGCGAATCCACTGCTGCAGTGTGTTAGACATTCAGAAGTACATTGCTGATTGTACTGCTGCAGTGTGTTAGGCATTCAAAAGTACATAGGCGAATGTACTGCAGCAGTGCGTTAGACATTCAGAAGTACATTCGGAAAAATTAGTTTTTCAGCGAATCCACTGCTGCAGTGTGTTAGGCATTCAGAAGTACATGGGCGAATGTACTGCAGCAGTGCGTTAGACATTCAGAAGTACATTCGGAAAAATTAGTTTTTCAGCGAATCCACTGCGGCAGTGGGTTAGACATTCAGAAGTACATTGGCGAATATACTGCTGCAGTGCGTTAGGCATTCAAAAGTACATAGGCGAATGTACTGCAGCAGTGCGTTAGACATTCAGAAGTACATTCGGAAAAAATAGTTTTTCAGCGAATCCACTGCTGCGGTGGGTTAGACATTCAGAAGTACATTGGCGAATGTACTGCTGCAGTGTGTTAGGCATTCAAAAGTACATGGGCGAATGTACTGCTGCAGTGCGTTAGACATTCAGAATTACATTCGGAAAAAATAGTTTTTCATCGAATCCACTGCTGCAGTGTGTTAGGCATTCAGAAGTACATTGGCGAATGTACTGCTGCAGTGTGTTAGGCATTCAGAAGTACCTAGGCGAATGTACTGCTGCAGTGTGTTAGACATTCAGAAGTACATTCGGCAAAAATAGTTTTTCAGCGAATTCACTGCTGCAGTGTGTTAGATATTCAGAAATACATTGCTGAATGTACTGCTGCAGTATGTTAGGCATTCAAAAGTACATGGGCGAATGTACTGCTGCAGTGCGTTGGACATTCAGAAGTACATTCGGCAAAAATAGTTTTTCAGCGTGTTAGGCATTCAGAAGTACATTAGCGAAATTGTCCAAATAGTGTCCCAATTTAGACAAAAGTCATTTTTATCAAGCCGGAAAAATTGTCTAACAAGTGTCTAATTTCGACGTTGGATAATTTGCCGGACCGGGAAAATGTCTAAATATTTTCCAATGTAGATATTAGACATTTCTATCATGTGAAAAAAAGTGTCTAAAATTGTCTAATTTCGACGTTGGACAATTTCCCGGAACGGGAAAAATGTCTAAATATTGTCCAATTAGACATTACACATTTCTATCATGTCGGAAAATTTTTCTAACAAGCATCTAATTTAGACGTTAGACAAATTGCCTGACCGGGAAAAAAAGTCTAAATATTGTCCGATTTAGACATTAGATATTTCTATCAAATGGGGAATATGTCTAACAAGTGTCTAATTTCGACGTTTGAGAATTTGCCGAGAATTTGACATTTCTATCAAGTCCTAAAATTGTCGAACAAGTGTTAAATTTCGACTTTGGACAATTTGCCAGGCTGCGGGACGAAGCCGCATAGACCGGATCAGTTGGCTACCGTACTTCAACGGGAATCTGCCTGGGTAAGCCCGATACCGTGCTAACACGGCGATATTTTACGGAACCGAGCCGCGAAGCCTGCGACAGGCGGGTCCCATGTGAACACGGGAATCTACCACGAAGACGGAGCCGCGAGCGCCAGGGCAGTCGAGTCCCGTGCTTCAAACGAGACTTCCACGCGACAGAGCCGCGTAGGCCTGGGCAGCCCCCGTATCGTGATATCACGGGTGTGTCTAAATATTGTTCAATTTAGTCATCAGACATTTCTATCAAGTCGGAAAAAGTGTTTAAAAAAATATCTAAAAAACGTTTAGAAATATCTAAAATGTGTCTAATTTCAACGTTGGATAATTTTCCTGGCCGGGAAAAATGTCTAAATATTGTCCAATTTATACATAAGACAGTTCTATCAAGTCGGTAAAATGTCTAACAAGTGTGTAATTTCGATGTTTGACAATTTGCCTGGCTGGGAAAAGTGTCTAAATAGTGCTCAATTTAGACATTAGACATTTCTATCCTGTCAGGAGATTTGTCTAACAACTGTCTAATTTCGACATTGGACAATTTGCCAGGCCGGGAACATTGGGTCTACCTCGGGACGGAGGTAAACTCCCGTGCTTCAATGGGGATCTTCCACGGGACAGAGCCGCACAAGTCGGGGGCAGCCCGCTGGTGTGAGATAAATGGGGAAAATGTTTAAATATTGTCCAATGTAGACATTAGAAATTCTATCAAATCGGGAAAAATGTCTAACAAATTGTCTAATGTCGAGGTTGGACAATATGCCGGGCCGCGAACACAGGGTTCTACCACGGGTCCGAAGCTGCATGGGTCGGAGCAGTTGGCTACCGTACATCAACGGGAATCTGCCTGGGGAAGCCCGATGCCGTGCTAACACTGTGATATTTTATGGGACCGAGCCGCGTAGCCTGCGGTATGCGGTCCCGTGTGAACACGGGAATCTACCACGAAGACGGAGCCGCGAGCGCCAGGGCAGTCGGAGCCAGAGCTATTTTGCCGGGGAAGCCCGCTGCCACGCTAATACGGTAACCTTACACGGGACCGAGCAGCGCAGCTCGCAGCAGCCGGTTCCCGTGCAAACACGGAGATCTACTACGGGAACGGAGCCATTCGCGCCTGGGCAGTCGAGTCCCGTGCTTCAAACGGGACTTCCACGCGACAGAGCCGCGTAGGCCTGTGCAGCCCTCTATCGTGATAACACGGGGGAGGGGGTGTCTAAATATGTTCAATTTAGACATAAGACATTTCTATCAAGTCGGAAAAAGTGTTTAAAAATATCTAAAAAGTGTCTAATTTCGACGTTGGAAATTTTCCTGGCCGGGAAAAATGTCTAAATACAAAATGTACGTATTGTCCAATTTATACATAAGACAGTTCTATCAAGTCGGTAAAATGTCTAACAAGTGTGTAATTTCGACGTTTGACAATTTGCCTGGCTGGGAAAAATGTCTAAATATTGATCTTCCACATGACAAAGCCGCACAAGTCGGGACAGCCCGCTGCTGTGAGATAATTGGGGAAATGTTTAAATATTGCCCAATTTAGACATTAGAAAATTCTATCAAATTGGGAAAAATGTCTAACAATTGTCTAATTTCGACGTTGGACAATTTGCCAGGCCGCGTACACTGGGTCTACTACGGGACGAATCCGGATAGGCCGGGGCAGTGGACTCCCGTGCTTCAACGGGAATCTTCCAGACGCGAAGGCCGGGAAAACCCGATGCCCTGCTAACATGGTGATCTTTCACGGGACTGAGCCGCGCTTCCTGTGGCATTGATCCCGTGCGAGTCCGGGAATTTAGCACAGGGACGGAGCCGCGCGCCAGGGCAGTTGGCTCCCGTGCTTCAACGAGGACCTTCCACGGGACAGATCCGCGCAGGCGGATTATATTATCCAAGTTAGACATTAGACATTCCTATCAAGGTTATCTTTCACGGGACAGATCTAGGCAGTCTGTGGAAGCCGGATCCCGTGCGAACACAGGGATCTAGCACAGGGACGGAGCCGCGCGCCAGGGCAGTCGGCTCCCGTGCTTCGATGAGGACCTTCCACGGGACAGAGCCGCGCAGACTGGGACAGCCTGCTCCCGAGCGAACACGGAGCTCTACCACGGGGACAGAGCAATGCGCTAGGGCCCGCTGCCGTGAGAACAAGGGGAAAAATGACAAAATATTGTCCAATTTAGAAACTAGTCATTTCTATCCAGTCTGACAAACATGTCTGAGAACTGTCTAATTTCGATGTTGGACAATTACGACATTACACATTTCTATCAAGTCGGAAAATTTGTCTAACAAGTGTCTAATTTCGACGTTGGACAATTTTGCCGGGCCGGCAACACAGAACTGCTGAATTTCTAAAGCACTGCAGCAGTGAATTCGCTGAAAAACTATGTTTCCGAATGTACTGCTGAATGTCTAACAATCTGCAGCAGTAGATTCGCTGAAAAACTATTTTTCGAACAAAACAACCGATTATTCAATATTAATTTTAGTCTACATGGGCTTATTCAGAGACATATACATACATGTAAGAATATATCTCTGGCTTATTCGAATAAATCAAATAAACTCTCGTGTTTCACATATATTGCCTACAAATTGACAACATGTTGGTATAAGTTATACATTTAATTTAAAAAAACAAAACAAGAACCAAACAACTCATACATAGTTGTGAAATATGCAAAACGGGTCACCTATAAACAGGCCGAAATGTAAACAAAAGACTTTTATATTGCTTATGTAAATACGGATTCAAACCAAAATACGTAAATAATAGTATCACACCGATTAGGGATAAAGAGTAAAACTTCGCGATGCTATGCGAATCATTTCAAATCTAACATTAATTGCAGGAATTTTGCCATACATTCAATACAATTTTATCAATTTTGTGTCTAAAGTTATTTCTGGAAATTCTTTGTAGTGTGGTAAACAGTGCAGCCCCTGATCAATAGACTCAGAAAAGAGATTTTGATCTCGGTCTACACAGTCTTGATTTGGATGAGACGTTTAGTCATTTAGCGTCTCATCGTGATGTAAAGTGTTAGTTACGTGTATGCTGTTCGGGTCTTTGTATACGTGTACCTACAAGCCGTTTCCAAATTTAGTTTCGTTTGAGAAACTGGACGTGTACAGCTGGGGTTATTAGTATTTGCATTTATAGGTTTAATGTTAAACATGCGGAAATACAGATATTCAAGATGTCTTTCGCAATTTGCTACGCTGCAAACCTGTTCATATATTCTCTATTTAATGTAATCATTCTTTCTGTAAAACATCAGTGGTTAATCTAGATAGAATATATCGTCTGTTTGTTTATACTGTATGATTTTTTTTGTGTTCCGGGTGACCATATTGAAATGGTGTATGTTTTTGTATAATTATGTGATTGTGAATGCTGTCCACAGAAGTGGGCCTTATAGGCATTGATAATAAAAGTTTGAAGAAAAACATATGAGAGGAAAAAAAACATGTTGGCCTCTACCAAGGGTCGAACCCACAACCTCATTAAACTATGTTGAAGCAGGATAGAAGTTAAAACAGAGAGCAATATAGTTAATTTTAAGAGAAGTTTTAAAATGATTTCAGAATGAATAAAATTTGTTGGCTGTTTTTATCATTCCATAAGCAAACAGAGCAGACCCTGATTACACAGCTCCTACAGGAAATTCAGCTGACCTGGGTCTATTCTGATTACAAATGTATGAAAAGGCGTTTATATGAGGGGAAGGGTTAGAGAATGGGTATGAACATTTTGAAACCGGGAAAATACATAGTTCTCATTGTGACGTTTCAGGCACTGATTAGACCTTTATTATGCAAGTCATGTAATATAGTCATTATTAATTACAGACAGTTGAAATTTAGGTTTTTAATAAAGACTTTTTCTCCTTGCTATTAATTGTATTTATTTTTATTTGATTTTGAAAACAAATAATGACTTATGTTAATCAAAAGCATTGTCAATTAATAATTAATGTTGCTCAAAAAAGGAGTAACTCTTCTCAATTTCAATTGTTAAAAAAAACTAATGACCCGTTTAATTGATTGATTATCAGATATTCACACCTAGAGCTAGAATTATTTCTAAACACCTATTACCCTTTCCCTGTTTGCTTTGACAAAAACTGCTCTGGGTCTACTCTGTTTGCTAATGCGTAAAACACGTTATTTCCATAAAGAGAAGTTTTAGCTTTGATAAATTCTGTAAAATCAAATATATTTCCTATCAAAAGCAAACAGAGCGGACCCTGATCAGACATCTTCTATAGGAGCCGTCTAATCTGGGTCTACTCTTATTTCTATTGCCTAAAAAACACATTATTTCTGTAAAGAGAAGTTTTTGCGTTGACAAAAACTGTAGAATCAGATCTTTATCGTGTCAAAAGCAAACAGAGCAGACCCTGATCCGACGGCTTCTACAGAAGCCGTCTGATCTGGGTCTACTCTGTTTGCCTATGCGTAAAAACAGGTTTATATGAGGGAAAGGGTTAAATTTACGTGGATCAAGGTATAATTGCATAACTTTATCTCATATGGTCACATCGGCGTAGGTTTATCAGTTATCGCTTACTAATTGACCTTACGCCAGGACTTTTGATTGACAGCTAATCAACCAATCAGTAAGCCATAACTGATAAGCCCACGCTGACCTGTTGCTGTCCGCCATTTTATCCGACAATCTATAAATGGACACAGGCCGTCAGAGTCAGACACAGAGGAGAGATATATTGCTTTCTAACAAAACGTTGCTGATTCACGTTATAAGGAACGATTTTCGGTAATATTAATTTTTTATCCCTTTCCGAAATCAAACTAAAAACAAAAAAATGTCACATACAATTGATTTGGAAACGCGCTCGTGTCAAATATGTACAAATATCCCAGTATGAACATGATAAACTGTTCTTTCACGTGTCTGGTACAACTGCTTTTTTTTTTTACAGACCTGAAAATGGTCATTTTTTTGCTTCATCAGCTATATATCCATAAACATTTTACAGGAAGTTGGGCAATCAACCCACAAGGTGTAAATATCTCCTTTAAATAGCCACTAACTTAATGATGGTTAGGCCTTCCCAGGCTTTTTCCAGATCGAGGTCTCTATCTGCTCTATAAAAAATATTTGCATCCGAATGATATTATTTGACCAATAATATTTTAAAGCTCAATAAATCACGCGACATCACACGTGACCATGTTTGTTGTGGAATTTCTCACATTTTTAATTAGATTAATAGACTTTTGTACCTGGTCTAAATCGCATAAATGTCTCCCCTTACGCAATCCGTTATCTGTCAATTTGTCAGAGCTTGTCTTCTATGAAAAATATTTGTTTGAAAACTACGAATTTCGTCGATTTGATATACCCGACACAACATTTTTCCACAATTATATTAATAAAACGAGATCTGGGGATGATACGTATGTTTTTGTTATTTGATTATAAACAACTGACCGATTTAACAACAAAAAAGTACTAACAGAACTTAGATCTAAGCAATTATTTAAAAAATAGCCATTATTTAGAACAATTTTAATGAATCTGATCGGAAGTTCTTTGGGGTTTCGGAGATCTGATCGAATCACAGCTTTCGTGGTCTGCAGCCAATATCCAAAAATGAAACGATATACATGTATGATTTATGGTCCAATCAGGCTAAGTATATGTTGTGGTATTTTGACAATATTTTGACATGTTTGAGTTTATTTTGACCAATATATTTCTGTGAGGTTACAGATGCATGGCGGGCAGTGGGGTCTAATCACGACAAATACCTGTGTGACCAAACTGTAGATCCTGATCAAGTGTTGACCTTGATAAAACCTGACAAATAGTATACACGGATTAAACATAATCAACAAAACATTTATTTTGATGAAAAAATCATTATTATGTGTAGACCCTCAGTCAAATTGGTAATACTCATAATGTCGGACATAGGAAGAGTTGCTTCTCTTGATTTATGTGAGCGTGGTTATCTCGCCGCTGGCGTACGGTCAATTGGTTGATTAGCTGTCAATCAAAACTCATGGAGTAAGGTCAATTTGTCAGAGGTATAGAGTTCAATTCCTCAGTCCACGCAGAATTCATCTGCACATGACCAATCACATTCTATAAATATATCGTGGGCGGAGTTATCGCCACAGGGGACCCTATGGATTGGGTTGTTCAATAATGAAACTGTATGGGGCACTGTGTCCTGAAAACTGATTTGCTGACATAACTTAAAATTTGTTATTTAAATAAAAAATCACCAATTCAATGTAGTAAATAAATATATATGAAACATAATCTGAAACACTTCAACAATTATTACTTATTTATGTGAAATTTACAACATATTAATTATTATTATACAATGATTTGCTATTAGAAACATGTTGATTTTCAAATTTCAATCATTTTCCACGATTGTCAAACACAGACTCCCTACTTGTTCTTGGTAATTTACATATAGGTGTCTGTCAAATGTAGTAAATATATATTGAAAGTGGGTGATCCTTTCGAAAGCAAAAGTAGCAATGCAAAAAGAGAAAAATGCAGACATGGTTTCAATGAGTCTGTTCATTACCGTTATTGCGTTGAAACCCTGTGTTATAAGCAATTTTCCTTGATTAATGCATTTTTAATTCCATTTATAATTTCATCAAATAGATCAATATCACATGTTCGTAACAGTTTAGAGTTAGCAGTGGCCATCTACGTACAACGTGAGTTTTTAACATGCAGCTATTGTTTTATCTATTTTAATCAAATGACGCCGTTTGGAATATTGTTATTTTACTCTAAATTCTTTCGCTGCCAAAATTTGTTGTCTGCAAACTTTGTCGTCTGCTACACACACAATAATAAACAGTTTTAATCTTGATGATACGCCAAGTGAGCTCTATTTTATATCAAATTTCAATACCTACTGAATATTCAGGGAAAAACAGTTATAATGAAATATGGAAGGTGAACCTAAAGAAACACATTTATCAAATTCCATCAGCAAACAGACCAGACATTGATAAGATGGCTCTTATTAGAATCTTCTGATCTGGATCAACTCTGTTTGAAAATGTGAAAACACGTCTCTATGAGGGTAAAGGTTAAGTAGTGCTTAAAGTAAATTCAACCAGATTATCTACCACGACGAGAATTTGCAGAGTATTACTATACACATTTTCGGCGTTTTCAGTATAAAATATTGAAGTGTGCAATGTGAAGTCTGATATTTGAAGTTTGTTGTTTGAATTTTGGAGTTGGCAGTTTTAAGATAGAAATTTGAAAACTCCAAAAACATATTCGCCAATGTATTGCTGAATGTTTAACACACAGCAGCCATGGATTCGCTAAAAAAACTAATTTTTCCGAATGTATTTCTGAATGCCTAACACACTGCAGCAGTACATTCGCCAATGTACGTCTGAATGCCTAACACACTGCAGAAGTGGATTCGCTTGAAAACTGTTTTTTTTCCCGAATGTACTTCTGAATGTCTAACGCACTGCAGCAGTGGATTCGCTGAAAAACTATTTTTTCCGAATGTACTTCTGAATGTCTAACGCACTGCAGCAGTACATTCGCCTATGTACTTTTGAATGCCTAACACACTGCAGCAGTACATTCGCCAATGTACTTCTGAATGCCTAAAACACTGCAGCAGTGGATTCGCTGAAAAACTAATTTTTCCGAATGTACTTCTGAATGTCTAACCCACTGCTGCAGTGCATTCGACAATGTACTTCTGAATGCATAACACACTGCAGCAGTACATTCGCCAATGTACTTCTGAATGTCTAACCCACTGCAGCAGTGGATTCGCTGAAAAACTATTTTTTCCGAATGTACTTCTGAATGTCTAACGCACTGCTGCAGTGGATTCGCTGATAAACTATTTTTTCCGAATGTACTTCTGAATGTCTAACGCACTGCAGCAGTACATTCGCCTATGTACTTCTGAATGCCTAACACACTGCAGCAGTACATTCGCCAATGTACTTCTGAATGTCTAACACACTGCAGCAGTGGATTCGCTGATAAACTATTTTTTCCGAATGTACTTCTGAATGTCTAACGCACTTCTGCAGTACATTCGCCAATGTACTTCTGAATGCCTAACACACTGCAGCAGTGGATTCGCTGAAAAACAAATTTTTCCGAATGTACTTCTGAATGTCTAACGCACTGCTGCAGTACATTCGCCTATGTACTTTTGAATGCCTAACACACTGCAGCAGTACAATCAGCAATGTACTTCTGAATGTCTAACACACTGCAGCAGTGGATTCGCTGAAAAACTATTTTTCCCGAATGTACTTCTGAATGTCTAACGCACTGCAGCAGTACATTCGCCCATGTACTTTTGAATGCCTAACACACTGCAGCAGTACATTCGCCAATGTACTTCTGAATGTCTAACCCACTGCAGCAGTGGATTCGCTGAAAAACCAATTTTTCCGAATGTACTTCTGAATGTCTAACGCACTGCTGCAGTACATTTGCGTATGTACTTTTGAATGCCTAACACACTGCAGCAGTACATTCGCCAATGTACTTCTGAATGTCTAACCCACTGCCGCAGTGGATTCGTTGAAAAACTAATTTTTCCGAATGTACTTCTGAATGTCTAACGCACTGCTGCAGTACATTCGCCTATGTACTTTTGAATGCCTAACACACTGCAGCAGTACATTCGCCAATGTATTTCTGAATGTCTAACACACTGCAGCAGTGGATTCGCTGAAAAACTAATTTTTCCGAATGTACTTCTGAATGTCTAACGCACTGCTGCAGTACATTCGCCAATGTACTTTTGAATGCCTAACACACTGCAGCAGTGGATTCGCTGAAAAACTAATTTTTCCGAATGTACTTCTGAATGTCTAACGCACTGCTGCAGTACATTCGCCTATGTACTTCTGAATGCCTAACACACTGCAGCAGTACATTCGCCAATGTACTTCTGAATGCCTAACACACTGCAGCAGTGGATTCGCTGAAAAACTAATTTTTCCGAATGTACTTCTGAATGTCTAACGCACTGCTGCAGTACATTCGCCTATGTACTTTTGAATGCCTAACACACTGCAGCAGTACAATCAGCAATGTACTTCTGAATGTCTAACACACTGCAGCCATGGATTCGCTAAAAAAACTATTTTTTTCCGAATGTATTTCTGAATGCCTAACACACTGCAGCAGTACATTCGCCAATGTACTTCTGAATGCCTAACACACTGCAGGAGTGGATTCGCTTGAAAACTGTTTTTTTCCCGAATGTACTTCTGAATGTCTAACGCACTGCAGCAGTGGATTCGCTGAAAAACTATTTTTTCCGAATGTACTTCTGAATGTCTAACGCAATGCAGCAGTACATTCGCCTATGTACTTTTGAATGCCTAACACACTGCAGCAGTACATTCGCCAATGTACTTCTGAATGCCTAACACACTGCAGCAGTGGATTCGCTGAAAAACTAATTTTTCCGAATGTACTTCTGAATGTCTAACCCACTGCTGCAGTACATTCGCCAATGTACTTCTGAATGCATAACACACTGCAGCAGTACATTCGCCAATGTACTTCTGAATGTCTAACCCACTGCAGCTGTGGATTCGCTGAAAAACTATTTTTTCCGAATGTACTTCTGAATGTCTAACGCACTGCTGCAGTGGATTCGCTGAAAAACTATTTTTTCCGAATGTACTTCTGAATGTCTAACGCACTTCTGCAGTACATTCGCCTATGTACTTTTGAATGCCTAACACACTGCAGCAGTACATTCGCCAATGTACTTCTGAATGCCTAACACACTGCAGCAGTGGATTCGCTGAAAAACAATTTTTTCCGAATGTACTTCTGAATGTCTAACGCACTGCTGCAGTACATTCGCCCATGTACTTTTGAATGCCTAACACACTGCAGCAGTACAATCAGCAATGTACTTCTGAATGTCTAACACACTGCAGCAGTGGATTCGCTGAAAAACCATTTTTTCCGAATGTACTTCTGAATGTCTAACGCACTGCAGCAGTACATTCGCCCATGTACTTTTGAATGCCTAACACACTTCAGCAGTACATTAGCCAATGTACTTCTGAATGCCTAACACACTGCAGCAGTGGATTTGCTGAAAAACTAATTTTTCCGAATGTACTTATGAATGTCTAACGCACAGCTGCAGTACATTCGCCCATGTACTTTTGAATGCCTAACACACTGCAGCAGTACAGTCAGCAATGTACTTCTGAATGTCTAACACACTGCAGCAGTGGATTCGCTGAAAAACTATTTTTGCCGAATGTACATCTGAATGTCTAACGCACTGCAGCAGTACATTCGCCCATGTACTTTTGAATGCCTAACACACTGCAGCAGTACATTCGCCAATGTACTTCTGAATGTCTAACCCACTGCCGCAGTGGATTCGCTGAAAAACTAATTTTTCCGAATGTACTTCTGAATGTCTAACGCACTGCTGCAGTACATTCGCCTATGTACTTTTGAATGCATAACACACTGCCGCAGTACATTCGCCAATGTACTTCTGAATGTCTAACACACTGAAGCAGTGGATTCGCTGAAAAACTATTTTTTCCGAATGTACTTCTGAATGTCTAACGCACTGCAGCAGTACATTCGCCTATGTACTTCTGAATGCCTAATACACTGCAGCAGTGGATTCGCTGAAAAACTATTTTTGCCGAATGTACTTCTGAATGTCTAACGCACTGCATCAGTACATTCGCCCATGCACTTTTGAATGCCTAACACACTGCAGCAGTACATTCGCCAATGTACTTCTGAATGTCTAACCCACTGCCGCAGTGGATTCGCTGAAAAACTATTTTTGCCGAATGTACTTCTGAATGTCTAACCCACTGCTGCAGTACATTTGCGTATGTACTTTTGAATGCCTAACACACTGCAGCAGTACATTCGCCAATGTACTTCTGAATGTCTAACACACTGCAGCAGTGGATTCGCTGAAAAACTATTTTTTCCGAATGTACTTCTGAATGTCTAACGCACTGCTGCAGTACATTCGCCTATGTACTTTTGAATGCCTAACACACTGCAGCAGTACATTCGCCAATGTACTTCTGAATGTCTAACACACTGCAGCAGTGGATTCGCTGAAAAACTAATTTTTCCGAATGTACTTCTGAATGTCTAACGCACTGCAGCAGTACATTCGCCTATGTACTTCTGAATGCCTAACATACTGCAGCAGTGGATTCGCTGAAAAACTAATTTTTGCCGAATGTACTTCTGAATGTCTAACGCACTGCAGCAGTACATTCGCCTATGTACTTTTGAATGCCTAACACACTGCAGCAGTACATTCGCCAATGTACTTCTGAATGTCTAACCCACTGCCGCAGTGGATTCGTTGAAAAACTAATTTTTCCGAATGTACTTCTGAATGTCTAACGCACTGCTGCAGTACATTCGCCTATGTACTTTTGAATGCCTAACACACTGCAGCAGTACATTCGCCAATGTACTTCTGAATGTGTAACACACTGCAGCAGTGGATTCGCTGAAAAACTATTTTTTCCGAATGTACTTCTGAATGTCTAACACACTGCTGCAGTACATTCGCCTATGTACCTTTGAATGCCTAACACACTGCAGCAGTACATTCGCCAATGTACTTCTGAATGTCTAACACACTGCAGCAGTGGATTCGCTGAAAAACTAATTTTTCCGAATGTACTTCTGAATGTCTAACGCACTGCAGCAGTGCATTCGCCTATGTACTTCTGAATGCCTAACACACTGCAGCAGTACATTCGCCAATGTACTTCTGAATGCCTAACACACTGCCGCAGTGGATTCGCTGAAAAACTATTTTTTCCGAATGTACTTCTGAATGTCTAACGCACTGCTGCAGTACATTCGCCTATGTACTTTTGAATGCCTAACACACTGCAGCAGTACAATCAGCAATGTACTTCTGAATGTCTAACACACTGCAGCAGTGGATTCGCTGAAAAACTATTTTTCCCGAATGTACTTCTGAATGTCTAACGCACTGCAGCAGTACATTCGCCCATGTACTTTTGAATGCCTAACACACTGCAGCAGTACATTCGCCAATGTACTTCTGAATGTCTAACCCACTGCCGCAGTGGATTCGCTGAAAAACTAATTTTTCTGAATGTACTTCTGAATGTCTAACGCACTGCTGCAGTACATTCGCCAATGTACTTCCGAATGTCTAACACACTGCAGCAGTACATTCGCCAATGTACTTCTGAATGTCTAACACACTGCAGCAGTGGATTCGCTGAAAAACTATTTTTTCCGAATGTACTTCTGAATGTCTAACGCACTGCTGCAGTACATTCGCCTATGTTCTTTTGAATGCCTAACACACTGCAGCAGTACATTCGCCAATGTACTTCTGAATGTCTAACACACTGCAGCAGTGGATTCGCTGAAAAACTAATTTTTCCGAATGTACTTCTGAATGTCTAACGCACTGCAGCAGTACATTCGCATATGTACTTCTGAATGCCTAACACACTGCAGCAGTACATTCGCCAATGTACTTCTGAATGCCTAACACACTGCCGCAGAGGATTCGCTGAAAAACTATTTTTTCCGAATGTACTTCTGAATGTCTAACGCACTTCTGCAGTACATTCGCCTATGTACTTCTGAATGCCTAACACACTGCAGCAGTACATTCGCCAATGTACTTCTGAATGCCTAACACACTGCAGCAGTGGATTCGCTGAAAAACTAATTTTTCCGAATGTACTTCTGAATGTCTAACGCACTGCTGCAGTACATTCGCCTATGTACTTCTGAATGCCTAACACGCTGCAGCAGTACAATCAGCAATGTACTTCTGAATGTCTAACACACTGCAGCAGTGGATTCGCTGAAAAACTATTTTTGCCGAATGTACTTCTGAATGTCTAACGCACTGCAGCAGAACATTCGCCCATGTACTTTTGAATGCCTAACACACTGCAGCAGTACATTCGCCAATGTACTTCTGAATGTCTAACCCACTGCCGCAGTGGATTCGCTGAAAAACTAATTTTTCCGAATGTACTTCTGAATGTCTAACGCACTGCTGCAGTACATTCGCCCATGTACTTTTGAATGCCTAACACACTGCAGCAGTACATTCGCCAATGTACTTCTGAATGTCTAACGCACTGCTGCAGTACATTCGCCTATGTACTTTTGAATGCCTAACACACTGCAGCAGTACATTCGCCCATGTACTTTTGAATGCCTAACACACTGCAGCAGTACATTCGCCAATGCACTTCTGAATGTCTAACACACTGCAGCAGTGGATTCGCTGAAAAACTATTTTTTCCGAATGTACTTCTGAATGTCTAACGCACTGCTGCAGTACATTCGCCTATGTACTTTTGAATGCCTAACACACTGCAGCAGTACATTCGCCAATGTACTTCTGAATGTCTAACACACTGCAGCAGTGGATTCGCTGAAAAACTATTTTTGCCGAATGTACATCTGAATGTCTAACGCACTGCAGCAGTACATTCGCCCATGTACTTTTGAATGCCTAACACACTGCAGCAGTACATTCGCCAATGTACTTCTGAATGTCTAACCCACTGCAGCAGTGGATTCGCTGAAAAACTAATTTTTACGAATGTACTTCTGAATGTCTAACGCACTGCAGCAGTACATTTGCGTATGTACTTTTGAATGACTAACACACTGCAGCAGTACATTCGCCAATGTACTTCTGAATGTCTAACCCACTGCCGCAGTGGATTCGCTGAAAAACTAATTTTTCCGAATGTACTTCTGAATGTCTAACGCACTGCTGCAGTACATTCGCCTATGTACTTTTGAATGCATAACACACTGCCGCAGTACATTCGCCAATGTACTTCTGAATGTCTAACACACTGAAGCAGTGGATTCGCTGAAAAACTATTTTTTCCGAATGTACTTCTGAATGTCTAACGCACTGCAGCAGTACATTCGCCTATGTACTTCTGAATGCCTAATACACTGCAGCAGTGGATTCGCTGAAAAACTATTTTTGCCGAATGTACTTCTGAATGTCTAACGCACTGCATCAGTACATTCGCCCATGCACTTTTGAATGCCTAACACACTGCAGCAGTACATTCGCCAATGTACTTCTGAATGTCTAACCCACTGCCGCAGTGGATTCGCTGAAAAACTATTTTTGCCGAATGTACTTCTGAATGTCTAACCCACTGCTGCAGTACATTTGCGTATGTACTTTTGAATGCCTAACACACTGCAGCAGTACATTCGCCAATGTACTTCTGAATGTCTAACACACTGCAGCAGTGGATTCGCTGAAAAACTATTTTTTCCGAATGTACTTCTGAATGTCTAACGCACTGCTGCAGTACATTCGCCTATGTACTTTTGAATGCCTAACACACTGCAGCAGTACATTCGCCAATGTACTTCTGAATGTCTAACACACTGCAGCAGTGGATTCGCTGAAAAACTAATTTTTCCGAATGTACTTCTAAATGTCTAACGCACTGCAGCAGTACATTCGCCTATGTACTTCTGAATGCCTAACACACTGCAGCAGTGGATTCGCTGAAAAACTAATTTTTGCCGAATGTACTTCTGAATGTCTAACGCACTGCAGCAGTACATTCGCCTATGTACTTTTGAATGCCTAACACACTGCAGCAGTACATTCGCCAATGTACTTCTGAATGTCTAACCCACTGCCGCAGTGGATTCGTTGAAAAACTATTTTTTCCGAATGTACTTCTGAATGTCTAACGCACTGCTGCAGTACATTCGCCTATGTACTTTTGAATGCCTAACACACTGCAGCAGTACATTCGCCAATGTACTTCTGAATGTGTAACACACTGCAGCAGTGGATTCGCTGAAAAACTATTTTTTCCGAATGTACTTCTGAATGTCTAACACACTGCTGCAGTACATTCGCCTATGTACTTTTGAATGCCTAACACACTGCAGCAGTACATTCGCCAATGTACTTCTGAATGTCTAACACACTGCAGCAGTGGATTCGCTGAAAAACTAATTTTTCCGAATGTACTTCTGAATGTCTAACGCACTGCAGCAGTGCATTCGCCTATGTACTTCTGAATGCCTAACACACTGCAGCAGTACGTTCGCCAATGTACTTCTGAATGCCTAACACACTGCCGCAGTGGATTCGCTGAAAAACTATTTTTTCCGAATGTACTTCTGAATGTCTAACGCACTTCTGCAGTACATTCGCCTATGTACTTCTGAATGCCTAACACACTGCAGCAGTACATTCGCCAATGTACTTCTGAATGCCTAACACACTGCAGCAGTGGATTCGCTGAAAAACTAATTTTTCCGAATGTACTTCTGAATGTCTAACGCACTGCTGCAGTACATTCGCCTATGTACTTTTGAATGCCTAACACACTGCAGCAGTACAATCAGCAATGTACTTCTGAATGTCTAACACACTGCAGCAGTGGATTCGCTGAAAAACTATTTTTCCCGAATGTACTTCTGAATGTCTAACGCACTGCAGCAGTACATTCGCCCATGTACTTTTGAATGCCTAACACACTGCAGCAGTACATTCGCCAATGTACTTCTGAATGTCTAACCCACTGCCGCAGTGGATTCGCTGAAAAACTAATTTTTCTGAATGTACTTCTGAATGTCTAACGCACTGCTGCAGTACATTCGCCAATGTACTTCCAAATGTCTAACACACTGCAGCAGTACATTCGCCAATGTACTTCTGAATGTCTAACACACTGCAGCAGTGGATTCGCTGAAAAACTATTTTTTCCGAATGTACTTCTGAATGTCTAACGCACTGCTGCAGTACATTCGCCTATGTACTTTTGAATGCCTAACACACTGCAGCAGTACATTCGCCAATGTACTTCTGAATGTCTAACACACTGCAGCAGTGGATTCGCTGAAAAACTAATTTTTCCGAATGTACTTCTGAATGTCTAACGCACTGCAGCAGTACATTCGCCTATGTACTTCTGAATGCCTAACACACTGCAGCAGTACATTCGCCAATGTACTTCTGAATGCCTAACACACTGCCGCAGAGGATTCGCTGAAAAACTATTTTTTCCGAATGTACTTCTGAATGTCTAACGCACTGCAGCAGTACATTCGCCTATGTACTTCTGAATGCCTAACACACTGCAGCAGTACATTCGCCAATGTACTTCTGAATGCCTAACACACTGCAGCAGTGGATTCGCTGAAAAACTAATTTTTCCGAATGTACTTCTGAATGTCTAACGCACTGCTGCAGTACATTCGCCTATGTACTTCTGAATGCCTAACACGCTGCAGCAGTACAATCAGCAATGTACTTCTGAATGTCTAACACACTGCAGCAGTGGATTCGCTGAAAAACTATTTTGCCGAATGTACTTCTGAATGTCTAACGCACTGCAGCAGTACATTCGCCCATGTACTTTTGAATGCCTAACACACTGCAGCAGTACATTCGCCAATGTACTTCTGAATGTCTAACCCACTGCCGCAGTGGATTCGCTGAAAAACTAATTTTTCCGAATGTACTTCTGAATGTCTAACGCACTGCTGCAGTACATTCGCCCATGTACTTTTGAATGCCTAACACACTGCAGCAGTACATTCGCCAATGTACTTCTGAATGTCTAACGCACTGCTGCAGTACATTCGCCTATGTACTTTTGAATGCCTAACACACTGCAGCAGTACATTCGCCAATGTACTTCTGAATGTCTAACACACTGCAGCAGTGGATTCGCTGAAAAACTAATTTTTCCGAATGTACTTCTGAATGTCTAACGCACTGCAGCAGTACATTCGCCTATGTACTTCTGAATGCCTAACACACTGCAGCAGTACATTCGCCAATGTACTTCTGAATGCCTAACACACTGCCGCAGAGGATTCGCTGAAAAACTATTTTTTCCGAATGTACTTCTGAATGTCTAACGCACTTCTGCAGTACATTCGCCTATGTACTTCTGAATGCCTAACACACTGCAGCAGTACATTCGCCAATGTACTTCTGAATGCCTAACACACTGCAGCAGTGGATTCGCTGAAAAACTAATTTTTCCGAATGTACTTCTGAATGTCTAACGCACTGCTGCAGTACATTCGCCTATGTACTTCTGAATGCCTAACACGCTTCAGCAGTACAATCAGCAATGTACTTCTGAATGTCTAACACACTGCAGCAGTGGATTCGCTGAAAAACTATTTTTGCCGAATGTACTTCTGAATGTCTAACGCACTGCAGCAGTACATTCGCCCATGTACTTTTGAATGCCTAACACACTGCAGCAGTACATTCGCCAATGTACTTCTGAATGTCTAACCCACTGCCGCAGTGGATTCGCTGAAAAACTAATTTTTCCGAATGTACTTCTGAATGTCTAACGCACTGCTGCAGTACATTCGCCTATGTACTTTTGAATGCCTAACACACTGCAGCAGTACATTCGCCAATGTACTTCTGAATGTCTAACACACTGCAGCAGTGGATTCGCTGATAAACTATTTTTTCCGAATGTACTTCTGAATGTCTAACGCACTGCTGCAGTACATTCGCCTATGTACTTTTGAATGCCTAACACACTGCAGCAGTACATTCGCCAATGTACTTCTGAATGTCTAATACCTAACCCACTGCCAACTTCACGCAAATGCCTAAAACAACTACCAGCAAACATATCTAACGTCCTCAACGCGTTTTCTCGTGGGTCTCTAACTAGATGTATGATTTTTCAGCGGCAGCTGTCTAGTTTCATTCTTGTTCTAGATTTTTCACCAATCAGGAACTATGTTATATTGTATTTTTCAGCGCTCCTGTTATTATTTAGTAGTAAACTGTGTTCTTATTAGTTACTACCGTGGATTGGCATACAACCTTATTACAATGCCTCTACAGATGGCCAAACTAAAAGTAAAACCCAGAGATACAGACTGGTAATTAATATTCCTAAAATAGTTCAATTCCATGACGAACTGTCTGTGAGTATAACAAGGAGCAAAAACAAGTTCTTGTAAGTTTCATCTTTTTAGCTCTTCTGTTTCCGAAAAAACACAGCTATTGTGATCACTGGGTCCTAGGCATAGTCGTAGTTGTTGGCGTCGTTGTCGGCGGCGTGCAAAAACTTAGATGTAGTTGATTAATCAAAAAGTATAAGAGGCATCAACATTAAACTTTATTAAAGGTTGGTAAATCTCTTTGAGGGCAAGTGTGTGCAGTGGACAATCATCAAATCAGACGAGCGTTGGTGCCGCACGCGGCTCTTGGTTTGATTACAAGCCTTGTTACCATGAATTAATTTGCATTTTGTGTTGTTTCGATCAACGGAGCTCTCGTTTCTTTTCCATTTAGGCGTAAACGAGCTTCCACGAAGGAAACTAGTTTCTATACTTACATTGCAAGACGTGAAAAATAAGACCATTTGAATCGAGAATGTCGAAATGTTAATTCAAATAGACATGATTATTTTCTACCGGATGCTCTCTGAACAAATTCGAGTTACGGTCGTCTTAGTACCTATTTTCAGACAGGCCTACTCATATATCGATGGAGCTGAACAGACTATTTACGAGGTATATGACCCTTTCCGCCCTTTTAGGAGCTTCTCAACCAAATTATTATGCGAGTAAAACGAACACACCTACTATTTATCTGCTAATCTTTGCTTCCTGACTTGATTCTTATAAAAAACGCGTTTCCCCAGCGGTGGATTAAGTTAATAAAACTGATAAATTAGCATTGATTAATGCTTTAGCCGCATCGATGCAGTAGGTTAGCCCGAAGCCATTTGTATTTTGAATTCAATTTTGTATGATCCGGCGTGGATTCGAATCCACCAATTAGCCATTGGTTTTCTTTTTCTTTTCCTTTATTTGTTTAAGTCTATTGGTGACTATTCTGTTGTTCCGTCAACATATGCATATTTACAGAAAATTAAAATAGAAACGTCTACTAACCCAAAAAAACTTTCTTCGCATCGGTTAATTTGGAAATCTCGAGTAGTTGTATATCTAAACATTAGACCAGCAAGTCAGCGTTTCAAACCATTAAAACCAAACCATAAGAGACACGCTTACCTGACAAAAGCACAGCCGTAATTTTACAAATGTTTAGATTACTATGTTTATCGACCAACTTATATTGAAAAACTCCTCTTTTCAAGTTTGTATCAAAGTACAAAATGTCAGTCAACAACTGCAAATATGTCGAGGCGCTCACTTCAACGTTTTAAATTGCGCACACTTGGCCTAATAATACAACAGCGCGAGCATTCATCAGTGATTAGAAAACACCAATTTTAAAGCTGATAGTGATGAATACTTCTTTTCAGTAAGGAGTAAACGAACAATACTCATACTTCATGGAGTACACTAGCGATAGGTGGATACAATTGTTTCACTTAAATATGTTTTCGTTCTACAAGCACTTTACCACTGTATTTGCCACTGCGGTCGTTGTAGATTAGTCGGAGAGGGGGTACGTTTATTTACATTGTTTGTCTTTTAGAGTGGGGATGGAATAAGTGTGAGGTTGGGCGCCCCTGAATTTAACCTCCCAGTGATATTTGTCACTGACCGTTCCAAAGCGGTACTTCCATCTCCCCTATTGTTTGTTTGTTATGTCTTTGTGCGTCTCGTTTTGTCTTTTATATACATGTCCATTTGACGTTTTTTGTCGTGGTGCCGTTTGGGCGGTTGTGTGTTTTGTATGCGGTGTTTCCTGCATGAATCTTACATGTACTTCCGTCAATGAAAATAATGTTTTTCTATCCGACCGTCTGAATCGTATGCCTAACTTTATCGCCCGTTGTTTCAAAATGTTCTCCTCTTGCTTTTCAAATGTTCACAAAGAGACAAGACTTGTCTATGGGGAAAACCTATGTGAAACGACTGACTAAACTTGTGACTTTCAGTATATTTCACTTGATCATTACCTGTTACACATAACATTTGCACTTATATACAATGGTGTTATTCCACCTGTTACTGTAGTGATTTCTGGTTACTATGCTCACCAACAGAAATATGTTTTCAAACTTTTATTCTTTAATTTAGCATAGAACTTTCATATTTTATATGTTCATACCTTCTGCCAATACATTTGAGCTTTTATGAAATAGTTTCATTCCATAAAGAATATCAGTTTCCATAGCAACCAGAAGAAACAATTTTATCCATACCTAATGGCCTTTACAATACAAATTTACAAATAATGTTCATTTTGTTTTCAAAAATCCAGTGAACAAGGCATGTTCATATCTGCAGATAATCTTAGTTCACAAAAACATCTTGTCAACATGCTATTTAAGCATGAATGACATCTGTAACTTACTGTTTACTTGCTGCTAACATTCCAATAACATGTAAGTAATTCAACAAATGTCATATTTACGTCATTATTGCCAATAATAGACGGCCGTGTGGCGGCCGTAAAAAGTCGCCCCGTACTTCATTCTCAGTGTTGTTATATTTTCTGGTCCTTCGGGATCATTAGTTTTCATGTTATTAGTTTTGAAAATTGAATACTGCTTAAGCCGGTGCTAGGGGCGTGAGTAGTGTTGCACCTTTAAATACTACTCATGAACAGACTCAATAAAACCGAGTCTGCAATTTTCTCTTTTTGCATTTCTACTTTTGCTTTCGAGGGATCACCATTTTCAGAATATATGTACTTCACAACAGCAGGTGTTAAGTGCTTGTGTGGCGGCCGTAAAAAGTCGCCCCGTACTTCATTCTCAGTGTTGTTATATTTTCTGGTCCTTCGGGATCATTAGTTTACATGTTATTAGTTTTGAAAATTGAATACTGCTTAAGCCGGTGCTAGGGGGCGTGAGTAGTGTTGCACCTTTAAATACTACTCATGAACAGACTCAATAAAACCGAGTCTGCAATTTTCTCTTTTTGCATTTCTACTTTTGCTTTCGAGGGATCACCCATTTTCAGAATATTTGTATAAATGTCATGCATAAGTGCTTTTAATGTCCTGCAATTATATGTCCAAACGCTAAAGAAAAACTTGATCACCCAATAGAGTTTTCAAATTTTAATGCAATAAGCTGAGATAATCTGTATTTTAGTAAAAAATGAAGCATAATTATGATAAACTATTTGTGCGATAATGATCAACTGAACTTCATTTTGATAACAAAACTCTCATAGTTAATAGCTGTGTTGTATAATTCTGGTTCAAATTTCATAAAGAAATATACATTTCACTATACAAAATTGAGAAAACACTTATTTGTTTAGTTTTTAAAGGGAAAGTCCGTACATTGGACACGTTTCAAAAGTACCATAAATATACAAAACTCATGTATGCTGAAAAGAAGTACATCGCAAGAAAACCAATCAAATTAACACCGAAGAAAGCTTTCATATGTTATTTGGCAATGTATAAGTATTTATTCGGCTCGTGCTTTAGTTTCATTAACTGTTCGACCAAGGTCGATGCTAATTTGATGTAGAACAAAAATTATAAGTGTCGATGAAAACGGTTTATTTTGTATCACAAGTGTATTTTTCGACATAAGTTCAATTTGACAATCTTCATAATAATGAGTGAACTGAACACATTTGATTTTTTATGACATTACAGAAAAATACATGTTCATTGTAGGACTTCCTCTTGAAGGAAAATAAGTCATGAAAAAATTACCAAGGGACGTTATCAAAAGAAAATCAATCTCCTTTTAACCGTTCAATTTATCCTTGAATTCCTATTGTTTGAAATTTTACAAGCTTGTATTGTCAAGTTATATGTTTGTTTTGATGGAATTTGTGGCTATTAATCAATTTCCTGATAGCAAAGTGTTTTGATATGTTTGAAAACAGAGTAGACTCTGGTCACAATCTACTCTGTTTAATTTAAGGGTTTCACAGGTAAGGGTCTTTGCAACAATGTTGCCTATTAACCAATACTTTTACGAGTTAATTTTGAATGTACCAATAACTATTTATGATATATTAGATAATATCAGGCAATGGGTTAAGCATCTAATATTTTCAAATACATGTAATCAATATGCAATGCCACCTGTTTTCATGAAAATTAAGTTTTGAAACCTTTACAATTTACCAAAGACATATTTCCAGTACTGCTGTTGTTGTTTTGCATTTCATGTACATTTTTCTTCTACTCCACCTTCACTTATTCTTTTCAAACATCATAATCGCCTAGAAAGCAAAGTATGCAGACAGACAAAAGCTCGAACACATTACAGTATATCTAACCAGCATCTTCCCCATATTTAATTAAAAAGACACAACCATAGAGTGTATTGAATGACATAGTAGATCTGCCTTTTGTTTAAGTCATTTCCATTGCACGTCTTTGTGCTATAATAGTAACAAGCACTCCGTCGTAGATCTAGTGCCATGTACTTAAAGAATTCTCCAAACCTTGAATTTATTTTGGCAGAGAGTTAATACCATTATTTTGTTGTACATCATGTCAATATTTGAATGCCGATGGATATCTTTTTATGCCCCCGTTGACAATAGTCAGGGGGCATTATGTTATGTCCGTTCGCCTGTCCGTCTGCCTGTCTGTTCGTGTGTCACGCTTTTAGGTGCAGTTGGTTGTCACAGTTTTTTAAAGTGTTATATGTCAGTCATTTCTACACTTATACACATGAAACTTCACATACACATCAATTACCATCTGTGCTATCATTTGGCACCCACCCATGCTGCCCGCAAGCCCAAGGTCAATGTCAAATGACTATTGTTATACCACATTTATTATTATTAAATTACTAAGGAATTTTACGTGCAGTTAACAAGCACCTACACGGGGGCATCGCTGTGTCTTACAGACACACTTTTCTAGTTTAAAGCTATTTTTTGTTACGTATGGATACAGGTCAAGCAGAAAACAAATTTGACGGAACTAAGCGATTCACGTTTCAATTTGGCCCAATCCATGTGCATTAGTTTTGGTGTTTCTCATATTTAACATTTCAAAGCAACAATTCCCTGTGTCGTTACCCAGATGCTTAATTTTTGGCACATATCCCGATGATGCAATCCAGAAGTATTACTTCAGAGCACGTTTTCATATGGCGTCGCGCATTTTAGCTAAAGTGCCACCCAGGTGTATTTGTTATAGGTACATTTCCCTATGACACTACCGAGATATATCTGTGTTGTGCATATTACAATCCAGATGTATTATTATTATTATAATTGACATTATTATATCACATTATATCACCTCCCTTCAGAATTTATATAGCGCTCTTTCAAAAGCGCTTTATATGGATAAATTACATGTACAAACCAGGATATAGTCAATGCATTTAGAATTATATTTAAAATAAAATATATTTAATACATATATACAATTATAAGAATAATAATAATGGAATTAATTTAGAACCATAGGTGAACCCACATCATTCTTTCAGTTGTTGGTATCTTTCCCTATCAGTTCGCCCAGCTATAGAAGTTCTCGGCACAATTCCCTTTGTCACCGCCAAACGGTATTAGCTCTTGACACCTTTCTCCAAGACACCGCCACGATGTATTAAACCTGGGCACATTTCCTGGACCAATGTTGTGGTTGCTCAGCTTAGTGGTTGAGCGTTGAGCTGATAACCCAGGAATCCGGAAATCGAATCCCGGCAAGACTAGCTCGAAATTTCAGAGACGCTTTTCAGTGTCTTCCACTCGCACGAGGTTGTCTCCTCTTCACTAAGGGTAAAATGGGTACCTTTGAGGGCCACAAGCCGGTACTACGACTGTGTTATTGCTTAATAGTGTGGGCGAAATGCTTAATGGTCAGGGGAGTAAATGTACAGTAGGCTACAGCTAGGTACTATTTTTATTTCCCTATGACGCCGACCAGATGTATTTAGATTATTAGCGCGTTTTATGATGTATTAATTCGTTCTTTGCACTGTTCCCTTTCGCATCGCTTGGGTGTATTAGTTTTTGGCAACTTTTCCTATGGTGCCGTCCAGATGTATTAGTTTTTGGCACATTTTCCCATGGCACCGTCCAGGTGTATTAGCTTCTGGCACCCTTTCCTATGGTGCATATGTATTAATTTCGTGCACCATTACAAGCTGGGCGATGCCAATATGTATCAGACCTGAGTGTCTTTTCATATGGCACCGCCCAGATGTATTAGTTCTTGGCATCTTTTCCCATGGCACCACACATATGCATATTCAAGATTCTTTATTGACTTAACTATGCACAGCCTATCGTCATTTAACATTATTCAGTGTATACTAATAATTGGCACTTATGAGACTCGTATTAATACACCATCATAAAAATAAATAACCAAGATATCCTTAGAGCAAACATAGTCTCAATAATTTTTTGTATACTATGTAACATATAAGGATGGAATCAAAATTTGCATTGGATTGAATCTACGTAATCTGAAAGCTTTGTGGGTGAATCGACTTTTCTAGTGTATACCAAATAACCATGAAGCGTTAGATAGTTTAAACGATTTCTACAGTTAAGCGGCTTTGCATACTGTTGGTCTTTTGTATTATGTAATGCACATTTAATTGATACAGATATCCAGAAAAGATGCGCAAAGTTAAACATTGGCAAGAATAGTTAGATCCTTTATTTCTCAACCAAACCCTATATCTGCAGCTCTGTTAGATATACGTAAATATTTATTTAACTCTTACCCCGCTGTCAAACAATAAAGTCTGCTCAAATTGGAATCTGGTGCGTGTGTTATTGCTTCTGCATCGACCAAGCTTTGGAGAAGCTATGTCGCATTCTTGTAAGAATAACAGTAAAACCTCTCTATAACGACCACTAAATTGTCTTAATTGGTTGGTATTTAGGGGCAGGTGGGTGCTTAAAGCAAGGTAAAAGTAAAGCAGAACGCTCCTATAGGAGCGTTCTGTTTTACTTTCACCTTGCTTTAGACACCCACCTGCCTTTAACACAAAATACTAGATGTAATTTAGTGGCCGTTATAGAGAGTTTTTTCTGTATTGATAAAGTATCAAACAACTAGTATCCCGAGATGACGCCGATTTACTGGATCCAAGCTGTGTGCAAATGTGACCCCGGTCGAGATTAATGTCCTAGTTATTTTGCTATTAACGCTTTTCTCGGTTAATATTAGTGTAAAAACTAATGATAGCATCACTATAAATTTGATTAATTTTTATAATGGTACATGAATACAGGAGTAATCGACCTTTACAGATACTGCAGCATCATATCTATATTGTGTCATAAACAAACTGAACAGACCCTGATCAGACAACCCATACTACAGCCGTGTGTTCTGGTCTACTGTATTTGCACAAGGCATAGACAAGAAGTATGGCGTACACATGAGTTTCTTATAGCCAACTGAATGCTAAAACACTGAATATAGAAGCATTGTATCCTACAATCACAAACTTTCAATTGGCAATTTATATCTAATTTATATCTACTGTCAGCAGGTACAGAAATATTGCAATTTCAAATGCAGCTTTATCAATCAACCATTATGTAATAATATTATGAAACTTGTCATGGGTCATTTTGATATTACAGGGATAACAATAAACAAATACCGGTCAGTTACATTGCTTTTGGTTGTTTATTACATATGATAAAAATACACATTTTCATTAAATACTTTCTAGCTTTATTTCATCCCATAAGAAGATAGAAGGTCGTCATTACCAAACACATATGGGAATACATGTTTAAAGACAAAAGATAAAAAATACAAAATTTGATGATGTTTATTATCCGACGTGATTGTTTTCAATACATGATACCAATAAGAAACATAGAACTATTATGAATAAAGTAGATTTAAATTAAACATTGCTAACTTCTTATATGTGTATATATATTTAGATACCGCTACGCAAATACTTATGGAACGAAGATAATTAACCCTTCGCTTGCTATTCACGTCAATATACCTACCTGTAAATAGTGAAGACCCAGATGAGACAGCTCCTGCAGGAGCTGTCTCATCAGGGTCTGCACTATTTACAAGTTGATTGTGCAACCAGTGCACTCCACAGCAGTGATTGCACAGCGAAATAATTATACACAGCGTAATTATACAACAGGGCATGGGTAAAGAAAGAGAAATGTATTTTCAAATTCAGCAAGCGAAGGGTTAAGATGCATGTTCATGTAACAATTGATATTTACGAGGTACAATGGCACACGAACGAAGGACAGTCTGGCCATGGCAGACACTATAGAATCGCACCTACAGTATTCCATAAACAAACACAATACACACCAAATGGGCCGTCTGAACTACATGTAGGCCCAATGTGTTTTCAAAGACGTTAGAAATCGTGTCTATGAAGAACACGGTTGGCAAAGATATCAAAAGGCAGGAAAAACGAAAGACTTTGTATATTTCATGGATAAGTTTTAATATTCCCCATGCTAAACACACCTTGGATGGTATTTGCAAACATCTTGGATCCAGATGAGACACCGAGTAACACGGTGTGACTGTCTCATCTGAAACAAAACTGTTTAACTGTCAATACTTATTCAAAGAGTGGAACGAATGTGGCGTCAGTATATATTTCAACAAATTAGAGATTGGGCAGTTATTTTATCAGCATGAGGGTTAAAACATCAAATTGCAAGTTTCAGTATAGTTCGGCACACTTATTGGCATAGTAACATTATGTCCCGTTGACGATTCATCTTTCTGAACGAAACAAGAAGAAAAGAAATACGCACAAGAACATATCCCAATGTTAATCCTTTGAACACGGGACATGCTTTACTGTTTACCTCATACAAACGCCTTTTCACGATTTTGTTTATGAAATTAATGTAGATATGATTCTACACCTGACAATGGCTATGCTAATGCCAAACAATTCTGTGTTCAAATGCCATTATAAAAAGTCAGTTTATATGTACTCATAATGTCATGAATTATTACATTAACTGGTCAAGCTCGTGGTGAATATTTGGTGATTGGTTCTAAAGAAAGGTGTAACATGACAAACAGTGCAGGCACTGATGACAAACAGCGTAAGCCTTTATTACAATCAGGGTATGCACAACGTGCCATTTCAAAACACCACAAACATGTAAAGTATACTGTTTCACTACTGTTAACCCTTTCCCTTTTCTATATCCATTCCAAATTTCAATACCAACTGAATATTCATGGACAAAATAGTTACAATGAAATATGGCAGGTGGAAAGTTGTAGCCATTTTAAAAAGTAAAGAAACAGATCTATCAAATTCTATCAGCAAAAAGAGCAGACCCTGATCAGACGGCTTATTTGTGAGGTGCAATCACAGGGGTCTGGACCGCTTCATGGGGGTCTATATGTACTATATAATAACAAGGGTTCCAACTAGCAGAACGGACATCAGTGTACCACAAGTACAAATATGAATGTAACTCTTGCAATTTCAATGATAATTTTGTAATTCTTTCGGCTATTGAAAGCCAATATATTTTACTATCGAATAAATACAATATTCGGACGGTAACTTATGCACAATTATCAATCCAACAATGATTTTCTAAACATTTCACGTGTTTTCTGGGTCATTGACAAACGCTCGTTCACCCCGGTCTCACTATATCACAGCCATAACCTGGCGATTTCCAGTTCAAAAGATGGCGTGGTTCAATAAAACAACCCATTATATCACCAATATCCATGTGTTTTGTCCTCTGAATAAGTAAGCAACTAGTAACAGCGACCTTTCCGTTCTGTCGTTATATTTCTATTTCGGATGGTGCCATTTTGCAACAAATTTGAATGGAGCCATTTCATTGGATGAGCGAATGAAAGGTTAGGAAATCCGTGACGTCACGTACAATGGCTCCTTCCTCGACGATTTGAAGATAACTGACAAAACTCGCTAGTTTTTCATCATTCTTTTGATGCTGGGGACTAAATATTGGAGGTGGGTGATATAATTAATTCGTTTTATTGAACCACACCATTTTTTAAACTACAAATTGCCAGGTTATTGCTGTGATATAATGAAACCGGTGTGAACGAACGTTTGTCAATGACCCCAACAACACGTGAAATTTTGAGAAAATCATTGTTGGATTGATAATTGTTCATAAGTTACCGTTATTTTATATTTAGTTGATAGAAAAATATATTGGCCTTCAATAGCCAAAAGAATTACGAAATTATCATTTAAATTGCAAGAGTTACAGTCATATTTGTACTCGTGGTACACGGATATCCGTTCTGCTTGTTGGAACCCTTGTTATTATATAGTACATATAGCGGTCCAGACCCCTGTGGGTGCCATCTGATCTGGGTCTACTCTGATTGTAAATACGTGAAAAGGCATTTATATGAGGGAAAGAGTTAACCCATTCCCTCATATTCACGACTTTTGACGACTCTGTAAAAGTCACGTTGTGAAACCATTGTGAAATGCTCTATTTATCACAATGTTTTCAAACTACAAAATTCTTAAATTGTCCTTTTCTCTAGTTAATTCTCCTTTTTTGGTAGATTTATTCAAAGAGGTTGTATCTAAAACTAAAGCAGTACCATACAACCCATGAGGTAATGGGTTAAACCGTAAAGGGAAATCCCACTTTGCTAAATGAAGTATTTAGGGAGTTAAACAATTGGTTTTGTTTCTCGTTTGTACACTATATCCGTCTGATCAAGGTCTGCACTATTGTCACGAAATACATCTAGCAAATTATTAATTATTAATTTCATATAGAACTGACTCTACCAATAAACAATGATGGATCGTTTCACTTAAAAAGGTTTTCCGAGGGAGGGGATATCCCGTTAGATATCTTTTCCACACAATGTCCAAATATATGAAATGTCTTATTGAAATGTCCTGTTGTTAGTTTTGTTTTTCTTACACGGTATTGTACTACTACTATGATTATATAATTGCAGTCTTATGCATTGTTTGTATTTATTTCGACAGTTTTTATTGGCCCACAAGTTATCATTAACTGGTATCAAAACTACAGATAACGTTGCGTACCTACTGTATAAAAATCGTTATTTTCTCACCAAACCGTATACTATGGTGGCTCTTTAGAACCGTCTCTTCCAAACTCACCAGATGCGTGAGAATGAACGTGAATTGAAACAAAAAGGTTCATGACACCAACTCCAAAACATACATGTTACTCATTCTCGCAGATTTGCAAGTAATGGTATCGTCAGATTACGTACATCGCGAATACTTTGAAACGAATTGTATCCAAATATGTCTAAGATATCGGCACATATAGCATTGATTCCATTGTATGCATGTTCATTTATAGCAAGCCTCCATTTCGAAGCAATTTTACCCGCGTTGCCCCTTTTTACACAAAACTTGCAGTTCCATGATGTTCCACCCATAGCAATACCTCGTATATATCGTTCCATTGTCTCTGTTAAATTCAAGCTTCGGTTTATAAATTGCAGCATTACTCTGGTAAATTTGAGCGGAAAATTGGCGAGGCTTTCGTATCTGAGCGTATGAATTCGGTACGAATAGTTTCCAAAAATGCGAGCCTTATCTTCCAAGTCATTCCGCAAAGTTCGACAATAATTGGAAGCAAAGTCAAATAGACCACCAGCAAATGTTTGTAACCGCGATAACGCGATTCCTCTGGGATCTCTAATTAGATGTATAATCTTTACGTGTGAATACAGATCGAGCACGTCTTTAACTTGTGACATTCTTAGCCGAATGAATTTCATTACTCGTAACGGTGCAGTTAAACACTTTTCTCGAATGACACGCAGGCATCCGAGTGCATATTGAACACTTTTCCCATGGGCACATGTTATGAATGATGCTAGTGAGTCTTGATGTTTTGAGTGCAACTCGCCAAAAAACATCTCATATGGCAGCCTTTCAAAGTCGCACGTTGCCAAGGCACGTAACTCTTCTTTCTGTAAATTGTCTATAAACGAATCAGTGACGAGTCTGAAATAAGAACATAATATGTATGTTATTTATCTACTTTCAGATAACTCATACATTCGAAATTAATTGAATATATTTTGAAAATTAGATTTATAAAGTGACATACATGTAAGCAAACATTTGTAGACACACATCACAGGGGCCTGACATAAACCTTCTGAATACGGCTTATACTATTACAGCGAAACCCTCTAATGCGAATAGCAAAACTATTGGTAAATTCTGGGTCGTTGAGGCAGGTGGTAGCTTTATGCATGACGACGTAATGTAGAAAGTTCCTATAGGAGCTTCTGTCATTACTTTCGTCATGCATAAAGCAGCCACCTACTGATAATCTTTTAACCCTTCGCTTGCTATTCGCGTCAATATACCTACATGTAAATAGTGTAGACCCAGATGAGACAGCTCCTGCAGGAGCTGTCTCATCAGGGTCTGCACTATTTACAATTTGATTGTGCAGCCAGTGCACTCCACAGCAGTGATTTCACAGCGAAATACTTGTACACAGTGAAGATTATATGTAATTGTACAACAGGGCATGGGTAAAGAAGGGGAAATGTATTTTAAAATTCAGCAAGGGAAGGGTTAAAAAGGCCCTTAGTGGTCGAAATATTAGATCAGATCTATTCAAGTATTTATGAATATACATTGACAAATTTGTTATAATGATATATGGAAGGTGGAACATTGTAGCCATTTTAGACGGTAAAGAAACGGATTTTTCAAATTCAATTAGCCAACAGAGCAGACCCTGGTCAGACGGCTTATTTAGGAGCCAATTGGAGCCGTCTGGCCTGGGTCTACTCAGTTTGCACGGCGTGAAAATGCGTTTATATGAATGAAAGGATTAAATACACAATTAACACATACGCACGCACGCATGCATGCACACGCACACACACACACAAATGTATTTAGGCATACAGATACATACACTTTGGTGTCATTAAAGAACGTGGCATACTTGTATTTCCCCGAACTATACTGACAAGTAATGGCATGGAGAGGCTCGAACAAGTAGAACGCCCCTGGGTAGCTACTAAGTACTGCTCCAGTAAACGATGATCCGGTTCTGAGTGAGGCCAGTATGAATACCGTCGGCTTCATCTCAACTTAAACGAAAACGCCAAAGATATACTTTTTATGCCTTGTTGCAAACAGTGCAGACCCATTTCTTTCAGCTTCTATAAGAGCTTTCTTATCAGTGTATGCACTGTTTGTACCCAGGATCTTTTAAATTCCAGGTTATCCTGTCTTTCATAGAAGTAATTGTCAGTATATATACACATGTATACTTATATAATGATATAATAATATATATATATAATTTGAGATAATAAATATGCAAAGAAAGAAGAGCCTAAATCATGAATATTTATAGTGTTTAGGTATAACGACAAGTGCATGATCTAGAATGACCAGTAAGCAATTTGTAAACATTTGGCCATAGTATTATTTCAGTTATTGCAAGTTCTTTAAAGTTAAAGATGTCTTTAAGCAGGAAATTATTAATACCAAGTCATACATTTCATTTATGTCGTCGTTTCAGCTGATGTCAAAAAGTGTGAATAATTTGGAACAGATACAGTAAAATCTCGATTATTCGAATTTTCGTTATAAACGAATTTAGACCCTTTTAGGCAGGTGGCCTGTGATACATTGGATCAGGGTCTACGATCTCTACTAGTAACACTAATTGGTTATACGTGTACATATATCTTGCGAATCACACAGTAAGTAAAATGTAATATGGTTTTACCTAAGTATGATTAAGGTAATATTGACCAACTAAATTGAATTTAGGTCATTAAAATAATGTTGATCACATGTGTGAAATCAGATCGAAGTCTATTTTTTCACATATTACCTGGAACTATTGCTTATACCATGTGAGGGTAATATATTTGTACCGTGCAACCATAATGTTTCACATGTTTGGATGGCTTAAAAAGATGTTGACCAAATAAGATGACTCAATTGCGAGATATCGGATGGGGCAGCACTGTTAGCTAGAGATATTTTGTGTGTGTTACATGTACATTGCGAGTATGCACCATGTGAATCGTACTGTTGCATTTTAAGGCTTGACACAATGTTGGCCACGATCAAATGACTCACTTCTGGGGCTTCGGATTGTAGTATACGCTGCTTTCAATTGATAACACATGATTATGTTGAATGCACCTTGCAATAATTACACTTGTATGAGTGAATAAATGTATATAATATATGAAATAAACGTAGCCCTACAGATTCACAAAAAAAGAAAAACACAATGCATTGGTGACTTAAACTACATACAACACAATATAAAGCGTGTTTCGTTGCATACCGGTATTCTAGCTCTTGTACAACTACAGCACTGTCTATACTTTTGACTTCCTGTTTAACAAGACAAAACTAAAATATAAAATTCTATTGTGATAAACATTCGAGAATAAATCGCTTATGGTCTATTAAAAACTCATCAGAAGTCTTAAAGAAACTCAAAAACAAAATGTTTATTGTACCCATTGTAAGCACATACGAAATTATTAATTTGTACACATATTCTGAAAATGGGTGATCCTTCGAAAGTAAAAGTAGAAATACAAAAAGAGAAAATTGCAGACTCGGTTTTATTGAGTCTGTTCATGAGTAGTAACTAAAAGTGCAACACTACTCACGCCCCCTAGCACCGGCTTAAGTAGTATTCAATTTTCAAAACTGATAACATGAAAACTAATGATCCCGAAGGACCAGAAAATATAATAACACTGAGAACGAAACCTCGTGATTTAATTAAAGATAAACTTACTTAAGTAATATAGAAAATATTTCCAGAGAAAACAAACACCATTTCTGGAATGCGATGCTAAAAAGCTTTTTGACGTACCAATGAAATATTACACAAATTGGACTAACTCAGAAGTTTGCAAATCACTAATATGGGATACGCCATATACCGTCATGTTATTGGTATTCCTATGGGTAATAATTGTGCACCACTGGTTTTTTATACAGCAATGGGAAATATTTCATATTGAGTTTGAACTCGCAATCTCAAGCAGATGTCATAAAAACTTTCAATGAGACTTCACGATATTTGGATGATATTTTCAGCATAGATAACAATTTCTTTGGTATTACGATTCATATCATTTACCAGCTTTTCTTGATCTAGGCCTTAAAATTGACAATGAAATCATTTCTGCTAAACTTTATTACTTTGTAAATTTCCCTCATCTTGACGGGGGTGTTTCCGGGCTCAATCTTACGGGGTAAATACATATCTCAATTTATTCGTCTCGCTAGAGTTTGTTCTGCTGTTGATAAGTTTAACAGTCGAAATCTCATTTGAACTGAAAAGCTGTCTAAGCAAGGATATCGATATCAGAAACTAAGAAAAACATTTTCAAAATTGTATCATCGATATCTCTCACTTATTGCAATCTTAAGGCACTCGTGCCTCTCGACTTTTCACATCCGGAATCTTATGGTGAAACTTTTGTAAAATTATTGGCCATACCTATTTTCTCAATTTTTTCATCAATATGGTATAATATTCATTAAAAGTTGATATGATTATATAGTACTACAACAAACTGCATGTCTGATTGTCGACCTTTTTACAATTGGCAATCACGCTGCCCTCTTTGAAAAGATGTATGTCGACAGGAAAAGCTTAGCACTCTACGAAAACGCTCTCGAAACTTCGGAAACGGAAGGAACCGGTTTTGTCGTACCCTTTTATTACTTTTCTACAGTATTTATATATATGTGCAGTGGCAAATTTTAGAACAACTCTGTATTACAAAGTTTAGATGGGACCGACTAGATATGGATAGAAATATGGGGGGGTCCACTGTATATGGAAGCCAGACATCAACATTAACCAGTTCATGCAAATTTAGACCCGATTCAAATACGGATTTGGACTTCACATCAACATGATCGTTTGACTGTGCTGGTTGCATTTTGGACTTCACATCGACATGATAGTTTGGCTGTGCTGGTTGCATTTTGGACTTCACATCGACATGATAGTTTGGCTGTGCTGGTTGCATTTTGGACTTCACATCGACATGATAGTTTGGCTGTGCTGGTTGCATTTTGGACTTCACATCGACATGATAGTTTGGCTGTGCTGGTTGCATTTTGGACTTCACATCAACATGATAGTTTGGCTGTGCTGGTTGCATTTTGGACTTCACATCGACATGATAGTTTGGCTGTGCTGGTTGCATTTTGGACTTCACATCAACATGATAGTTTGGCTGTGCTGGTTGCATTTTGGACTTCACATCAACATGATAGTTTGGCTGTGCTGGTTGCATTTTGGACTTCACATCGACATGATAGTTTGGCTGTGCTGGTTGCATTTTGGACTTCACATCGACATGATAGTTTGGCTGTGCTGGTTGCATTTTGGACTTCACATCAACATGATAGTTTGGCTGTGCTGGTTGCATTTTGGACTTCACATCGACATGATAGTTTGGCTGTGCTGGTTGCATTTTGGACTTCACATCGACATGATAGTTTGGCTGTGCTGGTTGCATTTTGGACTTCACATCGACATGATAGTTTGGCTGTGCTGGTTGCATTTTGGACTTCACATCGACATGATAGTTTGGCTGTGCTGGTTGCATTTTGGACTTCACATCGACATGATAGTTTGGCTGTGCTGGTTGCATTTTGGACTTCACATCGACATGATAGTTTGGCTGTGCTGGTTGCATTTTGGACTTCACATCGACATGATAGTTTGGCTGTGCTGGTTGCATTTTGGACTTCACATCAACATGATAGTTTGGCTGTGCTGGTTGCATTTTGGACTTCACATCGACATGATAGTTTGGCTGTGCTGGTTGCATTTTGGACTTCACATCGACATGATAGTTTGGCTGTGCTGGTTGCATTTTAAGCACAACTTTAAATTGTTATGCACAACTGTAAGCTTTGTGTCGAACATTTCATCAGATTTCAACTTACCTTTTACTTGACCTAGCACTGTCCCCGTTCTATTTTTAATCATACCAAGCAATGAGTATGATCCGAACCTAACGTCCAATCGATCGATATGCACGAGGCATGGTGTCTATCACTTCTGCATAGTTTTAATCACACGTAACAAGCATTCATTGAGAACTAGCACGTACCTGACAAGCATTCATTGAGAACCATTCATTGAGAACTAGCACGTACATTTTATTTGAGATATTTAAGACCTGTATCTGGAGAATATTCGTATAAGACATAAGGACGCCATAGACGTTAATTGGCTAATTGTATGATAGTATAGTCCTTCGAACGAGACTATGAACCGAGGTTCGATATGCTTTATCAGTGTTTTATACTGGGCATCTAAAAGAAACAGAGAAGCTATTTCGATAATAAAGTACGGCATCACGCCCGGGTTTCTTTGTATACCCCCTCTCTCTGGGACGTCCAAATAGCCAATAGTGAACAGAAACGGATGTTTATCAACACACACACACACAATATGAACTCGTGAAGTTGTGGCTTTTGCATAAACTATATAATTGCATTTGTATTCTTCATAAGCAAACAGAGCAGACTCGGTCGTTCGTTTCTGAAAAAATGAACGATTTTGGATATTAATAAATATGATAACAATCAGTGTTTTAGCAGACCTGACCGTTTTCCTTCAGCATAAAAAGTTAGGTTCAAAACAGTTAAAATACAAACGTATCATAAAGCAACAAAATCTGAAGAAAATAATACCAGAAAAACCAGTTTTTCAAACGTTTTTGTTTGGGCTTACTGTTAGCGTAGTGATCGCTGCTCATTTTCGAAAGAAACATCATGCCAAATGGCCGATCTTCTTGTCGGAGTAGAATATTGTCTGAACCTGCAAACATAACAGTAGAATAGAAGGGATACATTTCATTTACCGAGGCTGTCGGTGGACAAGTTAACAGACAACACATCCTACATGGCGTTTTAAAATCAAGTGTTTTGAAGACAATACAGCTTCATCATGTCAATAGAAAATTATACATGATATGTTCTATTATTTTCCAAAACCACCTGTCTCAAAGGCCGATATTTATATACAGTGAAACCCCGCTAATGCGACCACTTAATAAACAGTCACTGATGTCGTCTAAAGAAGGTGGTTGCTTAATGCAGGACGAAAGTTATGCAGAAAGCTCCTATAGGAGCTTTCTGCATAACTTTCGTCCTGCATTAAGCTACCACCTGCCTCTGCCACCCAGAATTATGCCCCTTTTTGGTGGTCGCATTAGCGGGGTTTTACTGTATTTAGAGGGGGTGTACTGTATAAGGAAGCGTATTCACATGTAAGTACATGTATAACAAAACATGTCTTAACAAGCGTCGTGTTCAACATATTCATTCGAAAACTAAAATGACAACTGTAGGTTTTGCCTCAATGAGGTATAGAAGTGTTTGGCATCTGACAAGGATCCAATCTGACCTACTGCAGTTTAGAGGGAACACTTGCCCCTAAGCAATTGGAAGTAAGAGGACTATGCTGATGGCAGTTTTAGTTTTAACCCTTTTCCCTCATATAAACGCATTTTCACGCATTTATAAACAGAGTAGACCAAGATCTGCTCTGTTGCTAATGGAATTTGATAGATCTGTTTCTTTAGTTTTTAAAATGGCTACAATGTCCCACCTCCCAGATTTCATTACAACTCTTTTGTCCATGGTTAGTCGGTAGGTATTCAAGATTGAACTAAATATAGAACAGGGAAAGTGTTAACGATAGGCTTGGTCGCAGTTTGAGGAGAAGATTCAAAGCTGCGCATGTCATTTAAGTCCACACTTCCATTGGCATCGAGCCTTTCAAGAATACACCATTAGATGATCACGTACCATTAACTTCGCCAGATGGTGCGCATGATAAAGTAAATAATTAATGGTTTTAGTAAAGTCTTCATTTACGAAACGCCCCCTATAGATTTCCAGAGAGTTGCACGCTGGGTGTCCGACTGAGAATGTGTTATTGGTTTCTAATTCGAGTTTCTTAATTCCAAACGGGCTGTGACTTGTTTGTTTAAGCGAAAGGTTTACTTGCGGGAATTTTTTTTTCTTCATAAAAACTTACCGATAAGAACAAATGACTTCATTGTGAGCAACGCAACGACGCAGGTAAGGCATAATAACACCATTGACATCTGAACATAGAAGAAATTTGTCATGAGAGTATAATGGTTACAATATACGATCTTATAGACCTAACACTATGGAAAGCCATATCGGTACCAGTATCACTTGCTGATATAACTCAAATGGTTTGAACCCTTCGCATGCATGTCAAACAATGTAAAGATTAGGTTCAGAAGGCTCCTAGAGAGCCCTGTGATCAGGGTCTGAATCGTTTGTCATTCAAAACCATCTTACAAACTATACCCTTTCAAACTGAATAGACTCTATGGTTAACCCTTACAACCCTGACTTGTCAAAGTGGACTAGCCCATCAGTATTTAACTATACAGTCCATCCAGCATGAAATGCTTAACCCTTACAACGCTGAATTTTCAAATGGACTGTTCCATAATTCAAGCAGGTCAATCTTATGGTGAATATTTAGGGATATTTCTAAAGAAAAGTGTAACACAACAAATAGTGCAGACCCTGATGAGAGGGCTCCTCTAGGAGCCCTCTCATCTGAGTCTACACTGTTTGCAAAGGGCAAAGGATATTAGTGACCAGTGTCCCGCACTGTAAGGGTTGAACTTGCTACAGGACTGTAAGTGACAAACTGCAAACCCTGATCAGAGGGGTCCTGTAGGAGCCCCTGACCAGGTTCTGCACTGTTTTCAAATGCGCTATTTGCGATGCACTGTCTGCACTGTTTGCACTGTGTGCAAATGACATAACATGTGTGTTCAGGGTTGAAAGGGTTAACCCTTTCACCGCCACAGTCGCATAAATGCACCACGACAAATAGTGCAGTTCCAGATCAGACGCCGCCTTGGAAAGGCGGCGTCTGATCAGGGACTTCACTATTTGTCTCAATCTCTATTTCTATATAATATATGTGCTTTAATCCTTTAAAATTTGCATTTATTTATCTCATTTCCTTATTTTACTGAATGATTTAACAAACTTGGATTGCAGACGACAATTATAAATTTGGCGCCGAAAGGGTTAAGCAATAAATTGAATATTTGAATAGTCAGCGTGCAAAAATTTAACACAGCCGTGGAACAGCAGAGCCTGATGATCATAGAGAATTAATATTGACACCGGCAATCAGTGTAGACCATGATCAGACGCCCCGTGTCAACGCCGCCATTGATACGAATCTACATTTTTATAACGCCCGAGTAGTCTTATATAATACAATCTCGCTACAGCGACCTTATGGTGTATCAGCAATTTCGCTGCCAATGCCGGATCTTTGATTACCTATGCAAACAGTTTGGATCCAGATGAGACGCCGAGTAACTCGGCGTCTCATCAGGATCCAAATTGTTTGTTACTGTTACTATGTTTTTGAAACAAAAATGAAGAAAATCAAAAAATGATTTTTTTGTAGCAGACGACAAAGTTAGCAGACGACAGCATTTGGCAGCGAAAGGGTTAACATAGAAGACGGTCTTAGCAGATCGTTACTTATTGCAGTTCAAAAGTGATTCAGAAAGCTCTTTAGTGAGTTTAATGTATCAGTTTTCTCCTGCATACAGCTAACGACTGTTTTAAAAATCCGGAGTTAGACTTCTTTGAGTGGACCATATCGTATTGACGAGACTTTACTATATAGTACACGTGACACAGTACATGTGGCATATTATTGATGGTATTCCTAACCCTTTACCTGATATAGATGCATTTTAACAAATTTGCAAACTTAACCCTTCGCTTGCTGAATTTTAAAATACATTTCTCCTTCTTTACCCATGCCCTGTTGTATAATTACATATATCTTCACTGTGTACAAGTATTTCGCTGTGCAATCACAGCTGTGGAGTGCACTGGTTGCACAATCAACTTGTAAATAGTGCAGACCCTGATGAGACAGCTCCTGCAGGAGCTGTCTCATCTGGGTCTTCACTATTTATAGGTAGGTATAAAAGTCCATCTGATAAATATTCATGGTTAATTTCTTACAGATTTATTAACTCTTTCCCTGTTCTGTGTTTATTCAATTTCAATACCTACTATATATTCATGAACAAAATAGTTACAATGAAATATGACAGGTGGAAAGTTGTAGACATCTTAGAAAGTAAAGAAACAGATCTACGAAATTCCATTAGCAAACAAAACAGACCCCGATCAGACGGCTTATATAGAAGTCGTCTGATCTGGGTCTGCTCTGTTTACAAATGTGTGAAAACACGTTTATATGACGGAATGGGTTAATAAGGTAACTGATTGAAAGGTAAAACAGAGGCATACGAGGAAGCACTGACCAATCTATAATCAATATTTTCATTTTCCTAAGTTCTATCCCTGAATAACCCTCTACTCCATGGATATTCATATAAGAAATAATGACATCGTGAATATTGATATGAAAATTTGTTATACCGGTAATAACCCTTGGACACAGTAAGGTTTGTCCAAAGCAGAAACTGTAGAATCATATCTGTATACTACTATAAACAAACAGATCAGACCCTGATCAGACGGTTACTTTAGACATTTGCAAAGGCATAAAATTCGTAGTTATGAGGTAAAGAGTTAAATTTGGTCATGCTAGAGGGCAGGCTTCACGTAAACTGGGATATAAGGCAGGGCTCGCGTAAACAGGGATATAAAGCAGAGTTCGCGTAAACAGGGATATAAAGCAGGGTTCGCGTAAACAGGGCTATAATTCAGCATTTACGTAAACAGGGATAAAAGGCAGGGTTCACGTAAACATGGATATAAGAAAGTGTTCCCGTTAACAGGGATATAAGGCAGGGTTCGCGTAAATAGGGATATAAGGCAGGGTTCGCGTAAACAGGGATATAAGGCAGGGTTCACGTAAACAGGGATATAAAGCAGGATTCACGAAACTGGGATATAAGGCAGGGTTCACGTAAACAGGGATATAAGGCAGGGTTCACGTAAACAGGGATATAAGGCAGGGTTCGCATAAACAGGGATATAAGGCAGGGTTCACGTAAATAGGGATATAAAGCAGGATGCACGTAAACTGGGATATAAAGCAGGGTTCACGTAATCAGGGATATAAGGCAGGGTTCACGTAATCAGGGATATAAGGCAGGATTCACGTAAACTGGGATATAAGACAGGGTTCGCGCAAACAGGGATATAAGGATGGTTCACGCAAACAGGGATATAAGGCAGGGTTCGCGCAAACAGGGATATACGGCAGGGTTCGCGCAAACAGGGATATAAGGAAGGGTTCACGCAAACAGGGATATGAGGCAGGGTTCGCGCCAACAGGGATATAAGGAAAGGTTCACGTAAACAGGGATATAATGAAGGATTCTCGTAAACAGGGATATAATGAAGAATTCACGCAAACAAGGATATAAGACAGGGTTCACGTACACATGGATATAAGGCAGGGTTCACGTAAACAAGGATATATAAGGTTTATTTGAAATTGTAAACAATGTACACCAAGTCAGTATCCATGTTAAATAACATTTGACAGAATTTCTCTTTTCATAATGTATCATACCTACCCTTTCTTTTAGTTTTATTTTTTTTTCTTCTTATGTTATTTTAAGTTTACATTGTTTCTGTTAAATGAAAAGCGCGGCATTCTGTTTTGCAACGCTTTGTTATTCTGGTCATATTTATCATGCTGTCATTTTACCTCATTTCGTAGCAGCTAATTTTCATTATAATTGTTATACAGTAAAACTTCGATTATCCGAACACTAAAATACGTATTATTATCGATCTTTAAGACAGGTGGCAGCTTAATGCATGGTGAAAGTCATGCAGAAAGCTCCTCTAGGAGCTTTCTGCATGACTTTCACCATGCATTAAGCAGCCACCTGCCTAAAAGGGTCTAAATTCTTCTATACCGAAAATTCGAATAATCGAGGTTTTACTATATTTCTATTTATGTTAATATTGTTGATAGTGTATACATTTACCTTCTTCCACTGGCGAGGAATTGCATAGGCCATGACTGTTATCCAGTTAATTTCTATCCCTGAACAAAATATTGGCTAGACTCAACAACCAAGTTGTAACAAACACTGTCATGCAGCAAAGCTTACTAAAGTGCGACTGTCAAAGAGGCAGGCGATTGTTTAATGCAGGATGAATATTATACAGACAGCTCCTTTAGGTGCGTTTTGCGTTACTTTTGCCATGCATTAAGCAACCATCTGCTTTTAGATACACTATTGTTTATTCATTATGTGATCGTTTTAGATACGCTCAGCTGTATTTGACAAAGTCCAACACATTTACATAGAATATTATACACATCGCATTACAATGAAGAGGCTGACACATGTGTTCATTTTCTTCCATACAATTAATATTTACCCCCTTTCATCATATAACTGTGTAGCCAATACATGTGTGCAACATGAGCTTAAATACTTAGTCGAACTATCCTTTCTCTCTCTGTTTTTCTCTTTCTCTCTGTCTATCACTGTCTCTCTGTCTCTGTGTATTTCTATGTCGCTCTCTGTCTCTGTCTCTGCCTCACCCTCTGTCTGTCTGTATGTTGTCTGTCTCTCTCTGCCTCTGTCTGTCTGTCTCTCTCTGTCTCTCTCTGTCTCTGTCTCTCTCTGTCTCTCTCTCTCCCTCTCTCTGTCTGTCTCTCTCTGTCTCTCTGTGTGTGTCTCTCTCTCCCTCTCTCTCTCCTCTCTCTCTCTCGCTCTCTCTCTCCCTCTCTCTCTCTGTCTCTGCTGTCTCTGTCTGTCTGTCTGTCTCTCTATAACAATCAGGCACAAAGAAGCACGCAGGCACGGACATGCACATCCACATTCACACACGCACTCTCGCACACGCGTAGACGCACACATACACACTCCAAGTCGTTTCTCTAAAAGATGAAAAAATAAAACGTAAATTAAACATGCAACATTCGGATAAACATTTTCACGCATTTGCAAGCAGAGTAGCCGTCTGGGGTCAGGGTCTGCTCTGTTTGCTAATGTAATTTGAATGATTTTTTACTTTCTAAAATGGCTACAATTTTCCACCTTCCAGTGCTCTTTATAACAATTTTGTCCATGAATATTCAATAGGTATTGAAATTTGGAATATTCAATAGGTGTTAGGAAATTTGGAATAAACATAGAACAGGGAAACTTTACAAACATGCAGGGAAAGGTAGACAGATATCAGAGGGCTTCTAGATCAGCCTTCAGATCAGGGTGTGCACAGTTTGTCATTTAAAACTGTCTTGCAACAAGTTTAAGCCTTATATACTGAGTGGACTCTATAGTTTAACCCTTCGCTTGCTGGATTTTAAAATACATTTCTCCTTCTTTACCCATGCCCTGTTGTATAATTACATATATCTTCACTGTGTACAAGTATTTCGCTGTGCAATCACTGTTGTGGGATGCACTGGTTGCACAATCAACTTGTAAATAGTGCAGACCCTGATGAGACAGCTCCTGCAGGAGCTGTCTCATCTGGGTCTTCACTATTTACATGTAGGTATATTGACGCGAATAGCAAGCGAAGGGTTATCACTGATGGGATATTCCACTCGGATACTTCAGTATTGAAAGGGGTATGGATATGCACATAAGAAATACTGTCTATGTGACTATATTATTTATTTACTGTTTTGCAGTATTCCTTTAGTTGAGTTCAGATAGCTTGAATTCGCTTAAGTCGAACTTACTCTTATTTCAAAGTTAACACGTGGCATAGCCACATTTTAACTTGCAAATAAGGGTACGTTCGACTTCAGCGACTTCAAGTTATCGAGGTTCAACTGTATGATATTCAACATTTGGGGCCGAACATCATTGTCGAATCCTAGTGCCAAATTTCAACTTGTCTAAGTAACATTCTAATTGTCACCACAGCTTTTGCATAGTTTTGAAACAATGTATTTCAACATTATTCATTGTCTAATTGGTTAAAAACAGTATTTTGTATATCATCTCAAATTCAGATATTCAGTACCCCACATACAAATTTCTAAGCCACTTATTTGCAAAAGTTATTGCTCCAAGCTTCAACCCACCCATATGTATTCACTACTCAATAAAATCGCTGCTTTAACATGATTGCATTGACAAGTCGTGGCCGAGTGGTTACGGTCACTGTGACTAACAATCACTCACATACTCACCGCTGTGAGTTCGCACCCGGTCTGGGCCAGTCCGAAATTTTCAAGTGGGAAAGCCTTCCAGCTGGCTTGCGGAAGGTCAGTGGTTCTACCCAATTTCTGATTTGTACATGAAAAAGTGTATAAAGGGCATCTGGGGTCTTCCTCCACCAGTAATTAGCTGGACGTCGCGAAATGACTGAAATACTGTTAAAAGCGACGTTAAATCGAAATCAATCAATAAATCACTGACAAGTCACATCATGGAGTTTTCATACTACCTTTTGGTCCGGTCCATGACTCAAAAAGTATATTACCTAGTCAATAGCTACCAACATGAAACTTCTCATGTGTTTTAGGCCGTGCACAATTCCTTTTCTGCACTCTTGCAGCAATTGCGTACTTGTTTATTTACTGTTTTTAAAATGTCATACATGTAGTATACGCATGCTGACAGTAATTGTTGAATCAGATCAAACACAGCAGCCCAGATCGGACGGTCAGTCGTTTGACCTTGGTCTACTCTGTTCGTATAAGACGTGTCAGTAGACACAAAGCAGGCGGCTCTTATAGGATACGTCTGATCAGAGTCTGCTTTGTTTGCTAATGGAATTTGATATATCTTTGTCTTTAGTTTCCAAAATGGTTACAGCGGTCTACCTTACACATTTCATTATAACTATTTTTCCATGAATATTCAGTAGGTATTGACATTGGTAATATATATAGAGCTGTGAAAGCGTTAAACCTGATTAGAGACTGAGTTACTGATACAAGCTGTTTGCAAATTACATTTAGTTTTTGTTTTTTTTATATCCATATACAACCTCAATAACTCTAACACGCCAATATAAATGTGTAGCTTTGTATGGACAATCTGTTACCTGTACAGTAGACCACAGTAAACCCTCTCTATAACGACCACTGAATTACATCAAGTATTTTGTGTTAAAGACAGGTGGCTGCTTAAAGCAATATGAAAGTAAAACAGAACGCTCCCTTGCATAGTGTCCGGCAGTTGTCTATCATGCAACATACATTATGACAAGATTTGTCGATCATGGAAAGATAATCAATTAATAGATGTACGTAAATAGCAGTACAGAATCAATTAAATGTAGTTTAAACATTTGTTTGTTTTCTGACGCTAACGCTAGATACATCGTTTATACATTTTCAAAGTATATGCAAATTACAATATTAGTAAATGTTCTCAAAACGTTGTTGCTTGTTAAATGCATATTAAGTGCAAATGTAAGTTTATGAAACGGTTTAACCCATTACAGCATACACCTTTACGTCGGTCAAGACAAACAGCATACAAGTGAAACGGTTTGCGAGTAATTCGTAGGCTGAATGTAAGTAATACGATATTTGCTACTCGGTATCTTTGGCAAGTAAAGAGAGTGTTGATACATTAATAAAACAGAGAATCAGTTGTATATGATTTTCAATGGAACTCTAACGCGTTAAAGGCGTTTATATACTGTTAAAGGTTTACCCAAAACTTAGTTTCTGCACTATATATTAATTCATAAATTGTATTTTTAATTCAAATTGTATGAAAGTATATTTCAATGCATGTCTTCGATGACACTAAAATCAATAAATATTCAGAATAATAAATGTTTGCATTGTTATCTGTAAAAGTCAAGCGACAAATAGGGCAATTAATTATTTTACTGACGATCACATCGCATCAACGTCGCGTTGACGTCGAATATGACGATGAGTTGACCTAGCAGAATTACTCATAGCGAAAAAATGAACTCGAATAGGTATTGGTTTTTTTACTTGTTTCTATTAAGAAGTGAACGGAGTATGACATATAATTTGTTTGTAAACTTTCACCGTCTAGTTTTTTTGGAAATCCACGAAAATGGCGAAAATAATCCAATATCAGAAAGCGGTAAAATAGGTTTTCCAACATTCAACTCTTGACGGAACAAAAGTGTTACGCTTGTAAAACATATATCGCATATCATATTGAAGAACTATTCTTCTTCTTCAAAACAGTTTTCGAATCATTGAAATACGCAACGGCATTTGTAAATAAATAAAGAAATACGCAAGCACATGTGAATTGCTTAGATGACACCAGAGGGCGCTTTTGACGTCATATATTGCTAAGCAACCGACGTCAAATTTAAAATAAACGTCGCAGTCGTGTCGGCGGTAACTTTCTGAATACCTGGACCAAATATGATGTTAACTGGATAAACTTCGATTTTTGCCGAGCAACAGCGCGAACTACCTTAAAGCAAGGTGAAAGTAAAACAGAACGCTCCAATAGGAGCGTTCTGTTTTACTTTCACCTTGCTTTAAGCAGCCACCTGCCCCAAATACCAACTGATTAGCACACTTTAGTGGCCGTTATAGAGAGGTTGTACTGCATTGCTAATCAAAACATTCAATTAGGTACTTTTATTGGTCTTTTCAGACAAGTGGCAGCTTAATGAATAGTGAAAGTCTCTACACTAAGCTTGATCGATTTGGAAGTAGTCAAATTGTACAGATCCAGATTTGAGCAGACATTCACTAAGGTCAGATCAGGCAAGGTCAGATCAGATCAGGCAAGGTCAGATCAGATAAGAGGAGCAAATGCTTTATTTATCACAATGGTTTCAAATTACAAAACTCTAAAAAAAAATCCTTTTCTCTAGTTAATGCTCCTTTTCGGTAGATTAATTAAAAAAGGTTGGATCTAAAATAGCCTAGGAGAAAATGTATTAAGCAGCCGCCTGTCCAAAAGTATCTACAGTAAAACCCCTCTAAACCGGAATTCTAGTAGAGAAGAATTTAGATACTTTCAGGCAGGTGGCTGTTTAATACAGGGTGAAAGTCATGCAGAAAGCTCCTAGAGGAGCTTTCTGCATGACTTTCACCCTGTATTAAGCTTCCACCTGTCTCCAATACCGATATTTATACTAGAATTAACGTCCGGTTTAGAGGGGTTTTACTGTAAATTCTTCTGTATTAGAGTTCCGGTATAGAGGGGTTTACTGTACACTGTTTGCCAATGTCAGTCAAGCCTATTCCTGTTTTCAAGGGTTTAAACTAAAACTCACAACCAGCTGTATATAATTTTAGCATTTATTTGACACACCATATCTGTGCAATTGAAAATAATACTGATTTCTGAAAGGCAGAAGATATCACAGTCATTATGAAACCCTTGTACCGGTGAAAGGCAAATGCTATCAGTCATTGCTGACATCCATTGTCTTGGTGCTTCCAACTTTATGTATACAATAGAACCTGTCCTAAGTTGTCACTCATTTATTGTGGTCACTCTTTTATTGTGGCCACTCATTTATTGTGGTCACTCATTTATTTTTAGGAGTCATAAAAAGCAGGCGGTTGCTTAGTGCAATGAAAAAGTAATACAGAAAGCTCCTACAGGAACTTTCTACATTACTTTTGACCTGCATTAAGCTACAATCTGTCTTACATACCCATAGTTATCCAATTTTGATGGTCGCTTAAGGCAGGTTCTACTGTATTTCAAATAAGGTGGCGTACCATTTAGCAAGCAATGAAACCATCCAAGGCTGTATATTTACGCACAAGGCACACTGGGTTTCCATAAAAAAAGTAGAAATAAAAATATATGAAAAATACTGTGCATTAAAACATGTACTCTTGGACCACACTCCTATACACACTCGAGCGCTAAAACAACTGATATACAGCTTGGATCCAGATCAAGCTTAGGAATTAGGATACAACTATTCATTTTGGCACTTTTGTTTTCTTACCAAATATTTAAAAGAAAAATTCAGTTTCTGCATGTTGGTTTCCGAAATTTCTCATAACAATCACTCAAAGAGTATATTCAGTTTAAGTCTGCTAGTCACAATGATATTAATAATAATAATAAAAAAAAAAAAAAAAAAAAAATAATAATAATATAATAAAAATAATAATAATAATGTAATGTGTTAACTCTTTAAACCCTAGACACGCATGAACTGTCATTTTCGAGCGGTGTAGACCCGAATCAGAGAGCTCATAGAGGAACCCACTGATCAGGATCTGCACTGATTGTTATTCAAAATACTGTAGCGTATTTAAGTATAGTAAAACCCCGCGAATGCGACCACCTGAAAGAGTTATAATTATGGGTGGTAGAGGCAGGTGGTAGCTTAATGCTGGACAAAAGTTATGCAGAAAGCTCCTAGAGGAGCTTTCAGCATTACTTTTGTCCTGCATTATGCAACCACCTGCTTATAACGACAGCTATGTTTATTCATTAACCCTTTCGCTGCAAATGCCAGATCTGTGATTACCTATGCAAACAGTTTGGATCCAGATGAGACGCCGAGTAACTCGGCGTCTCATCAGGATCCAAACTGTTTGTTACTGTTACTATGTTTTTGAAACAAAAATGAAGACAATCAAAAAAATAAAATTTGTAGCAGACGACAAAGTTAGCAGACGACAGAGTTTGGCAGCGAAAGGGTTAAGTGGTCGCATTAGAGGGGTTCTACTATATTTCATACCGAATGGACTTGTTTGTTAAATACTGATGGCATAGTCCACTTGGATAATTCAGCGTTGACAAGAATAATCAACCAATAAGAAGAAGTATATTTGTAAGGTTTGAGACAGATGGTAGCTAAATGCAGACGATATCATAGTAATCATCGTCTTAAGTAATTGTCGTCTGCTTCAACTTTCATTGCTGATGTTTTATCTGTTCTTATTCAAGGTTAGCAGACAAGCATCTTATAGTTTGGCACCTTATTTGTGCCAAAATAACAACACGTCTAGATCCACACTGTGTGGATATGTCATAACGAATTTATTGCTGGCTTATAAATACACTTTCAAATACATGCACACAATACTTTATATAACAACATCAACACATGTAAAATTAAAACTATATAATATATTCTAGATGAACAAATCCTCTGTAAGAATAAATATCTATAGAAAGTTAATTGTCATATAATGTTTGCATTGTACATGTATGAGGGTGTATCTGAGCTTTGCCTCACGAGGATGCAGACAAAGACACCCCTCGATGTGCCAGAGCGCCAGAGACGCACGGTCTAATTAGTGTTTACAGTAAAATCTCTCTAAACCAGAAATTCAATAAAGAACAATTAATGTAGTCTAGGCAGGTTGCTGCTTAATACAGGATTTAAGGCATAAAGAAAGCTTCCAAAGGAGAATTTATTCAAACAAAAACTGAAGAAATTCTGTTTTGGAAAATTCAGCGGATGACAAAATTTGTCAAGGCGTAAAAATGTGTACGAGTAAAATGTAGTAAAGGGTTAAGTTATTTTGCATTGATCGACTCATAGGCAGGTACCAGCTTTGGTTTAAGAGAAAAATACATAACATCTGTGTGATCTATATAAACAACAGCGGGCAATGACACATAGGACTTTATATCGCCATTAACCAGTAGCTTGCTGGCCATAACATGCCGTCTCAACAATTCTAAACAAATGTGTTTTCTCGTCCTTTCCAAAACGATCAGTATGTCAAAGAGTTAAGATCTTGATGAATTAATTCACAAAGATAACCACGAACTCACTATTCGCCTGCTAAAGCTTAACCCTTTACCTGATAGAAACGGCTTTTAGCGTGTTTGATTTATTCCTCCGCTGAAGAAAATAGTTCAAATTCATACAGTCATGAACATATTGCATAATAAATATTTTCTATATCCTAGTAGGTGGTAGCTTAAAGCAGGCTGAAAGTAAAGCAGAATGCGCCTTAAGGCGCATTCTGCTTTACTTTCAACCTGTTTTAAGTGGTCATATGTCTTCAAAACTAGAAACAGGCTATTGGGTAAAGGGTTAAAGAAATTACAAAATTTGACTGTATAATTGCAGGACAGTGCAACCCCGGTGAAATAATACGGTACAATGAGTCAAAAGGAACACAATCATACGAGATTGGTCTTTTAAAACAAAACATTGTACAACCATTGCAATAAATTATATGTATAACCATATAACGAATAAATATGGAGGTTGATAAGAGCAGGTACTTGCTGAATGCAGGACAAATTATAGTTATGCAGAAAACTACTGTAGCACTACTATTACACTAAACCCCCTCTAAACCGGACGTTAAACTTAACATGAAAACCGGTCTTTCAGACAGATGGCAGTTAATCAGGAACGAAACTGCCTGGCACTATACATGTATATTTACGGTCGTTGTGCGGTAGAGTAACCAACTGCTGTTCTAGACGTCCATATTATTCATTTTGTGATGGCTACAATCAGGTTGTATGGTATTCCTATATCGTTTCCGTTTCTGACTAGGTCATTGTCCTGTACACGAACGTATATGTTTTTTTCTATTTCTAAGGCATGTTTCGCATGTGTGACATTTTTACACTTTACTCCATTGATATTTATGAACAATGATGATGATATCAATTATAATAATGTTTTAATAGCATATTAATTCATGGAGTTGTTATCCAAGAAGAAACTGTAGGATCATATTCCATAAGCAAACAGAGCAGACCCTGATTAGACGGCTCCTACAGGAGCCGTCTGATCTGGGTCTACTCTGTTTGAAAAGGCGTAGAAAGGTGTATTTAAGGAGCAAAGAGTTAAAAGAACATTTATACATTATTTAATGCTGGTTGTTTTTTTACATTTTTCTAATATTTTCCTTCGGCAAAATAAATGCGGAGGGGAATCAACTATTGCAGTTTTACTTTTCAATCTTTACCAAGATTTGTCCTTCTTTGTTATTGGTGCCTATTACGCTTGCTGAGCTAAGACATTTCTGCATTTCATTTGCAAATTAACAAGCAAAGTGTCAGACAGCTTGGATCCTGGTTATTATTCGGCGTCTCATTTTAAAGACAGAAATCGGAATTTGATGTTGTAAATTTACTTACCCCTTACAACGCTGAACTTTCAAATGATCTATTCCAAACTTCAAGCAGGTCAAGCTTATGGTGAATATTTAGATTTTTTCTAAAGAAAAGTGTAACAGGAACAACAGTGCAGACCCTGATGAGAGGGCTCCTATAGGAGCCCTCTCATCTGGGTCTACATTGTTTGCAAAGGACATTAGTGACTCGTGTCCCGCACTGTAAGGGCTAATAGATCCCATTCACAAAACACTAAGCATGATGAAACATTACCGCAATAATTTTTATGATATAACGTGAGGTTTTATGATACTATCATATGACTGTTTATGTTTGTCTCAGCCATGAATTCAAGCGCGAACTCGGGGATGGGCCGCGAACTAGTTTCCAGCCAGTTCTTCTCCCCCTCAAGTTTTGGCCATACAGAATTAAGTAAGTCAATATTGCTATATATAAATTACATCGTCTTACATATAATCAGTTTTGAAGGTGACGATAATAATGTTTAGCATGCTTATAAATGCGTTTTTGTGAATACATTTATATATTTATTTATTCAAGTCTTACATGTGAACATACAACATAAATATCACAAAATTGCTAAAATAAGTATGTTTCGTGAATGTGGTTTATTTTGTAAATTTCCAAAATGAAACTCTGATGTCTTTAATCCTAACTGTTTGCTAATTAAGTACGAATTCAAAGTTAACCCTTTCAGTGTTTGAAACGAGTTACTAATGTCCTTGGAAATAGTGTAGACCCATATGAGAAGATTGAGAGGGTTCAGCTTTGAAAGGGTTAACGCTCTCTAGTGACCCTTGAAAAGAAACTGAACTGTTCATCTGTCAGACAGACAGTATAGGTTGACCCGTTTAACGCTGAACCCAGTCGCTCCTACTTACGACTTTGGACGCCTCTGTAAAAGTCTTTTTTTGGAAGCCATTGTGATAAATAGAGCATTTGCTCCTATGGAGTAAATGCTCTATTTATCACAATGGTTTCTAAACAAAACAATTCCAAAACTTTCCTTTTCTGTAGTAAATGCTCCTTTTCGGTAGATTTATTCAAAGACGATGTATCTAAAAATAGTCTTAGAGGGAATGGGTTAAATGGAATATCCCCAAATACAATCAGGTCAGAATTACTGTGAATAGTCATTGAAGTGTTAGATGACAAACAGTGCAGACCCTTATTAGAGGGCTACTCTGGGAACCTTCTCACCGTGTTCTACCCTGTTTGCAAATGACATTAGTGACTCGTTTTCTACACTGAAAGGGTAAATACAGGGCGAAAAGGATACAGAAAGCTAAAACAAGCTCTTTGCATTTTATTTTGCCCAGCATTAAGGAACCACCTACTTCTAAATACATCCATATTAATGCGATAATCAGTCGCTGTGAAGAGGTTCTGCTGTAAAGAACAGCCGACCCACTCATCTCTAAAGTGACTACACAATAAGTATTGGGGTAGAACCAGGTGGTAGTTTAACTCTCTACACCATGACTATTTATACAAGAAATGATGACGTCATGAATATTATTTAGATTAATTCTTATGTGTTCATTTATATGTATTTTTTTAATATTATATGAACACATGATTTTTTGGTCATGCCAGAAACTGTTGATTCAAATCTGTATTATACTAAAAGCAAACAGAGCAGACCCTGATCAGATGGCTCGTCTGGGAGCCGTCTGGTCTGGGTCTACTCTGTTTGCAAAGGTGTAGAAAGTTGTATTCATGGAGTAAAATGTTAATTACTGAAGGACGACCGTTATGTAAACAGCTTCTTCAGGAACTTCTTGCATAACTATCACCCTACATTGAGCAACCATCTGCTCTTAAGGACCACAGTAACTAATTATTTAGTGGGCGCAATAGAGAGGTTCAACAGTAGTAGAAAAACAATGTTCTGTGCTGAAGCAACGTCTATACTTGGAAGGCGCTTGTGAAGAAGAGACCGTGTTGTCTTCCCATTTTCTGTAACACGCCTGTCTGGGGAGCCTGGAACGTCTTTTCGTAGGACCCGGGTCCTGGTACCTTCTGAAAAATAAAACAAATGACAACAATGATAAAAAGAGAATAAAAGGTAAACATACAGCATAATACGGAAATCTATTCATCTGCAACATACGAAGAGAGTGTCATTTAGAAAGGTACATTCTAGTCGAAGAGAGTGATTTAAAGAAGAAAGTGTCTGTTTCAATTCAATGCCCGTCTGTGTTAAGCCTGAAGAGGTTATTGTAGGAATCACCACCACCACAACCATCACTACTAACCCTCGCCCAACCCTTACTTACATATACAGTAAAACCTCTCTATAACGGCCACTAAATTACATCAAGTATTTTGCGTTAAAGACAGGTGGCTGCTTAAAGCAAGGTGAAAGTAAAACAGAACGCTCCTATAGGAGCGTTCTGTTTAACTTTCACCCTATTTTAAGCTGCCACCTGCCCTAAATACGAACTAATTGACATAGTTTAGTGTACATTGCGAGCGGCGATATAAATCGTTATTACCAATGTATGATGTCAGTAGTTGTTGTTCTGGGAAGACATACAATAAAATGGTCCAACCATGATTAGTTTAATGGTTATGAGATATTTAACCATTCCGTCACAGAATATGTTAGATCCAACCTATTTGAATAAATCTACTGGAAAGGATCGTTTACGAGAACAGAGAAAACTTTTAAAATTATGTAATGTTGAAACCATTGTGATAAATAAATAAAGCATTTGCTCCTATGGAGTGACTTTTACAGAGACATCAAAAGGCGTCAATATGAGGGAATGGGTTATTTAATGTGTTCTTTACAGACAAGTTGTATTTAACAATCCATCTATACAAAGGATGCCGTTCATGGGATTTTGTTTTACTGAAAAATGAAAATACTATTATATATATATTGCAAGGGGGTTTGTGTAACCTTTTCAACGACAAATAGTTTTACGTCTGCAATAAGTGTCGTCTGCTGTAACTGTACGAGTAAATGTAAATTTTCGTGCAATTTCTTTACGATAAAAAATAAAGCAGTGCGAAACACTTTTGTTTCTAATGAGAGACCGAGTTACTCAGCGTCAAAAAATATACATTTCTTTTACATTACATATATAAATATACATAAATCAGAACCTGTCTTAAACGGTAATCAAAAAAGGTGTAATTGAGGGTCTGTAAGGAATGTGGTAGCTTAATGGGGGACAAAAGTAATACAGAAAGCTTCTATGGGAGCTCTCTGCATTACATTTCTGCCCAGGATTAAGCATGCTTCTTAACCCATTCCCCCATATTGACGAATTTTGACCCATTCCCTCATATTGACGACTTTTGACGACTCTGTAAAAGTTACTTTGTGAAACCATTGTGATAAATAGAGCATTTGCTCTATCTAGCACAATGGTTTCAAACTACAAAATTCTAAACTTTTCCTTTTCTCTATTTGATGCTCCTTTTCGGTAGATTCATTCAAAGAGGCTGGATCTAAAAATAGCATATGAGGTAATGGGTTAAACTCCTATGTTCAATAAACGAATGACCAGTTAAGTCAGGTTGTATTATATAAGTTGGGCGTTATAAATAGCAGTTCTATCTACATACTGACAATACCATATCAAACATGCATTTATTGGATCTTTGTGGAAATATTCATTCCAGGAAAAAAAGAAATAATCTTATTTCTAAATCAGTCTAACATGTGCATTCGACCAACATCTAATCCTTACACCATAAATATTCATGTAAGAAATGATGACAGTGTGGGTATTCTTTAGATGAATAAACCCAGGCCATTGTTTGCCATGGAAGAAACTGTAGAATCATACCCATATTGTTCCATAAGCAAACAGAACATACCCTAATCAGACGGGTATCACGGGATTTTTACAGAGAAAAGGGTTAAGAAAAACACTTGGGTAACTTATGTAGACACGGACCAGTCGAAACCGAAGACCATTAGTTCATGAATTGATCTGCACTATTTGTCACGCATCACCAGACAGACAGTGATCTAAAAAATACATGCATGTTCTAATACCCCTTTGACACGATATATTTATACGTCCCAAACAGAATCATACATACCTATTAACATGTTCATATACCACTGTATTGTACTCTTCATCATGCTTGCTATAAGTATAGTTACTATTTATGTTTTATGCAATAAAGAAATTGAATTGAATTGAATTGAAGTTAGATGACCAAAACTGAGCAGTTTGGGCATATCTAATCATCATTAGTATTCTGTTCTGTGACAATCAAATGAAAGTTGTTAATACATTCAAAGTGTAATGGGTCACCAATGTTTAACAATAGTGTCTATTCAATGTAAAACGTTTAACCTTGCTAAGGAATTTGTATGACAAACCGCGCAGATATTGGTCTACACCTTTTGTGAATGCATGTATACTCGTTTTATCTCATTCAAACGGTTAAAATTGCTGCAACATAAGATCATACATAAGAGTACATGGGTTGTTTAACTATTACAGAACAATGTAAACATTGCTGATGGGAAGGTTTCTCGTGTAATCTGACAATCTATGACTAAAGGGTTGAAAATACGGTAACATCTGTTTTAAGCGGCATTGTGCTGATTAATTATAGGGGCCTTAACCCCCTAACTGTATTAATATTATGTTAAAAATAATGACTATATTAATAGCAATACGTTTAACATTTAGCCTGCTATGGGCGGATGAGTGAATATCTATGCAAACAGTATGGATCCAGATGAGACGCCGAGTAAATCGGCGTCTCATCAGGATCCAAACTGTTTGACACCCTGATTGAATTTTAGCAGACAAATTGATTTTAGCTTGAATTTTAAAAATGCAACAGGTGAAAAAATCTGTAAAACTAATTTGCTCAGCAGGCTAAATGTTAATGTTTGTACTGGAATATCACTACAGGAACATTTTATCATGCATGGCAGAAACTATACAATCACAACTGTAGTAGTTCATAATCAAATAGAGCAGACCCTGATCAAACGACTACAGGATCCGTCTTACCTTGGTCTATTCTGTTAACCAAGTTGTAAAAATGCGTATCTTTGGAGCAAATGGTAAAATATAATGTGCTTTAAAAAGCAATTTAAACCGCAGTGTTTCGAAAATTCTATGGCGTTGGCCAATCAGAGTTGGTTATTCAGTTTTTCCTTTTTTGTTATGACTGAAATATTGCCGCCAAAATGAAAGTGCGGCTTAAATCGGTTAGACTGCCAATGACAAGTCTTCATGAAATAGACTGGCTTCGCTGACGCTTCGCGCAGTCTATTCCATGAAGACTTGTCATAATGTAGCCTAACCTATATACAGACAACTCCTTTGAGTTGCTTTGAATAACCTTTTACCCTGCATTAAACTATCACCTGCATATGCAAAAGGAGCCATGATTAGCCATCCTTGTAATGGTCGCTTGAATAGACAGATGTTACCGTATGCTACTTCTAAATAATACTATCCAGCAGATACTACAATGAATTCAATGCTGAGTTTTTAAAGTGGAACGTTCCATTATTTATTTACAGTGGAATCCAATCGGTATGAAAGGGGATACTTTGCTAAAATGGAGTAGCAAACAGACATAACAGACCTTGATCAGATGGCTCCTACAGTAACCCTCAAATGGGGGTCTACATTACTTTATAATGACAGTTAGCTCGCATGACACATGCACATTTTTAAAGTGCCTGCATGGGGATGTATACTCCTTCGATGATAAATGATTTAAAAAATCAAAAGAGTAAACGTGTACACACTTTCCTATAGGTAGTTTAATAAAGAATATGATTTAGTCAATTACACAATAGCGGATAAATCGTGATTTCCCGTGCATCTGTTTGTATGTAGACGAGACGACGAACTTGTCGGCGTGTCGTCGGAATTGAAATAGGGTGATACTGTTTCTGCATTTTGAAGAGAAATGAATGAAATACATGTAGTAAGACTGAAACAGATTTGAAACAGAAGACATACATAGAGCAACAGATAACGGGGCGTACTCAAATACTCAAATCCTCATTTCTCCACCAAACCCAATCTTGTGACCACTCTTTGGAATCGTCTCTTCGAGACGATTCTAGAGCGTGGTCACAACCTAGGATTTGCTGGAGAAATCAAGGAGATTTTCTTGAAGATAATGTATAATGATAATTTACGCATCTTATCTGGGTCCATTCTTATAAAACTTTTAGTTGAGTCTGAGATCGTTCTCAAGTTTTTGATTGGTCAGATTTGAGCCTTTGGCTCAAATCTGACCAATCAAAAGCTTGAGAATAAGCATGGACCCTGGACCTCTGACTGATGCTACATGCATTTTGAAAATGATATGTACATTAAAAAGTTAACTCTTTCGCTGCCAATGGCGAATATGTAATATTTTTACAAACAGGGTTTGGATGCAGATGAGACAATGAGTAAATCGGTGTCGCATCAACACCCAAACTCTTTCATACTGTGAGGATGGGTTTGAAAAAGACAATTGAAGCCGACGATGTTTTTTGGCTGGCGGCAATAAGTAGCGGCGAGAGAGTTGCATGCAATTGATAAAGATTAGTTTTATTCTATGAATTATTGTGATGCCCATACTGAGAGTACCTTAGGCGCTGAACTGATTATCATGTTAGCCGTTATAAACATGCAAGATTAACCCACTTATTCCAGTATTATTTCAGGAAAACCCGCCCAGATCTTAATTTAGAACCCATCCATTTTTCATGTTGAGGGGGACACAGCAAACAAAATATTTTGCTGGTATAAGTCATTGATCTCGATGAGTTCAACAAACAGTGCAGACCCTGATCAGTGGGTTCCTTCGGGAACCCTCTGATCTGGGTTTACACTGTTTTCCTATGTCTTTTTAAGGGACCGTGGGTACTAGTGGGTTAACATAAAAGAGCAACTACGAATTGCTTTCTTAAAGATGTCTTTGTATTAAAATTACATGGCTGTTAATACTTGTAAGTCTATCTCTAAGAGACTGTGTTACGATACTTGCCATTCGCTGCTGTAGAGAAAGAAAGGTTGCATCTTTAATAGTCTCAAATATATACATAAACATCAAATTATAACAGTTACGGTCAATCTGCATTAGAGCTGTAGGTAAGGCACCTATTAAGGAATCCCAAATGAAACATTTTACCTACAGCCTTGATAATGTATTTTACTATCTTCCAGGGCTACAGATAATGGTGGTACCCAAATACTAATATCTTCGTTTCTCCACCAAACCCTACACTGTGACCACTCTTTAGAATCGTCTCTTCGATTTCCAGGTGAATATATCAGGATAAATCACTCCTAGAATGAGCTTCCATGTGAATATATCAGGATATATCACCCTCAGAATGAGCTTCCATGTGAATATATCAGGATATATCACCTTATATTTATATGTATCATCATTCAAAACTAACTAATATTGTACTTCTAAAGTTTTTCGGTATAATAAAATAAGTAGGACATGGCTGTAGGGTGATAGAGGATATTGTCAACCCTTGAACTAGCATATTTACACCTCGGCTGAGTCTCGGGGTAAATATACTTATTCTCGTGTTGACAATCCTCTATCATACCGACAGCCATGCGTTAATGATATAATAGCCTATAAATTTCACAGCACACGCTGTGTTTCTCTAAATTCCTTTAGTACTTGTTTGGAATAAGTTATGATCGCGTGGATAGTGAGTGTCTAACAAAGTTTGGTTTTGGATTTTATCGGAGTTTACGTCGCTTTTTTCAGTCATATTACGACGTCCACCTAACTACAGGTGCAGAGAAGAACATCCACGTAGAACCACCGACCTACCGCAAGCCAGCTAGAAGACTTCCTTGCATTGTGTTCAATTATCTGAGGACTATTTTAAAGCGTAATGTTGTATTGTAAATGCTGTAAGAATGGGACAGGATTACATTTTTGAAAAAGACAACTGCATAGCATGCTAAAAGGTTTTATTGCATTTTTATGACCAAGCGTGGGATGACACATAATTACCAATACGATAAGTCTCTATATACAACATGTCACTGATTGAAATCGGTGATTAAGTTCTTGCTTAAAATGTTCCCTCGTGAATATATTCATTAGCTGAATGTTAAGATGGCAACATACATAAGGGAATTGTACTATGGTAAAAACTGTAAAATAGATCCATATCATTTCATAAGTAAACAGAGCAGGCACTGGTAAAGACCGCTCCTACAAGAGCCGTCTGATCTGGGCCTACTTTGTTTGCAGATGCGTTAAAAGGTGTCGCTACGAGGGAAAGAGATTTAATAACGTAGCGAAATAATCTATTGATAGAACGCATAGGTAGCAATCGTCTGCAAACAATGTCGTCTACTTTGACGTTCTTCTCCAAGACTAAGGCGAAATGTGACAGTTTGAGAGCTTTCAGTATTACTTGTGCCTTGCATTAAGGAGTCACTCGCTGGTGTTTAGTCAATGAATCACTATTTACCTCATACAAACGCCTTTGTCACGCCTTTGCAAAAAGAGGAGATCCAGATCTGGGTCCATGCTTATAAAGCTTTTAGTTGAGTCTGAGATCGTTCTCAAGCTTTTGATTGGTCAGATTTGAGCCTTTGGCTCAAATCTGACCAATCAAAAGCTTGAGAACTCAAATCTGACCAATCAAAAGCCTGAGAACGAAACTCAGACTCAACTAAAAGCTTTATAAGCATGGACCCAGACGTGAAGGAGCCGTTATATCAGGGTCAGTTCTGTTTGCTGCTGATACATTATAAACATGATTGTCCAGTTTCTGCACATGGTAAAATACTCTGTTTTTCATAATTTTATAAGATCTCAGTCAATGAATGTTCATAGTCATTATTAAATTGCTCTACTTAATTTTTATAAGGCAAACGATTATAATATCTTTCATAGTATAGTGTACATGTAGTTTGTGATCACTCAACACTTGTCAAGGCATTTGCGAATGCATTCGTGGTGACTTGGGACGTTTACAAACACTTTGGATCCAGATGATACACCAAGAAACTATCGACATTACCAGGAGTCAAATGTTTTCATACATAAGAAATACAATAGAACCTGTCTTAAGCGACCTTATACTGATTAGAAACAAGCAAACATGGAAACAAGCTGACGAACATTTCTTTTTAAAATGATAAGTAGTTACTACAACACAATTACTTAGCGTTGGGAGTGTAGATAGGCTGTGTGACGAATATGGTAAAGTGCATCATGTTTTCAAACATTAGATATTCAATTCAACATAGAAAAAACATTAGAAAACAGTACAAGTGCAAGTAACTTCGGTATATGGTGTTTATCATAGATTTCCGACCCATATTCATTTAGCATATTTCGGAAACATCAGCTTTGCAATCCGATCCAATCGGAAATCCCCTGTGATGAATATTACGTAATACCTACGTTTGATAGGTATTGGCGGTCTTAGACGAGGATTTCCGATTGGGTCTAATCTGAATATGTAATGATTTCCGAAATATGGGCCTTTACAAAGTTGGTGCAATGACTGCTGTTTGATAAAGGTACGTACCGTATGTGAGCTGGAGAATCTGGGAGTTCTAGACTTGAAACTGGACGATACTACTATTCTAGCTGGTCCTCCTGCACGTGACTCGTAGTTTCCGGGTGCTGGTCCATCTTTCTGTCCACACAGAAAATAAATGAATGAGGGTTATAAACAGCAGAGAGTGTGATTTGACATGGGATTTTTCAAATGCAGGTTCGGGCCGAAAACAAAACAAAACAAAGTTAACTATCTCCATAATAAAGGCAATTTTTCACGCCTTGGCAAGGAGAGTAAATTTCAGAGACGCTTTTCCGTGTCTCCCACCCGCACATCGTCTCCACCCAGGGGTTAAAATGGGTACCTGTGAGGGTCATTCGCCGGTACTGCGGCTGCATGATTGCGCCATATGTTAGCAGTGCTCAATATTGTAGGCCAATGACTCAATAACCAGGGGAGTAAATGTACAGTCGGCTGAGCGGTCATTCGGACTGAAAGTAGACTATAGCTAGGTACTTTACTTTTTTTTACGGAGTCAACCCAGATAAGATGGCTCCTGTAGGAGTCCTCTGACCAGTGCCTGCTCTTTTTTCTGATGAAATAATTCACACCAGGCTCTATAGTTTCTGTCATGGCCAACACTTCATATGTGTATATGCCATTCTAAAACTTCTGCTAATAAATATCCATGATGTCATTATTTCTTACTTCAATAATCGCCAGGGAATTGGCTAATGCTTTTAACCCTTCTATTGCTGAATTTTAAAATACATTTCTCCTTCTTTACCCATGCCCTGTTGTATAATTACACATATGTTCACTGTGTACAAGTATTTCGCTGTTTAATCACTGCTGTGGGGTGCACTGGTTGCACAATCAACTTGTAAATAGTGCAGACCCTGATGAGACAGCTCCTGCAGGAGCTGTCTCATCTGGGTCTTCACTATTTACAGGTAGGTATATTGACGTGAATAGCAAGCGAAGGGTTAAAAGAACATAACTTACACCAAGCATAAAGCTAATTAATATTCATGATGTCAGTTTTTCGTATGAATATTGAGTAAATACTTCAAAGATAAAAAGTCAACTCACCGGTTTAAACTGCAATGTTGGAAACCTCCTTGACTGTGATTTGAATACGCTGTGTCTGAAACGGAATTGACCATAGGTATGTTGTTCTAGGCAACAGGCGTGTTTCAAATACCAAATCCGATATTTCTCCACCAAATCCCGCGCTGTGGCCACTCTTTAGACTTGTCCCTTCGGGCCGATTCTTGAGTAGCAGCAACATAGGCTTTGGTGGAGAAATTAGGATAGTCTTGAAAAATAATGTTTAATGAAACATTAACACGTCCTCTCTATGCTCTTGATGTAAAACATCTGTTTGACGTTCGCATGCAAACAAATATGTTGATGTTTAAAGATTTCATTATCTGTATACAGTAGAAACAGGGCAAAAGTAATGCAGAAGGCTCCTACAGGAACTTTCTGCATTACTTTCGACCTGCATTAAGCTACCACCTGCCTTACAGACCCAAAACTGGACCTATTCTTGATGGCCGCATAATACTTTACTCCATAAATACGCATAAATACGCATTTGCAAACAGATTAGACTCAGACCAGACTGTTCTTACAGGAGCAGTATGACCAGAGTCTGCTCTGTTTGCTTATGATATAATATAGATATGATTCTGCTGTTTCTGCCATGGACAAACATTTCTGTGACCATGTGCTTTTAAACAAATTAATCTAATTGATATTCATGACCTCGTGATTTCTTACAATAATATTTATGGAGGAAAAGGTTAACCCTTTCCCTGTTCTATGTTTATTCCAAATGTTGATACCTAAAACTCAATATTCATGGATAAAATAGTTATAATGAAATATGGAACGTTGAACATTGTAGCCATTTTAGAAAGTAAAGAAATGGATTTTTCAAATTCCACAAGCAAACAGAGTAGACCCTGATCAGATGGCTCCTCTATGAGTCGTCTGATCTTGGTCTACTCTTTTTGCAAATGCGTGAAAACACGTTTATATGAGAGAAAGGGTTAAGACATGTTCTACTGTATATATACAATGTGACATATATACCGAGTTCATACTGAGATCGATTTGCATATCTTTCTTCAATACTTTTGCACTAAGCCGCACTAAAGGGAGTTGGCTGTATACATAGAATGTGATACATGTATACATAATTATGTAAGCGATCTTATTGCGCTGCGAACAACATTGCCCCATATCAGACAAAACGTCTATGGTGAGACATCTAGTCACACTGTACACTGTATGGAACGCCAGAGGACAGGGTACCACATATTCTGACGAGTGACAAACTATGCAGACCGAGACCAGTCACGAGATCACGACAGCTAATCTAGGTCTACAGTTCACAATGCAATAGGACTTCTATTTCCTGAGTTCATACGAGTACGTATGGAAACTGTTATCTGCCAGAGACGGAGCTAGCGATACACACTTACGCACGCGCGTAACATCAGCCTAAAAGACGGAAATATTGTTATGACCAAATTGGAACAAAATTCGAAGGCTAAGGGGGCTATACGTTGATAAAGCGTTCTATCTGGGTTATACTTTGATAAAAATATCTATCTTGTCATGTAAGCTTTAACCCATTCTCTCATATTGACGCGTTTTGGCACCTCTGTAAAAAAAGTCACGTTTACAAACCACTGTGACAAACAGAGCATTTGCTCCTATAGAAGCAAACGCTTTATTTATCACAATGGTTTCAAAACTACACAATTCTAAATTTTCCCGGGGGGCGCATGTCCCCGGACCCCTATAGCCACGGTGTGTACATTACATTTGTATTCAGGTACGCTCTTGTAGACTGATTCCAGTTCAGTTGCGTGTGTACTTACTTTGATGGTTGTCTATCTACTGTTAAAGTTAAGTATTTTTCTACAGTATAGGCGTCTGGAGCGACGTTGATGTCCTACAACAAAAATAATATAGACGGTGTTGGTGTAGGATTCGTTAAGGGATACAATAGATGGTATAACTAATACATGTATGGGCAAAGCTGGTGATACGATGTGTACTGATATATAATAATACAGTAGAACCCTTCTAATTCGACCACTTAATGAATAAACATTAGTGTCTTTATACGCAGGTGGTTGCTTAATGCAGGACGAAAGTTATGCAGAAAGCTCCTATAGGAGCTTTCTGCATAACTTTCGTCCTGCAATTAAGCTACCACCTGCCTATGCCACCCAGAATTATGCCCCTTTTTGGTGGTCGCATTAGCGGGGTTTTACTGTACATGTATAGGCAAAGCTGGTGACACGATGCGTACTGATATATAATAATACATGTATGTTATTTATCTTTCTGCTACTCATTACCATCACCTTAGAGAGGCTATTCTAATGAGTGGCAGCAAGATGCGGCTTGGTGGAGAACTAATGACCCTTTACTACATGGATGTTCGTGTAGGATATGTTGGTATCATGAATATTAATTAGTTAATGTCATATAAACACGTGGTGTTTTGGCCATGTTAGAGACAATTAATTCAGACTTATGTTGTTCCGTAAGCCGACAGAGCAGACTGATAAGACTGTCCGTACAGGAACCGTCTACTTTAGGTCTTCTCTGTTTACAAAGGCGTTAAAAGGAGTATCTATGGAGTAAAGGGTTATTTGTTCTAAATATTCCTCTGAACTACAATTCTGACTTGTATCAGTATGCAAGCGCGACTTTGATATTGTTGTATTTCTATACAATGGATGGAATTAATCCTTTACTCCATAGATACGCATTTTAACGCATTTGCAAACAGAGTAGACCTAGATCAAACGGTTACTGTAGAACTCGTCTGAACACAGTCTGCTCTGTTGCTTATGATATAATATAGAGGCCAAACATTTCTGTGTCCATGTCCTATTATAACAATTAGTTTAATTAATATGCATTATGTCATTATTCCTTACATATTATTACATATCAATATCCATGGAGTTAAGGGTTAAAATACATTGTACGAGTTAACCTTTCGCTGCCAATGGCGGATCTGTGATTACCTATGCAAACAGTTTGGATCCAGATGAGACGCCGAGTAAATCGGCGTCTCATCAGGATCCAAACTGTTTGTTACTGTTACTATGTTTTTGAAACAAAAATGAAGAAAATCAAAAGAATGAAAATTTGTAGCAGACGACAAAGTTAGCAGACGACAGAGTTTGGCAGCGAAAGGGTTAAGGGTTAAAATACATTGAACGTCAGTAAAATACTTATACATAATCAAGTATACGCCGCATGTCCATGTGAGTTTCACTATAACTTTGACACAATGAGACCAACTAAAGATATGTCATCAGCATTACTTGAATATAAGAATTCATAGTATGGCAT